>SJYT01084417.1:179629-344194 GCA_006410635.1 Cephalophus harveyi
TGGATGTGAGAGTTGGACTGTTAAGAAGGCTGAGCGCCAAAGAATTGATGCTTTTGAAGTGTGGTGTTGGAGAAGACTCTTGAGAATCCCTTGGACTGCAAGGAGATCCAACCAGTCCATTCTGAAGGAGATCAGTCCTGGGTGTTCTTTGGAAGGAATGATGCTAAAGCTGAAACTCCAGTATTTTGGCCACCTCATGTGAAGAGTTGACTCATTGGAAAAGAATCTGATGCTGGGAGGGATTGGGGGCAGGAGGAGAAGGGGACGACAGAGGATGAGATGGCTGGATGGCATCACTGACTCAATGGACGTGGGTTTGAGTGAACACCGGGAGTTGGTGATGGACAGGGAGGCCTGGCGTGCTGTGATTCATGGGGTCGCAAAGAGTTGGACACGACTGAGCGACTGAACTGAACTGAACTGAACAGGAGGTAAAGCAGTTACAAGTCTACTCTAAAAACTATAGTACTGTTAAGATATGATTTTTTTTATTAGGACAGAAAAGCCAATTATGATGAAATGACATATTATTTTGGTACAGCTCAGCTCAGTTCAATCACTCAGTGATGTCTGACTCTTTGCAATCCCATGAGAGACTGCAGCATGTCAGGCTTCCCTGTACATCACCAACTTCCGGAGTCCACCCAAACTCATGCCCATCGCGTCAGTGATTCCATCCAACCATCTCATCCTCTGTCATCCCTTTCTACTCTCTCCTTCAATCTTTCCCAGCATCAGGGTCTTTTTCAATGAGTCAGTTCTTCGCATCAGGTGGCCAAAGTGTTGGAGTATCAGCTTCAGCATCAGTCCTTCCCATGAACACCTAGGCCTGATTTCCTTTAGGATTGACTGTTTTGATCTCCTTGCAGTCCAAGGGACTCTCAGAAGTCTTCTGCAACACCACAGTTGAAAGCATCAATTCTTCGGCGCTCAGCTTCCTTTAGAGTCCAACTCTCACATCCATACGTGATTACTGGAGAAACCATAGCTTTGACTAGATGGACCTTTGTTTGTAATGTCTCTGCTTTTTAGTATGCTGTGTAGGTTGGTCATAGCTTTTCTTTCTAGGAGCAAATGTCTTTTAATTTCATGTCTACAATCACTATCTGCAGTGATTTGTTGTGAAGTCGCTCAGTCGTGTCCGACTCTTCGTGACCCCATTGACTGTAGCCCACCGGGCTCCTCCATCCATGGAATTTTCTAGGCAAGAGTACTGGAGTGGGTTGCCATTTCCTGATTTGGAGCCCCCCAAAATAAAGTCTGTCACTGTTGCCACTGATTCCTCATCTATTTGCCATGAAGTGATGGGACAGGATGCCATGATCTTAGTTTCCTGAATGTTAGTTTTAAGCTAATGCTTTCACTCTCCTCTTTCACTTTCATCAAGAGGCTCTTTAGCTCTTCTTCGCTTTCTGCCATAGGGTGGTGTCATCTGCATATCTGAGCTTATTGATACTTCTCCCGGCAATCTTGATTCCAGCTTGTGCTTCACCCAGCCTGGCATTTCATATGATGTACTCTGCATTTAAATTAAATAAGCAGGGTGACAATATACAGCCTTGACATACTCCTTTCCTGATTTGGAATCAGTCTGTTGTTCCACGTCCTGTTCTAACTGTTGCTTCTTGAGCTGCATACATATTTCTCAGGAGACAGGTCAGGTGGTCTGGTATCCCATCTCTTTCAGAATTTTCCACAGTTTGTTGTGATCCACACAGTCAAAACTTTGGCGTAGTCAACAAATCAAAAGTAGATGTTTTTCTGGAACTCTGGCTTTTTGGATGATCCAGTGGATATTGGCAATTTGATCTCTGGTTCCTCTGCCTTTTTAAAATCCAGGTTGAACATCTGGAAGTTCATGTACTGCTGAACCTGGCTTGGAGAATTTTGGGCATTACTTTGCTAGTGTGTAAGATGAGTGCAATTGTGCAGTCGTTTGAACATTCTTTGGCATTGTCTTTCTTTGGGATTGGAATGAAAACTGACCTTTTCTAGTCCTGTGGCCACTGTTGAGTTTTCCAGATTTGCTGGCATATTGAATGCAGCACTTTCACGATATCTTCTTTTAGGATTTGGAATAGCTCAACTGGAATCACAACACCTCCACTAGCTTTACATTTGATCATTAGAAACATCATTATGAACCACTGAAAAGGAAAAATGCTGCCAATTAAATTATGACAAGCTATAGAATTGTAAATGTATATTGATCTAAATTAAAAGACACTCGCTCCTTGGAAGAAAAGCTATGACCAACCTAGACGGCACACTAAAAAGCAGAGATATTACTTAACCGACAAAAGTCTGTCTAGTCAAAGCTATGGTTTTTCCAGTAGTCAGGTGTGGATGTGAGAGTTGGACCACAAAGAAAGCTGAGTGCCGAAGAATTGATGCTTTTGAACTGTGGTGCTGGAGAAGACTCCTGAGCATCCCTTGGACAGCAAGGATATCAAACTAATCAATCCTAAAGGAAATCAGTCCTGAATATTCATTGGAAGGACTGATGCTGAAACTGAAGCTCCAATACTTTGGCCACCTGATGGAAAGAACTGACTCATTAGAAAAGACTCTGATGTTGGGAAAGACTGAAGGCAGGAAGAGAAGGGGATGACAGAAGATGAGATGGATGGCATCATGGACTCAATGGACATGAGTTTGAGCAAGCTTCAGGAGTTGGTGATGGACAGGGAAGCCTGGTGTGCTGCAGTCCATGGGGCTGCAAAGAATCAGACACAACTGAGTGACTGAACTGAACGGATCTCAAAAATGTTAAATATGTGAAAGAAAATCAGCATTTTAGAATCAATGAAATATGATATCTTCTTATCATGCTTTAGCTCCACAAGTATTTATAAATAAAAGAAAAGCTATAATGAAAAATTTTAAGTAAGAAAATGGATGTCTTTGAGTTTTACTGGAGTCACACCAACATTAAAAAAAGAGCTTACCTTCAGAAATATATCTTCTCAAAATGTACTTATCAGAACTTCATTAAATCTAAAAATATGTTAAATTTTTGTATAATTATTTTCCAACAGGTTAGCTGACATGTCAAAGTGTTATACAAATCAAAGCTTTCACTTGGTAATGTCATTAACCTGAAGAAAGTACTTGCCTATTTGCTAAGGAAGTACCTGGTTCTATAGGTATGTTTAACATTGAGATTGATGCAACTGAGCAGGTTCTGCTGCTCCAGAGTACAATCTCCACATAAACTTCTCTGTTCTTTAATATTACATTGTGAAAGAAAAGTCTAAACTATGAGAACTTTGAAAATGATTTTGAAAGGAATTAAGAGTATATTTTGCTAGTCAATCAAAATTTTCAAGACAAAATGGAAAGGGAAAGCATACAACATACTTTCAGTTCAGTCGCTCAGTCATGTCCCACCCTTTGTGATCCCATGAATCGCAACATGCCAGGCCTCCCTGTCCATCACCAACTCCCGAAGTTTACCCAAACACATATCCATTGAGTCGGTGATGCCATCTAACCATCTCATCCTCTGTCATCCCCTTCTCCTCCTGCCTTCAATCTTTCCCAACATCAGGGTCTTTTCAAATGAGTCAGCTCTTTGCATCAGGTGGCCAAAATATTGGAGTAGAAGGAAATGGCAACCCACTCCAGTATTCCTGCCTGGAGAATCCCAGGGATGGATGAGCCTGGTAGGCTACAGTCCATGGGGTCACAAAGAGTCAGACAGGACTGAGCGACTTCACTTCAGCTTCAACATCAGTCCTTCCAATGAACACCAAGGACTGATTTCCTTTGGGATGGACTGGTTGGATCGCCTTGCAGTCCAAGGGACTCTCAAAGAGTCTTCTTCAACACCCCAGTTCAAAAGCATCAATTCTTTGGTGCTCAGCTTTCTTCACAGTCCAACTCTCACATCCATACATGACCGCTGGAAAAACCATAGTCTTGACTAGATGGACCTTTGTTGACAAAGTAATGTCTCTGCTTTTTAATATGCTGTCTAGGTTGGTCATAACTTTCCTTCCAAGGAGTAAGAGTCTTTTAATTTCATGGCTGCAGTCACCATCTGCAGTGATTTTGGAGCCCCCAAAATAAAGTCAGCCACTGGGCTTCCCTGGTGGCTCAGAGGTTAAAACGTCTGCCTGCAATGCAGGAAACCTGGGTTCAGTCCCTGGGTTGGGGAGATCCCTTGGAGAAGGAAATGGCAACCCACTCCAGTATTCTTGCCTGGAGAATCCCATGGACAGAGGAGCCTGGTGGGCTGCAGTCCATGGGGTCACAAAGAGTCGGACACGACTGAGTGACTTACTCTTGCTTTTTCCATGATCCAGTGAATGTTGGCAATTTGATCTCTGGTTCCTCTGCCTTTTCTAAAACCAGCTTGAACATCTGGAATTTTGCAGTTCACATATTGTTGAAGCCTGGCTTGGAGAATTTTGAGCATTACTTTACTAGCCTGTGAGATGGAGTGCAATTGTGTGGAGTTTGAGCATTCTTTTGCATGGAATTAAAATTGACCTTTTCCAGTCCTGTGACCACTGCTGAGTTTTCAAATTTGCTGACATATTGAGTACAGCACTTTCACAGCATCATCTTTTAGGATTTGAAATAGCTCAACTGGAATTCCATCACCTCCACTAGCTTTGTTTGTAGTGATGCTTCCTAAGGCCCACTTGACTTCACATTCCAGGATGTCTGGCTCTAGGTGAGTGATCATACCATTGTGATTATCTCGGTCATGAAGATCTTTTTTTGTACAGTTCTTCTGTGTATTCTTGCCACCTCTTCTTAATATCTTCTGCTTCTGTTAGGTCCATTTCTGTCCTTTATTGATCCCATGTTTGCAAGAAATGTTCCCTTGGTATCTCTAATTTTCTTGAAGAGATCTCTAGTCTTTCCTATTCTATTGTTTTCCTCTCTTTCTTTGCACTGATCACTGAGGAAGGCTTTCTAATCTCTCCTTGCTATTCTTTGGAACTCTATATTTAAATGGGTATATCTTCCTTTTCTCCTTTGCTTTTTGCTTCTCTTTTTTTCACAGCTATTTGTAACGCCTCCTCAAACAGCCATTTTGCTTTTTTGCGTTTCTTTTTCTTGGAGATGGTCTTGATCCCTGTCTCCTGTACAATATCACAAAGCTCGGTCCATAGTTCATCAGGCACTCTGTCTATCAGATCTAGTCCCTTAAATCTATTTATCACTTCCATTGTATAATCATAAGGGATTTGATTTGACAACATACTTTAATATACTATAATATACTAATAATAATTAATACATTTTTAAAATTGCTGAATATGCTTCAGTCTTTCTCTCTTCTATATTAGACATTTCTTGTTCCATTTTCCTTGACCTGTAAACTATCTTTCCATTTTTAATCTTTTTATCTCTCAAAATATATTTATTAGAACTTCATTAAATCTAAAAATACATTAAATTTTTGTGTAATTATTCTTCAGGAGGATAGCTGACATACCAAAGTCCTATATAAATAAAAATTTTCACCTGATAATGTCATGAACCTGAAGAAAGTCTTTGCTGAGGAAGCAATTGGTTCTATAAGTATGCAGTTAATATTAACCACATATAACTTTTAACCATGAACATATAACATTAACCACAAATAACATTTTCAGTCTTTCTTGACTTTTTATGCTACAATATGGATAATGTGTTCTACCTTTCTATTTACACAGATATGTCTGTTTAAATTTATCCCCTGAAAATGTTAATTTTGACATTTTTTTCCTTTTCCAGAAATTCCACTAACTCCTCTAGTAGTTACATATGCTTTCTCATGGAGCATATGTACTGATTGTTCAGCCTATTTTTCATTTCTCTTGCTGAGATGGCTTTAAAAAAAAAAAAAAAAAAAGAAATGGACATCAGTATAAGATTTTGTGAAATTTGAGCAAAATCTGTATTTTAGTTAATAAAATTGCTGCTGCTGCTGCTGCTAAGTCGCTTCAGTCGTGTCCGACTCTGTGCGACCCCATAGACAGGAGCCCAACAGGCTCCCCCGTCCCTGGGATTCTCCAGGCAAGAACACTGGAGTGGGTTGCCATTTCCTTCTCCATTGTGTGAAAGCAAAAAGTGAAAGTGAAGTAGCTCAGTCGCATCCGACTTCTAGCGACCCCATGGGCTGTAGCCTACCAGGCTCCTCCATCCATGGGATTTTCTAGGCAAGAGTACTGGAGTGGCTTGCTATTGCCTTATGTTAATTTCCTATTTTTTTATAACATACTATTTCTATATATATATTTTTTCTCTGCTTACTCACTGGTACTTAAGTGTGGTTGCTGAGATCTCTTAAAGGTTCATTTCTTCCGTTGGTGGAAGGTAAAGGAGACTCTTACCCTATGTCCTGTGGTTAAGGACTGGCTATCAAACTCCTTAACTGAGAGTGGGCTAGAGGAATCCACCTCAGCTCTTAATTCTTCATTCTCCTGGCCCCAAGGGTAGGAAAGATACTGAGGCCTCCAATTAGATATCCCTTACTCTGATCGTGTTTTTGGCGGGGTGGGGGAAGAAGCAGGGAAAAATAGAGCACATTATAGGTCAATGTCAAAGTCATACATGCTCCAAACCAAGCTCTTTATAAATCTTTAGCTCTATTATCTGTGTCCTGGGATTTGATGGTGTGTTGCAGTAGTAGCAACAACCTGGGGCTGCCCAATTAGAGCCAGGGTGTGCAGGAAATGGGCAGGGAACACAACTGAGCAAATAAGCAGACCCTCCCAGTAAATCCACAATGGCCATGTAAGTAAGAAATAAACCAAGTTACTCATATTTTAGGTCTTATGACTGTAACGTAACTGAACTGTAATAAAGAGTTTGACTCTATTTTTGATGTCTGCCTGCTGACAGTTTGCAAGCCCCACTGTTCTCTCTTCCTCTTCTGCCCACATCTGGCAGAACTGATAAGAAAGTCCATGTGCTCCTTTCTTTACACTGCCAGGAAATTCAAACTATGCAAGACCTGAGCTACATGTAGAAACCCTCATTCCAGTCCCAACCACATAAAACCCCAAGATAGTCACTGTTCTTGTTCTCCCCCTAAACGCTTATTATGTGACTGATAAACCGTCTCATATCAGATCTTCTTGGTGTACATGTGGTATCTTCAGTCTCTACATCCAAATAAATTTTGGGTTGGGGGTACTATTCCATTCTTCAGGATGACTACAAATATTAGCTTATGTGACTGATAAAGAAACTGTTATTTAAAGGCTGGTAATGAGAAGCTCAACAACAATCACAATAAAGGAAAAGACAATGGCTTAGGGGTTGGTTATTGTATTGGAAATTATTGTATTGGAGATTAGAAAGTTAGTGATCCAAGTTTGTAGTGGTAAAACATTGGCAAAAAAGCAGATAAATTTACCCATGAAAACTCATTTTTCTCTAACATAAAAACTGATGATTTTCCAGATACTATCAGCTTTGTTACCATGGATCCCAGAGAGATAGCATGTAGGACAAGATAAACATACTGCATAAATTAGAAATAATCTGGTATTTGTTACTGTAGCATAAACTAATCCATCTTGACTGATAACAGAACGGGTATTCTTCACAACTTCCTTCTTTCCTTTACCGAAGTGTGGTCTAACAGCACTCAGAGGATTGTGCAGGAAACCATATTTGCCCCTAAGAAGAAATGAGCTAAGATATTTAGGAGATCCCTGACTGCTAGAAGGTCCAGGGTTGCTTGAAAGCTGAAAACAAGCCTACTTTCACAGACGGGGTAAAAAAGACTAGCACTGTTTTAGATAGCTAGTATAGGGACAGAAAAAGACCCTGATGCTGGGAAAGACTGCAAACAAAAGGAGAAGGGGGCAGCAGAGGATGAGATGGTTGGATGGCATCACCAATTCAATGGACATGAGTTTGGACAAATTTCAGGAGACAGTGGAAGACAGAGGAGCCTGGAGTGCTGTAGTTCATGGGGCTGCAAAGGGTTGGACATGACTTAGCAGCTGAACATCAACAACAACTAACAGGGACAAGAAATGTCTATTTGACTGGTCTGTAACTTCTGTTAAACTGAAGCTTTTTTCTCATTGCATTGAAGAAAAATTAAAACAAGATTTGAGGCCATAAAGAGGCACAGCTAATTTTGGCAGGTTCCGAAACAGTGATATATGGTTGTGTGATATGAACAGGCTATGCACACTATATATATGATCCTATAAAGACATAGTTGCTTGTGTACTTAATTGTACCCAAAAATCTAGAAATATACATACTCTAAAATGTTAACACTAGTGTCAATTAAACAAGGAGGTGATTAGACCGGGGTGGTTCTAATAAATTAACAGTCTGCATGAGCAAAGTAAAACCTAAGCCTGAAACGCCTCAAGGTTAAGAAATCAAAACCTAAGAACAACCAACATATACAGCCAATCTGGCTTTCCCAAATAATGTAACTGCTTAAGCAACAGCCAGGGCTTCCCTGATAGCTCAGTTGGTAAAGAACCGGCCTGCAATGTGGGAGACCTGGGTTCGATCCCTGGGTTGGAAAGACCCACTGGAGAAGGCAAAGGCTACCCACTCCAGTACTCTGGCCTGGAGAATTCCATGGACTATATAGTCCATGGGGTCACAAAGAGTCGGATACAACCGAGCAACTTTCACTTTCACGCAATAGCCACTCACTTTCACTTTTGAGCAACTTTCACTTTTTCACTTTCATCAGATAATTCCCTTGCTTTGCTTCTGCTTCTTCTCTATAAACATCTTTCATTTAGTTTGCATCAGTGGAGTGCTCATAACCACTTCTGGTTTGGTGTTGACCAATCTGAATCCATTTTTATGCAAATAAACTTAAAATGTTTAATGTGCCTCAATTTATCTTTTAATACTAGACAATCTCTGAAATTGAGATGGCTTCTTTTTTCTTATTTGTTTTTTTCTGATTTTTCTAAAATGAATGTATATTAATGTAAAATAGAAGTTATAAAAACACCGTGTGTCATGTATGGAAGGTATATATATATATACTGTCTCTTATACACATCTTATCTTCCACTGTTCTTCTTAATTCTAACCATCATTTTAGTACAGAGCTATAAAAAGCAATTTATTTGGAACATTAAGAAAATGATCAAGGTTATCAGAATTTTAAACATTTTAACCATGTACCAAAACATACTTTAGAATATTATGAACCCTAAGTCCTAAAAATAACAGGTGTCTTTGTAAGTACAAATAGTATAAGATAGACAATAGAAAAATGCAATAGAAAACTAAAAAGAATTCTCTTAAAAATATCAAGGTTAAGTTCTTTGTGCAAAATGAGTCAAAATATGAAATTAAATCACTTAGTAGATGAGAAATGTGACCTAAAGGACTGGCTAATGGTAAATGTATTCTTCTGATGTTGACAAATAATAAAATGCATTCTTTTTGTTATGTCTTGATTGTGGTAGTGTACATAACTAAATGCATTTGCCAAAACTTAGCAAAATGTATGCTTAAAGCTGCTGAACTTTAACGTATGTGAATTACATTTTAATGAAGGTGACTTTTAAAAATCACAGTTTTTTGTTAAAGTTTTCATATTATTTCCAAACAATTTTATTCAATGATTTAGCCATTCAAAACAATGCTACATTTTATCAACTTAACAGAGAAAAAAATCCATGTATAGTAGAAGTGGAATCTCTCATCAATTCCCTATCCCCAACAGCCAGTAACACTAAAGAATTCAGTCATTCAGGCTAAAGAATTCAATCATTCTTCCTTGCTCTCACCTCCTTTCAACAGACCATCAAGTCCTGTACCTTCTTTCATCTCAACTCTACTGCCTTAGTTAATTTCTTCCTGGACTACTGCAGTACACTTCTAATTAATTTCCTTGTCTTTACTCTCCCATCTACCAATCCACCATCCTTAAAGCAGAAAATTATTTTGTTTTGTCCCCCCAAAAAATGAACAAACAAAGCAACAACAATGCCAAAAAACACTTGCTTTAAGAAATAAAATTGGTTCAGAATGAAGTCCCAAATCCATGGGAGTAAAGGTACTTTAAAATTAGGTTTCATGATCAATATCCAATCTTCCCCTCACAAAAAGTATGTATTTATATCTCTGCCTATAGAGTCATCCTTTCCTTTTCTGTCTGTGAAATATCTATGAACCCTTTAACCTTTTTTTAAAAAAAAAAAAAAAATCCAGTTTAAATGTAATTTTCTCCATTCCCATTTCATCCTCTAGATGTGAATTCCTCTAGGTCAGGGTCTGAAGCTTCTTCACTAAACACAGTGCCTGGCTCATAGTAAACACAACTAATGAACTGAATAAAGGATTAAAAATAGCATTATTCACTAAATTAATTTTTACTTTGACAAATACAAATTAACATTTTTCTAAGATAAAAAGCTTAGAAAATTTGATAACATAGAAGCTGTACCTTGTCTACATGGAAAATTAAATCCAGTTCACAGACGTTTTCAAAACACTTGTCTAATGTTTCCACAAATACCTAAAGAAAAGAAAAAAGGTTAAAAGCTTTTGAGAACTATACAAGTTCATTCAAATCTATTACCTACAAGGCAGACAATTTGTAACTGAGAACTAAAATGTCTAACTCCACTATCACATTTCTCTTTTTTAAATTGAAAACTGTATTAAGTACAAAAGGAATAATTATAGACTACTCTTCTAAACTAATTTTCAATATGGTAATAACCAAAATAAACTTCACTGAAAATTATTAAGAACCAGAAATTGTTAGCACCATCACTTACAAAACTACTGACAAATACTCAAATCAGGCTCCCTTTCTTCACATGAGGAAAAAAGAAAACCTGTCACAAGCGTCTGTCAAGCTGGACAGGCACGGTCCAAGTCTCAACCACATCTAACAGAGACAGCAGTTTTTAATTAGCAAAGCAGGATAAAAGATCATTAAAATTCAAACTCACGGACAGAGCACAGGCTTTTAGAATCAGACTGACCTGGACTCAAACTCTGGCTAGAATTCCTTGTATGACCTTGTATGGGAAAAGAGTAACCCAGTAAGCCTGGCTTGTTAAACCCTACCCATTCCCCCAAATGGACTGCTAATAGACGAGTCTCTGCCCAGTTCCTGGGAACCCAGCTCTGAGCCCTTGGAAGGTTCTGTCTGATAAGAGTGTTTCTGCAGGCCTAAGAACCTGGGCCACACTGTACCAGCGTGACCAGACAGTTTAAGCTGACAATGTGATTTACAATGAACACATTTTTTTCTCTCAGGTTCTGAAGCTTAAGTAGTTCAGTCACAGAGGTATCACCTGCCTAGTGACTGACCCCTAACAGAGCGCCTAACACTGCCCAAAACATATCTACTAGCCAAAGCCACTACTATTTATCTGGTTGTTTAACATATATGATGATTACAAGTTAAAACAAAAACAGAAAATTCTAATTCTGCTAATAAACACTGATATAAAAGAAAGGAAATTATGTGGTTGCCAAAACTTTGGAACTTATAAAAAAAGTTGTCAATATTTAAACCAGAGTAATACCACCTATGAAAAATGTAAATACTTTTTTTAAAAGTGCCTTACAGCAAAATATCATTATAACAAATGCTCTTAACTTAGGAAAAGAATTTTTAAGATTTGAGGTATTCAAATGCTAAGTTTAGTTGAAAACTTAAAAACCCGCTTCAAAAAACTCTTAACTTTCAAGTTAGCAAGGATTACTTAGAATCGAAAGCCCCAAGGCAGCTACATACTACCAATCTGTTATATGGACAAGGTCAATACAAAACTAATAATCTACAAACTGAAATTAAGAAGTTAAAAGAAAACAAATTAATGGGCTTTGGGAAAAGTAAAAAAATAATACAGTTGTTGCTGCATTGTATTTCACAAAGAGAAAGATAAAAAGTAAAAAACCAGAAGTGGTATGGTAAATGGCACCCTCATTGTGTTTCATTTTTAATGATAAAAGTTTAAAGTCAATTTCAAGGTAACTGTTATCTTCTAAGTAGCTACTCATTAATCTCTGGCCTTAGAAATTCAAAGGCTGGTGGGAGAAAAATTACTTTTAATTTACTAAGAATAATTTTTTAGGTTTTCCCACATTTTAATACTTATATAGCTTTCTAAAAATAAATATAAACATAAAGATATTCAGAAAAATGCCACATTCACATAATAGTAAACTGAGTCTCCCTTACCAGTGCCCTTCTAACAACAAAACTTCCTTGGGTCTCCTCTCTCTTTAATTACAAACTTATATGCCTGGGTCTGTATTTCTTGGGCTCTAAAATCACAGCAGATGTTGACTGTAGCCATGAAATCAGAAGACGTCTGCTTCTTGGCAGGAAAGCTATGACAAATCTAGATAGTGTCCTGAAAGCAGAGACGTTACTCTGCAGACAAAGGTCTGTATAGTCAAGGCTATGGTTTTCCCAGTAATCACAAACAATTTTAACAGCTGGACGGTAAAGAAGACAGAGCACCAAAGAAATGATGCCTTCAAACTATGGTTCCAGAGAAGACTCCTGAGAGTCCCATGAACAGCAAGGAGATCAAACCAGTCAATCTTAAGGGAAATCACACTGAATATTCATTGGAAGGACTGATGCTAAAGCTGAAGCTCCAGTATTTCGGTCATCTGATGCAAACCATCGACTCATTGGAAAAGTCTCTGATGCTAGGAAAGATTGAGGGCAGAAGGAGAAGAGGGTGTCAGAGGATGAGACGACTGGATGGCATCACTGATGCTGTGGACATGGACTTGGGCAAATTTAGGAAAATGGTGAGGGACAGAGAGGCCTGGTGTGCTGCAGTCCATGGGGTCGCAAAGAGTCGGACACGACTAGGTGACTGAACAACAACAATAATGCCTGGGTCACAAAGGGTAACAGGAATCTATCACAAGCTTAGTTCCTAAGAGTACTTAATACGCTACTAAAATTACAGCTTAGCCTCTAACAATGAAAACTAGGGCAAGTTATTTAACTCCAAGCCTCACTTGGGCATAATAATGGTGCCTATGCCACATAGTTGTTTTAATGATTAAAAGAATAAGTATAAAGGGCTTAGAACAGTATCTCACTAAAAAAAGTATTCAATATATGTTAGCAAGGATTAAAATATGATATACAGATGCAGAAATAAAAATGTGCACTAGCTAAAATACATGTCATGAAAATTTCCTTAAGCAATATCACTGATTTGGCAGGCCATTCTTTAGACTATCTAGGTAAAAATATAAAGAATTTCTAGGCTCACAGACTTCTGCTAAATTTCAGGAGGAACCAATCCTACTGTTTCTAATCTATAATATTAAATAAAATACATAAGTGTTAAACTGACATGTTATAAGACAAGAAATGTCTTAAATCCAAGAATAGAGGTCATAAGTTTAAAAATATGCCGAGATCAAAAAAATAATAATTTTGTTCAGTCAGCAGCGAGATGTTCTGGAGAAACATTGGCTTAGCATAAAAAAAGAATCAAAAAACATCAATAAAAATGTACTAACAAAGCTAGGGAAGACAGACTGAATTTAAAATCTGACCAATTACCCTTGAAGAACAACTATGAATACAGGTGCACATAAGATCCAGACTGTAGAAAGTATGACGTTTAAGGTATGTAAATAGCACTTGAGTCAGCATATGACTGGATTCTGGAGTGGACTTCCACTAAACCTGACCTAGATACTAACGTGCCAATGATTACAGATATTTTTTCTATCAGCAAAAATGAGACATTTATTGTGCATTTACCATGTAGCAATTCATTGAGACAAATTAAACTCTTGACTTCAATATGAAAAAACTGAGTTGATGAAAGGGCTGTTTTCTGTATTCATGTCATAATGATTCTTTAAGAATTCTTAAAGAACTCAGTGATTCTTACTGTGTGATTAATTTCTATTTTTTAAAATAAAAATGAAAAAAATTTAAAGGCTAATGATGATAATAGCACACAGCGGTAAAGAATCCACCTGAAGTGCAGGAAATGGAGGATACAAAACATGGTTTGATCCTGGGTTGGGAAGATCTGCTGGAGGAGGAAATGGCAGCCCACTGCAGTATTCCTGCCCTGCAGAGTCCCGTGGACAGAGGAGCCTGGCGGGCTACAGCCCATGGGGTCGCAAAGAGTCGGACACAACTGGTATTTTTTAAAATATGTATTTACTTATTTGGCTGCGTTAGGACTTAGTTGTGGCCCATGGGCCTAGCTGTCTTGCAGCATGTGGGATCTTTTCAGTTCCCTTACCAGGTATCAAATCGGTAACCCCTGCATTGGAAGGCAAATTCTTAACTACTGGACCACCAGGGAAGTCCCTACAATTGGTATTTTGAGCACTGACTTAAAACAAAATAAAATGAATAAAAATCTTAGCTTTTCCTTACAGAATGTCAACTAATAAATATAAAAATCATGAAAAAAATCACCATTTGGCAAACACCACAATAATTCAGTCAGGAATCATCAAAAGATGCTAAAAACTAATGACCAAATTATGATTCGAAAAAATATTATTTATATACTATCAAAATTATTCTCCATAAGATAATTCTAAGCACAAAGGGGCAAGAGATGTTTAAGTAGGTAAACCTGGCAGGCACTTTATCACAAGTAATGGGACAAAATGACATCACGCATATCCTGATATGATGCATTTGAGAAGGACGTAACATTACTTATGATATTCAAAAATATAGAACCCAAATTTAACCATTAAGAAACATCAAATCCAAACTGAGGAATACTCTGTGAAATAACTGGCTAGTACTCTTCAAAGGATCAAGGTACAAAAGACATGAAATGAATGGCAGACAAAGGCAAAGAACTATTACAGAGCGAAGGAGGCTTAGAAGACAGAAAAACTAACACAATACATGACCTTAACTGTGCACTTAACGAGAATAGTTACATTAATGGCACAACTGGCAAATTTTGAATACACTCTGCAGATAACAGTATTCTATAAATGTAGATTTCCTGATTTTAATTACCTACTTGAAGTTATGGAACATGTTAAATTTGAAGAATCTGGATGAAGATACAGTATTGAAAATTCTTTGTATTGTATTAATATTTACCACTCTTTTAAGTCTAAAATAATTTCAACATGAAAAGTTTTTTTTTCAATTTTATAGAAAAAATTTTTGAAATACCAAGCTGAAAAGGTACTCTTCTCCTATATATCCAGCCCCCGCCCCCCGCCCGAAATCTACTATTCTATGCTGACAAATAAAGAAATCACATTATTTTGAGGAAAAATACTAACATAAGCTGAGTTTTTCTCTCTCAATCCTATTGTTAAGGGGAAAAAAATAAATTTTAACTTCTAGCTCTAAAGTTCTGACTTTACATACTTGAGTTCTTCACCACTATAACATAATAACAATGTGTCTGCTACATTCCCGGCCCTGGGCTGACTACTTTATATACACTATCTCCAATTCTTATCACAGTGCTGGCAAGGCAGGTATGGATATTAGCATCTATAGACAAGAAAATTTGGGATGGATAAGACTAAGTAATTTAGTCAAAGTTACAGAACCGTTCGATGACATAAACAATACTTAAGTCCATACCATCAAACTCCAAACGCCAACTTGACACTATAATGCCTCCCAAGGGGACTGCTGAGAGGTCAATAAAACATGTAAATTAGAATAGGGAAAGGGAAAGTGAAGTTGCTCAGTCGTGTCCAGCTCTTTGCGACCCCATGGACTGTAGCCTATCACGTTCCTCTGTCCAAGGGCTTTTCCAGGCAAGGGTACTGGAGTGGGTTGCCATTTCCTTCTCCATAGACTAGGGAGCATCATCAAATTTGACACCTGGATTTATCATGAAGAAGCAGCAATGGAAATAACTGAAAAGTGCATTACTTCAATTATTATATTGAAGTAATTTCAATATTTCAACAATGAAAATAAGATAGGAAAAGGATTTTAGGTGCTGAATCACCCTAACAGTGTCGATTCAAATTGTTTACAGAACTATTTTTCGGTTTCCTACATATATAAAAAACAAGTCTTATTAAAAACAGAAATTTCTAATACTCTGGTAACACAGTCTGGTGAAACAAGTAGAATTTTCCTAAAATGATCCTGGGTGTGCCTGGATCACTGTGGAATGCCCAGAAAAGAAACAAATCGCGCCACAGTTCCCCCTTTCTCCAGCAGGAGGAACTGCACCAGAATTCATCTCTCTGGAACCAGGGGTTTATCCTTCTCAGTCCCCCACAAGGAAGCTGCAACTTCCCACAGTCCTCAAGAGCTGGTCAGTTAGGTTTCCCAGACAATTCTTAAAAACAGGTGGCCCCTCAACACGTACAGCTCAAAGCTTAAGTAATGTATATGCCACCCTATGGACTAGGATGCTTTCAATGAAGCTAACCTTTGTAATAAGAGAAAAATGATGTGGTGGAAGGTGTGAGCCCTCCATTGGCACACTATTCCATGTGCAGTGGTATCTACACCAGCATAGCTTCCTACACGATAGTGCAAAGACCAGAGAATCTTCAGCTGAGTGTTCTTGGCTTACAAGTTTCTTCATTTATGCCTATCCCTACCACATAACTCTATCACAAAGCAGAATTCCTCCTAAGATTTCATCTAAGACCATACAGGATAAAAAGAAGCCCAAATTCTTGTAAAAATGAAAAAGAAAAATAAGACTTCTTTACTCGATTCAGTTTGTGTATTAATGAATAATACTTTATACACTATCCTCATAAATACATGCTTTAACGATAAGGTCAGCTAAAAAAATTGACTGCTATAAGCCAGTCATTTAGCAACAGGCTTCATGTACACTATATATTTTTTAATGCTTTCACCTATTCTATGAGCTATTGTTATTATTATTACCCCCATTTTGCAGACAAGCAAAATCAGGGTTGAAAGTGAAAGTGAAGTCGTGTCCTACTCTTTGCGAGCCCATGGACTGTAGCCCACCAGGCTTCTCCACCCATGGGATTCTTCAGGCAAGAATACTGGAGTGGGTTGCCATTTCCTTCTCCAGGGGATCTTCCCAACCCAGGGATTGAACCCAGGTCTCCCACGTTGCAGGCAGACGCTTTAACCTCTGAGCCACCAGGGAAGCCCCAGAGGTTAAATAACTTGCCCAAAGTACAAGCAGGGCCTGAATGGTTTTAGTCACTAGTACTCTTGCCTGGAAAATCCCATGGACGGAGGAGCCTGGTAGGCTGTAGTCCACGGGGTCGCACAGAGTCAGACACGACTGAAGCGACTTAGCAGCAGCAGCAGCAGCGTGCTTTAATTGACTGATATTTCTAACAACTCATGAGGTCTATAGGTAGTATACTGAAATAGGCATACTTTACAACTGAAAAAAATTCAAGGTCTGTAAGCATTAAATGACTTGCTCACTATCATATTAAATTAACATTAATAGCAATAAGTAAAATAACTTCACAAAAGTCAGTGTAACAGTCAGTACTATAGAACTGACAGATGCTATATATAAAAGAACTCTAGTTTACATACATAATTCTAACACCAAGGTCAAAACATATCTTTCTAAATTTAGAGAAAAGTTTAGCAGTTTATTCTCCATTTCTTCCTAACTGTAACTGAACAAGATTGACACTGAATAACTGCTACATGTGACATCATGTAGCAGAAAGCTGTTACAAAATTTGGAATTATTGAGTAAACTTTTATGCCCCCATTATCAGGGTGGCATACTAAATTAATTGAGGACACTCTGCTTTTAAATAACTGAAACAACCAACATTAATATTTAATGAAGTCCTGTTCTCACTCTGTGTAAATATTTCAACACTTCCAATGAAGATATGCTACAACAGAAAGGACTTCAAAAAGGCTAGCTTACAACTCTGAAACTGGATTATACTGCAGTCACTATCACACTAAAATAGCACACACAAGAAAGAAAAAAAGGCCACCTTTTCCCCCTGACTAACAAAGAATTTAAAGAAAATAAAAGCTGATTATTCAGCTTGGTGGCATGCTGGTATAAATCTCACATGGAAGGTACTAACAAGTCCTTCTTTCAGATTTTACATAAGATAAAAAGTCAAATCAGACACAACACACTGGTACCTTAGAAACACAAAATCTTTGCATAAAAGTACTAATATAAGTGCCCAATGATCATTTGAATTGCATTGTTTTTAATATTCAAAAAACCACAATGAAACATGTATTTAGTCATCACATACTGATGTTGATTAAGTTTTCTTGACCCATTCTCTAACAAAAATATAAAACCAAGAGGTTTTGATCTAAACTCTCTTGATTTATATAATTTTCCACTTTTACTTGTATTATACTTGCCTTTCTCAAAACTAGAAAATGAACAAGGCCAGAAAATCAATTCTAAATAAGCTCTGAAAAGCTGTTTGTTTCATGACAGAGAAGCAGAAACAATAAGCTACTCCCTTCCATTTTGTTCACTCAACCAATTTTTTTTAAAATGACTAACTTGTGCATGCTCAGCACTCCCTCTTCTTTAAAGATATGTAGTAACCACAGGGGCAAGACAGTAACTACAGAACTTCCAACTTCAAGGGAGTTGATAGAACCCATCTCTGTAAGGAAAATTATAGAAAGTTTCTTTGTGACATAATAGATCAACATGTAATAACTCAACAGGATCTTCTTATAAAAACAGCTCATCTACATTAGAAATGGAAAGGTAACACAATTCTCCTGAAATTCTTTTCTCTGTATTTTATTTAGGATCAAGACATATTACCAACATTTCAAATAGTCATGGCTAAAAAGTTTTGCAAAACACAAAGACATAGTTTCCACTTTTCATAAATACATGATAGACTTCAGATATGACAAAGGATATTTGGTTTTTAATTCCCATCCGAGCAGTAACAACCATGCTGTTATATCCATTAAGATCAGCAATAATATCAAAATAGTAATCAATGATGGACAAACAATACAGGTCGGAAGATCAGCAAGTACAAAGGTTGTGAGGTAAAAGCATACCTGGTGTATCTGAGGAACATGGAGGCCAGGGTGGGGAAGCAAAGGGGAAAACACTAGAAAATGGAGGTAAATAATAAGGCATGGGGGGGAGAGTCAGATTATCTGATTCATGGGTCATTTATAAGGAATTTGGCTTTTACTGTGAGTGAGAGGGGAAGCCATTGGAGAATTCAATATGGAAGCGTAAAACACAATATATTTGAACAGGATCACCCTGGCTGTTCTACTAAGAAAAGACAAAAAGGAGAAGACATTGGAAGCAGGAAGACCAGTCAGAAAGCTACTGAAATAACCCAAGCAAGAGCTGATGGTGGCATGGACCATGTGGAGGCGGTGCAGAAAGTACTAAGTGGATTCTGTAAACTCATCAGAGTTTTTGCCAAAGAAGATATGAGAGAGATCAAGAAACTAAAATGAAGCAATTAAAAGTAGGAGGATGCAAACCAGACAAGCAAGGTGTCCTGGAAGCCAAGTGAAGAAGATATTTCATGAAGAAGAGAGTGCTAAATAATCCTGATCGAGTAAAGGAAGGCTGAGAAGCACCTTTAGACTGAGCAATAGCGGAGCTGAAAAACCTGATTGGAATGTATTTAAGAAAGAATGGGAGAAGGAAAATTTAAGATACTGCATATAGAAAATATTTTTAAAGTGTTTTGGTCTAAGGAGAGGGAAAGAAATAAGGCAGTGGCTAGAGAAGGAAGGAGGGACAGGATTTTTAAGATGGAAGAACATAGTAACACATTATAGACTAGTGGGAATAATCTAGAAGAGAAGAAAAAATGACATAGAAGAGAGGAAAATGCTAGAGCAATGAGGAGGGAGTAGAATAGTATATAAGTGGGAGAGCTGGCCTTAGCTAGGAGCAAAGTTCACTCATCTCTTACAGGAAGGACAGAGTGCAAGGATGCAGACACAGAGTCTGTGGAAGTTCCCTTCCGGTTGCCTAACAAACTAGGAAGCTATATGCTGGAGAAGTGCTGGAGGTTTGAGAAAGGAGGAGAATGTATCAGCCATTGTCTAGGAGTGTGGGAGAGTGAAATGACCGGGGAAATATGATTACTGGGTAGCATTAAGGACTCCCTAAGGTTTGGGACCATGAATTAAAAGTGAGGCCAGCATGTATGGTTATCTTTTTTTTCTCAGATGTGTGGGTATAGGCAAAGAGCTGAGTACATGCAAGCCTATGACTATCATGATTGACCATGGAATTTAAGCTGGCCAAGGAAAGTAAGACATCAGGAGGATCAGGGACAGTGAGAAAAAGATAGATTTAAAAGACAGAAGATCCCAAAGATCCACTGAAAAGACAAAAAACACAGGAAGAGAATACAGGATTCTAGAAATATCTATTTTTCTAAAATGGCCATTTATTTATTAATAAACATTGAATACTTTAGAATATATAACTATAGCTAGAAAACTGTCAATAGATATTTTTATCCTAAAAAAAAAAAAAACAACCAAAGAAAAGAACTGAGGGTCCCAACAGGCTCAAAGAACCGTTGGAGTAATAGAAACTGTGATATGAAAAGATGAGAGACGGTAGCAGAGAGTGGAAACTGTGAGGGACCGAAGTCTGGATAAACACAAGGTCTAGAAGTGAGTAGTGAAGTGGGATAACGGGCAAAATTCACTGGAGAAGAGGAATTTCAGTTTGAAGATACCAGTGTACTGAATGAATTACCCACATGAATGTGGAAATACCCAAGAATTATAATACAAGTAGTACTGGAGTGAATGTCATGGAACTAAGAACTATATCTGTTGGAGACAATTCTCCATGGGTCTTCCATTCCTCTACATCATCTGAATAGAGGTACTAACTACCTTTATTGTGGATTAACTTTCCAAGCAAACTTGTATAGCCAACAGCCTTGGAAAATAGCCAGCGTTTCCCTCCAAAGCAAAGGGTATGTTTCCTTTGCTTGGAAGACATTCTCTTCCTCTAGGACATGGGCAGACATGCTTAGTGTCTGTTATGAAAAGACACCTTCTCAAGTCACACTTTAGGAACTGGGACTTGAGTAACCAGTGAAAGCAAATGCTGTCACTCTGGCTACTGCTTTTGCTGGTAGTAATGAAGTCCTTTGTTTCTACACCAGAAACACCACTCCCCTCCCTCCATCTTTTGTTAGCATCCATGAAACTGTGGTAGTTTTTGCTTGCAGGTACAGTAAAATCTCAGACCACTGAAAGTTTTTGACAAAATGTCCCATGAATAGGGAGTGGGAGTGAGAGGTTACTGCAATGGGTAGAAAGCATGGGTAGAAAGTGGTACAGTTTGAGAACATGAGATAAAGTCTGGAGATGTTTCAGAAGAGAAAAAGGTCTAGAAAAAGTAATGAAAAGCAAAGAGAACACCCTTCAGGCTCAATGAAGTGAAGAAAGGAGGAGAGAAAACTACTGTTTAAGAAGGTGGCAGGTATTATCATCAGGGAAGCCAGATTTAACTGACAGCAAAAAGATGAAGGCAACATTAATAGAAGAGGCTGAAGGAATTTGCTGATAACTGACCTTGAGTTTACAGGGACATTAAGGCAGACTTGCAGAGGACAGGAAGGGGCAGGTTTGGATTAGATCTGGATACATGTGGTAAAGGGCTTCCTCTGGTGACTTATGTGAACAGGAAAACAGGCACAAAGACGTTAGCTGTTGTCAGTTCCCACCAGATAAAACCAGTCTGTGTGTTTCTACATCCCTCACCCCTCTTTGACCCACTCAACATCTACTATGGGATACTTTATTTCTTACCAGACCAAACATCACTATAGAAAATTTAAGAACATAGAAGTTTTATAAAACAAAAATGCCAAAATTGTTGTTTAAGACAGTAAGAGGCAAGTGTTAACTTACTTGAATTAGATCTAAAATGCCAAGTTCACTTTCTGAAGAATCCACACAGAAGACAAAATATAATGTTGCATAATGTCTATAAATCAGTTTGTTGTCAGATCCTCCGATTAATCTAAATGACAAAACAAAACAATTGGAATGTTATAGAAGCAAATTGAAAAACATTTTCGTTAACTCAAGCAAACTGATAATTTTTTTAAAAACTTGCTATAAAATGAAAGGTTAACAATGACCTAGCATTCAAGTGAACTAGATGGCTGTTATCTTCAGAGAAGTCAAGTAAAAGATGCCAGTACTTAATCTTAGTTCATTCACTCAGTTATTTACTGAGTACTTGCTATGTGTCAGGCACTGAGCGTGGGTGAGAAGCAATGAAGAAATAAGAAAAAGTGAACTACGTAGGTGGAAGGAACTACTTAGAGAATCAAAACAGGACAATGCCACACCGACAGATTTGCTACTTTCGATTGGGAGATAAAAGAGCTGATGTTCAGGCTGACATTTAATGACAAGAAAAATTTCAAGATGAGCATTTCAGACACAGGTAAACTAATAAAAAAGCAAATTCATCAAGAATGAAATATCTATGAGATAAGAAAAAGAAAGGTTCAATCAATGAAAGATAAGTACATGATTAGGCCAGAGAAGTAGGCAGAAATGAGTCCATAGGGCATTTTTAAGTGCTTACTAGATTTAATCCCATAGGTCACAGTAAGTTACATAGCTTGAGACTGATTATCAACTAGGAAAAAAAAAAAGAAGGACATTTCTTTGTCAGTTTTGGATAGACTTACTATCAAGTTCTTCTCCAAAAGCACATTTTGTTTTGGAGTAGAAGCGCAAGAAAACTGAGCTAAGAGATACTCAATTCTGTTGCGAAATACTTTTTTTATGGATTGGAGTTTCATCATTTTAAAAATATGTAATCATTATAAACACCTTTTATTTTTCTAAATATAGTTTAGCTATTCCATACTTAAGTTTACAAAATTCAAAGCTAAACACAATGAGAGCTAACTGAACATTCAAAGATGACCCAGGAAAATAACAACTATTTCTTTTCTTTGGGCTCGCTTTGAGGCTTGTGGGGTCTCAGTTCCCCAACTAGGGATCAAACCCATGCCCCCTGCACACGGACCTCCAGTGAAGTCCCTATTTCTTACTCAGTAAAAGTAATACTAAATTCACAAGTTTGTAGAAACCACTTCCTTAAGTATACACTCATTTATTACTTTACATCCTTTAATACCAAAAATGAAAATTATCTTGGACAAGAATGAAAACTCCTACTATCTAGACAAGATATGCAATGTAAAAATATGTTCAAGCACTTCAAAGGTTCCCTGCATGTATTTACTATGCACTGTCCTTGCACCTGACCCTTGAAAGGGACAAAGAGAGCACAAAGAGCAGGCCTCCTCCTGAATCTGCAGTGTGGTCATTTATCTCACATTTCTGTCTGGCTCTGCTGTAAAAGAAGACCGAATATTTTAAAACTATGAGTTTTAAAATGGCAATTAAAATTATCGAAAGAAAATAAAAATATTAATATAAACACACTTTATTATAATTTCATCTTTAAGCTATATAGTACAATACTGATTCAAATTCTTGTATAGAATGGAACACACAATATAAAAAGCACAGCATTCTAGAAATCCTTAGTCCAAATATCTCATTTAGCATAAGAGGAGAAAACTGAGGTACAAAGAATTTTAGTGACCTAACCAAGAAAACCAGCTTGTTAGTAACAACACTAGGATTAAATCAGATGTGCAGCCCCATTTCTGATGCAATACTTGCTTTCTCCTTTTTATAAGGATGAAAAGAATAATCACAAATTCAAGCCATACTTTCTGGTTCAAACAGTGCCCTGGTTAGATCAATCAATTTCTTGCACATGTACCACAGGCAGTACACTGCGCTGGGTGATAAACTTCCTACGAGATTAGAAGATCAAGAGACTGGAATAAAGGGAAATGATGGTACTGGCAAACACAAGTCAACTACAGAAGTTTAAGCAACATAAGTGAAGTACAATTAAAATACAAAAACAGAAAGCAGGTACATCTATCAACTATGAAATTGGAGGCCTCGAGTTAACAGGAAAATTTACAAATCATAGGTGTGCATTTGCAAATTTAAGTGCAACATGATATAACCTTTTAAGAAATGCAAGTAAACTTTCTACATGATAAAAAGTAATTTATGGTCAGGTATGAATGAATTCTCTATTATGAAAACTATTCTTTATATACATCATCTACCTTAAAAATACAGAGAAGTGTAGGTTTCTCTGACTAATTTCTAATTATTCACAGTGAAGTTCAGTTAAAGTTGAGTTTTTTGAATTGTCTGTGAGGAAATATCCTGGTAAGAAGCTAAAGATATAAGCATGGAAGGGAACAGCTATGAAACCATTTGAGAACAAACTGTTTTCATGAAACCCATTAATTTAAATTTATAACAGTTGGCAAACTAATTATATGCAATTTTTATTTATTCATTTTAAAAACAGAAAAGTCTGTTATCTGAATTTAAACTTATTTTATCTAGACACATACATATATAATATCTGAAAAGTAGACTTCAGAATTGTTCATAATATAAAATAAAAGATGCTATCTAAATTTTTACGAAAGCAGGTTCATTCACCCTAAGGAGTACTCTGTAGTCATTAAAAAGAATGAGATTGCTCTAGATGGGTTTATATGCAAAGCTTTTCAAAATATAAGTGCAAACAAGCAACATGATAAGCAAAACACATGTGTGATCCCATAAGTAAAAATTTTTAACGTTCTATTTTTATGTGCTGTGTTTAGTCGCTCAGCAGTGTCCAACTCTTTGTGACCCCAGGATTGTAGCCTGTCAGGCTCCTCTGTCCATGGGATTTTCCAAGCAAGAATACTGGAGTGGGTTGCCATTCCCTCCTCCAGGAGATCTTCCCAGCCCAGAGACTGAACCCAGGTCACTCACATTGCAGGTGGATACTTTACCATCTGAGCCACCAGGAAAGCCGAAGAATACTGGAGTGGGTAGCCTATCCCTTCTCCAGGAGATCTTCCCAACCCAGGAATTCAACCGGGGTCTCCTGCATTGAAGGTGGATTCTTTACCAGCTGAACTACCAGGGAAGCCTTACATTTTTATATGTTAATGCAAAACTAATTTTCTAGAAGGATACACAAGAAACTGGGAAGAAGGGCTAAAGTTGCAGGAGGAAGACTTGGTTTACGTTTTATATTTCTGTTTGAATTTTTGCCATATGAACAGATTACCTTTATATAAAATGCCTTTATAAAAATTTTAAAAGAAAAAGATTAACTATCTTAAACATTATTTAAGTTAGATTTATAGCTAATATAAGAGGTAATTAATTCCCCTGATCCAACAAAGCCGAAGAATACTGGAGTGGGTAGCCTATCCCTTCTCCAGGAGATCTTCCCAACCCAGGAATTCAACCGGGGTCTCCTGCATTGAAGGTGGATTCTTTACCAGCTGAACTACCAGGGAAGCCTTACATTTTTATATGTTAATGCAAAACTAATTTTCTAGAAGGATACACAAGAAACTGGGAAGAAGGGCTAAAGTTGCAGGAGGAAGACTTGGTTTACGTTTTATATTTCTGTTTGAATTTTTGCCATATGAACAGATTACCTTTATATAAAATGCCTTTATAAAAATTTTAAAAGAAAAAGATTAACTATCTTAAACATTATTTAAGTTAGATTTATAGCTAATATAAGAGGCAAATAATTCCCCTGATCCAATTGATCAAATTAGGAAATTTTATAATAAAACAATTAAACAGTGATACTCTACTCATACAGTCAAAGATTAGAAATGTCCATGAAATGTTTTACTTACAATCCTCCTTCTAGGAAATTACAAACATTTTCATCTCTCTTAGATACCAAATGGAATGTCTCCCTGATGATTTGCTGTTGTGTATCTTCACTCTGAGAAAGAATAATTCATATATGTTAGAGTCCAATTTTTAGGTTTAACAGTTTTATAAAAATTTGAAAATAAAAGACAGTAATCTGTCTGGGAAATTCATCTAAGAGTATAGTCCTTGGAGAACTAACCTATTATATCTTAATAGAAACAAAACCCAACATTTCAAAATTTAAAAAAAAAGCAAAAGCATAACAAAAAAGCAGCACTTAATATTTTCCAGTATAATAAAATTTATTTCTCAGCTTTAAAAACCAACAAGAAAAATATGACACATGAATTATAGACACTGGTAAAAGGGAAACTAGATATCAACTAATCAAAGTACATTGTACAAATGGGTAAACTGAAACAAAGAGATAGTGTTATAAACAATTCATGGAGCTAATCTATATTTTAATAGAAGAAAGAACAGAAGTTTGGTGCTCTCAGTTATGTAAAGGTGAAGTCGCTCAGTCGTGTCCAACTCTTGGAGACCCCACAGACTGTAACCTACTAGGTTTCTCTGTCCATGGGATTCTCCAGGCAAGAATCCTGGAGTGGATTGCCATTTTCTTCTCCAGGGGATCTTCCCGACCCGGGGATCGAACCCGGGTCTCTCGCACTGGAGGCAGACGCTTTAACCTCTGAGGATTCTTGCCTGGAGAATCCCAGTAGGTTACAGTCCACAGGGTCGCAAAGAGTCAGACACGACTGAGTGACTTCACCTCAATTAAGTAAATTTAAGTGCAAACTGAGGTAAGAGTTTATCCAGCTTACTTATCTTTATGTAAGCACAGCTTAAAACCAAGAATTGACTCAACAAATATTTACTAAATTCGCCAAGCAATTCATATCCCAGTAAAAAAAAGAATCAGCTTCTCAAACACTGCAATATGAAATTGGGCAAAATCATGAACAAGAAATTTCCCAGGAAAGAATATATGATGGTCCATAAACAAATGAAAAGATGCTAAACCTCATTAGTTATGAAGTGAAATACAAATTAAAGTAACAATGAAATAACTCGACACGCACCGTATGAGCAAAAATATAACAGTATGACAATATCAAATGTTGACAAAGATATGGAGCCAAAGAAATTCTCGTGCTACCAGTGGAAAGGTAAATGGTATAACCACTCGGGCAAGAAGTTTTACAATTCAGCACTCTACTCTTAGGCACAGTGCTAACCCATATGAAACCATTGTTTCTGAAGGTCAAAAACAGTAGAATATTGACAACTACATATACATAATAAATTCTTAACCTGTATATCAAGAAACACACAGAAGAATGTACATAAAGGCACCATACCAACAATAACAAGAGAAAAAGCTGAAAACAACCCAAATGTTCACCCATCACGTAAGTTCAGTTCAGTTCAGTTCAGTCGCTCAGTTGTGTCCGACTCTTTGCGACCCCATGAATCGCAGCACGCCAGGCCTCCCTGTTCATCACCATCTCTCGGAGTTCACCCAGACTCACATCCATCGAGTCAGTGATGCCATCCAGCCATCTCATCCTAGGTCGTCCCCTTCTCCTCCTGCCCCCAATCCCTCCCAGCATCAGAGTCTTTTCCAATGAGTCAAAGCGTTTCTCATGATGTACTCTGCATATAAGTTAAATAAGCAGGGTGACAATATACAGTCTTGACGGATTCCTTTTCCTATTTGGAACCAGTCTGTTGTTCCATGTCCAGTTCTAACTGTTGCTTCCTGACCTGCATACAGATTTCTCAAGAGGCAGGTTAACCGTATGCTTATATAATGGAATCCTATAAGAAGTAAAAATTAAGTGAATTATACCCACCAATATGAATGATTCTCAAAAAATTAATGTGGAAAAAAGGAGTTACCAGAGCTCAAGTTGCCATTAAAAAAAAAAAATACCAGAAACGGATGACTTAACTACAGAAATGTATTTTCTCATGATTCTGGGGGTTAGAGGTTCAAGACTGAGGTGTCAGGATAGCTGGTTTCTGGTGAGTGGCATTTTTTTGGCTTGAAGACAACCACCTGCTCACTGCATTCTTACACGTCCTTATGGGGAGAAACAGCAAGAATAGGCCCTCTGGTATCTCTTCTGGAAAGGGCACTAATCACATCATGAGGGCCCCACGGTCATCATCTCATCTAAACCTAATTAAGTTCCAAAGTCCCAACCCCAAATCAAATTGAGGGTTTGGGCTTCAACAGGTAAATGTAGGGGGTACACAATTCAGTCTACAGCAGGGGAGAAAAGCTAGTACCAGAATAATATGTAATCACTCCATTAGTATAAAATTCAAAACATGAAAAACTAAACATTATGTCTGACAAAAATTTGGGAGTAATAAAAATAAAACTATAAAGAAAATCATGGACATGATTAACAGATTTCAAAGGCCTATTTTCATAGGAAGGAACATAACTATCATTCATAGATAAAAAGATTTTCCACACAGAAAATCTAACATAATTTACACAGAAGTGATACAATTAATAAACAGTTAAAATAAGAACACAAAGACATTACATAAAAATCCTACTGCCATTCTAAACTTCTGCAAGAATGAGTTGCAAAATGTAATTTTAAAAAGATACCATCAAACAGCATGCATTAAAGGAAACAAAAAAATTGCGAGAAAAAATGTAAAACTTTACTGGAAAAAGTTAAAGAATATCTAAATGAAAATATGTATAATGTTTATAGACTGAATGATCCAATATTATACAGATGCTCAAACTCCCCAAAATGCTCCAAAGACTTAAGGTAATTCTAATCAAAATTTCAACATGGGTGTGGGAGATAAACTTGAAAACCTGATTATGACTCAAAATATGATTTATATATGAGAACAGAGGGCTAGAAAAACCAGACACGCAAGTAGAATACAAGAGGACCTGCTGGCCAGGTAAGAATTATTATAAAGCCACAGTAACTAAGATAACATATTGGTGCAGAAATAGGGAAAATGACTGATGGAGCCAGAAGCACATCCACACATAAGCATAACAATTTAATTTTAAACATAATATGCACTGCAGATTAGCAGGGATGGAAGGGCATTTTCATAAATGGTCCCAGGATGAAAATTTCTGGTTTTGTTCCAATACAATGAACTTCTAGCTCTCATGTTATACTCAAAAATCAGTCCCAGATTGATTAAAAATAAATGTCGGTGCAACCTAAAAGTCCATTAACAGAGGAATGGATAAAGAAGATGTAGTACATATACACAATGGAATATTACTCAGCCATTAAAAAGAATGAAATGCCCTTTGCAGCAACATGGACGGACCTAGAGAGTGTGATACTGAGTGAAGTCAGACACAGGGCAAAATATTATATGACGTCTCTTATATGTGGAATCTATAAAGAAATGATACCAATGAACTTACAAAACAGAAAGAGACTTACAAACTTAGAAAATGAAATTAAGGTTGAAGGGAAGGAAGGAAGGGAGAAAGGGATAATTAGGGAGTTTGGGAAGGTCATGTACACTCTGCTATATTTAAAACGGATACCAACAAGGACCTATTGTCTAGCACAGGGAACTCTGCTCAATGTTATATGCTAGCATAGATGGGAGGGGGGTTTCGAAGGAATAGATACATGTATATGTCTGGCTGAGTCCCTTCGCTGTTCACCTGAAACTACCATAACGTTGTTAATTGGCTATACCCCAATACAAAATAAAAAGCTTAAAGTTAAAAAAAATGTCAGTGATGAAGCTGCAAAAATCTAAAAATATAATACAGAAGAATATCTTTATAACACTGTAATAGTGTTGGGCTTTTAAACAAGACACAAATGATAACTATAAAGGAAATGGTAACTATAAAGGAAAAGGTTTGCAAATTTGATCACATCAAAAGTAGGCACTTTTAATGCTGAAGTGACATCACAAAAAGAATTAAGAGAGCTACAAACATGACAAACATTTCTACAATACATAAAACTGACAAAAGGAATAGTATCTAGCACACAAAAAGTACTTAAATGCCAGCAAGAAAAAGATAAAAATTCCAACAGAAAAATAACTTGGCAAAAATAAGACTTGGAATACAACAAACTAAGAAGTTTCTCTACAGCAACGAAAACCATCAACAAAATAGGTAACCCACTGAATGGAAGAAAATGTCTGCAAGCCATATATCTGATCAGAGGTTAATACTCAAAAGATATAAAGACTCCATACAACTGAATAGCAAAAAATAAAATAAAATAAAATCCAAACAATCCTAATTTTAAACTTTAGGACAGAAAATCTAAATATACTTTTCCAAAGAAGACATACAGATGGCCACAAGGTACATGAAAAAGATGCTCAATATCAGTAATCATCAGGGAAATACAAACTAAAACCACAATGAAACTCCACTTCACACCTGTCAGAATGACTATAACCAAGATGCTCAAGTGTTGGCGGGCAGGTGGAGAGAAGTGAACCACGGTGCACTGTTGATGGGAATGTAAATTGGTGCAGCTGCTATGAAAACCAGTATGGAGGTTCCTCAAAAAAGTAAAAACAGAACTACCACATGATCCAGCAATTTCACTTCCAAGTTTTTATCTGAAGAAAATGAAAATACTAATGTGAAAAGATAAAAAGCATTCTCATGTTCATCTGAGCATTATACACAATAACCAATATGTGGAATCCACCTGAGTGTCCATGCATAAAGAAAATACATGTGGTGCCTATCAAGGCATACCCTGAAAATACTGAAGGTTTGCGTCCAGACCACAGTACAGCAATAAAAGGGGTAATGCAAAATTTTTGGTTGCCCAGTTCATAAAAAAGTTATGTTTATTCTAAAATGTGGGCTACTAAGTATTCAACAGGACTATGTCTAAAAAAAAGTACACGCCTAATTAAAACTTTATTGCTAAAAAATGTTAACCATCATCTGAGCTTTCCCTGAATCATAATCTTTTCACTGGTGGAAGGTCTTGCCCCAGTGGCTGCTGACTGATCAGGGTGGTGGTTGCTGAAGGTTTGGGTGACTATGGCAATTTCTTAATATAAAACAAAACAATGGAGTTTGCCACATCGATGGACTCTTCCTTTCATAAAGGAGGAATCATGCAGCGCTGCTTGACAGTATTTTACCCACAGGAAAATTTCTTTCAAAACTGGAGCCAGTCCTCTCAAAGCCTACAACTGCTTTATCAACTAAATTTATGCATTATTCTAAGTCCTTTGTTGTCCTAACAACACTCTTCACAGCATCCCCATCAGGAGTAGATTCTATCTCAAAATGCCATTTCTTTGCTCATCATTATGAAGCAACTCCTCATCTGTTCAAGTTTTATCATATTGTTGTTCAGTCGCTCAGTCATGTCCAGCTCTTTGCCACCCCATGGACTGCAGCACGCCAGGCTTCCCCGTCCTTCACCATCTCCCAGAGCTTGCTCAAACTCATGTCCCTTGAGCCAGTGATGCCATTCAACCATCTCGTCCTCTGTTATGCCCTTCTCCTCCTGTCTTCAATCTTTCCCAGCATTAGGGTCTTTTCCAATGAGTCAGCTCTTCACATCAGGTGGCCAAAGTACTGGAGTTTCAGCTTCAGCATCAGTTCTTCCAATGAATATTCAGGATTGATTTAATTTAGGATTGATCTCCCTGCAGTCCAAGGGACTCTCAAAAATCTTCTCCAACGTCACAATTCGAAAGCATCAATTCTTTGGTGGTCAGCCTTCTTTACGTCCAACTCTCACATCCATACATGACTACTGTAAAAACCATAGCTTTGACTACACAGACCTTTGTTGGTGAAGCAATGTCTCTGCTTTTAATACTGTCTAGGTTTGTCACAGCTTTTCTTCAAAGGGGCAAGCATCTTTTAAATTTCATGGCTGCAGTCACTGTCCCCAGTGATTTTGGAGCCTAAGAAAATAAAGTCTGTCATTGTTTCCCCATCTATTACCCATGAAGTGATGGGACCAGATGTCATGATCTTCATTTTTTGAATGTTGAGTTTTAAGCCAGCATTTCACTCTCCTCTTTCACCTTCATCAAGAAGTAAAAATATTTCCTCTTTGCTTTAGACCCCATAGACGCAGCCCACCACGCTCCTCTGTCCCTGGGATTCTCCAGGCAAGAACACTGAAGTGGGTTGCCATTTCCTTCTCCAATGCCTGAAAGTGAAAAGTCAAAGTGAAGTCGCTCAGTCGTGTCTGACTCTTAGCCACCCCATGGACTGCAGCCTACCAGGCTCCTCCATCCATGGGATTCTCTAGGCAAGAGTTCTGCTTCTGTTAAGTCCATACTATTTCTGTCCTTTATTGTTTCCCTCTTTATATGAAATGTTCCCTTGGTATCTCTAATTTTCTTGAAGAGATCTCTAGTCTTTCCCATTCTATTGTTTTCCCCTATTTCTTTGCACTGTTCACTTAGGAAGACTTTCTTATCTCTCTTGCTATTCTTTGGAACTCTGCATTCACATCCTCAGGCTCTGCTCCTAATTCTAGTTCTCTTGCTATATCTTCCACATCTGCAATTACTTCCTCCACTGGAGTCTTTAATCCCTCCCCTGCAAGTCATTCACAAAGGTTGGAATCAACTTCTAACTCCTGTGAATGTTGATATTATCACCTCACCTCTTCTCATGAATCATAAAAGCTCTTAATAGCATTTAGAATGGTGAACCCTTCCCTAAAGGTTTCCAATTGACTGCCCACATCCATCAGAGGAATCACTGTCTGTGGTCGCTATAGCCTTACAAAATATCTTTTTTTAAAGTAGAAGACTTGAAAGTCAAAATGAGTTCTTGATCTGTGGCCTGTATACTGTATTAGCAAGCATGAAAATGACATGAATCTCGTACATCTTCACCACAGCTTTGGGTGACCACCTGCATTGTCAATGAGCAATAATATTTTGAAAGGAATCTTTTTTTTTTTATGAGCAGGAGGTCTTAACAGTGGGCTTAAAATAAATTCAGTAAACCATGTTGTAAATAGATGTGCTGTCATCTGGCTTTGTCGTCCCATTTACAGAGCACAAGCAGAGCAGCACAATTTTAGCATAACATTAGCATAATTCTTAAGGGCCCTGGGATTTGGGGAACGGAAAATGAGCAAGAGCTTCAAATGAAAGTCACAGCTGCACTAGCCCTTAACAAGAGTCAGCCTAGTCTTTCAATCACTGATGCCAGGCCCATCCTAGATGGCATCTTCTTCCAGTAGAAGGATGTTCTGTCTACATGGAAAATCTGTTGTTTAGCACAGTCACCTTTGTTCATCATCTTGATTCTTCTGAATCACTCACTGTAGTTTCTATATCAGCACTTGCTGTTTCACCTTGCACTTTGATGTTACTAAGGTTTCTTTCCTTAAACATTATGAATGAACCTCTGCCAGTTTCAAATTTATCTTCTGCAGCATCCTCACCTCTGTCAGCCTTCACAGAGCTGAAGAATTAGTCATGCTCTGGATTAGGCTTTGGCTTAAGGGAATGTTGTGGCTGGTTTGACCTTCTATCCAGACCACAGAAACTTTTTCCACATCAGCAGTTAGGCTACTTCACTTTCTTATCATTCGTGTGCTCACTACAATAGTACTGTTAATTTCCTTCAAGAATGTTTCCTTTGCACTCACAGCTTGACTATCTGTTTGGTGCAAGAGACCAAGCTTTTAGCCTACCTTATCTTTCAACATGCCTTCCTCACTAAGCCTAACCACATCTTGCTTTTGATTTAAAGTAAGAGATGTGGGACTCCTCCTTTCATTTGAACAACTTACAGACTACTATCAGGTCATTAACTGCTCTAATTTCAAAGCTGTTGTATCTCAGGAAACAGGGAGGCCCAGGAAGTGGGGGAGAGAAGGGGACTGGCTGGTCAGCGGGGCAGTCAGAACACACACATTTGGTTTGCTCTCGTATATGCGTGTGGTTTGTGGCACCCCCCAAAATTTACAACAGTGACATCAATGATCCCTCACAGACCATTATAACAAAGAAAATAATAATGAAAATATCTGAAATATTGCAAGAATTACCAAAATGTGACACAGAGACACAAGTGAGCAAATGCTGTTAGAAAAACTGGCGCAAACAGTCTTGCTCGAGGTAGGGTTGCCACAAACCTTCAATCTGTAAAAAATGCAAAATCTGGGTTAAAGTGTGATAAAGGGCAATAAAATGAGGTGTGCCTGTAAATCTGTGTTATTTTTAAGTCACTAAGTCTGTGGTCATTTCTTAGGGCAGCAATAAAAGTAAATACCTGGCCATACTGAAAACAGGAGGATAAAGAAAATGTCAACAAGCCAGATGCTGAAATTCCTAGTTCTTTACTTCGGTCAGCTCCCAGAATTCCATACCAGAGCTGGCACAACTGAAAGTCAACCGTGCATATCTCTTCCAAATTCTGCATACCGTCACACAACGTCACTACACCATGCTGAGAGCATGAAGCTGACCGTAATGGAGCACTTATACCATGCAGCCGATACTACAAAATAGGGCTCTTTCCTCCCAGCTAAGCCAGTGGTTACAAAAAAACACTGGCCATCTGTATGTCTTCCTTAAATGCAAATCAAAGCTTCAAAGAGGTGTCATTTCACACTGGTGAGAATGGCTACCATTAAAAAGTCTACAAATAATAAATGTTGGAGAGGGGTATGGAGAAAAGGGAATCTTCCTACACTGTTGGTGGGAATGTAAGTTGGTGCAGTCAACTTACAGGAGGTTCCTCAGAAAACTAAAAACAGAATTACCATATGATCCAGCAATCTCACTCCTGGTATATACCCAGACAAAACTATAATTTGAAAAGATACATGCATCCTTATGTTCATCAATTCAGTTCAGTTCAGTCGCTCAGTTGTGTCCAACTGTTTGCAACCCCATGAATTGCACGACGCCAGGCCTCCCTGTCCATCACCAACTCCCAGAGTTCATTCAAACTCATGTCCATCGAGTCCGTGATGCCATCCAGCCATCTCATCCTCTGCTGTCCCCTTCTCCTCCTGCCCCCAATCCCTCCCAGCATCAAGGTCTTTTCCAATGAGCCAACTCTTTGCATGAGGTGACCAAAGTATTGGAGTTTCAGCTTCAGCATCAGTCCTTCCAATGAATATTCAGGACTGATTTCTTTAGGATGGACTGGTTGGATCTCCTTGCAGTCCAAGGGACTCTCAAGAGTCTTCTCCAACACCACAGTTCAAAAGCATTAATTCTTCGGCGCTCAGCCTTCTTCACAGTCCAACTTTCACATCCATACGTGACCACTGGAAAAACTATAGCCTTGACAAGATGGACATTTGTTGGCAAATATCTCTGCTTTTCAATATACTATCTAGGTTGGTCATAACTTTCCTTCCAAGGAGTAAGCATCTTTTAATTTCATGGCTGCAATCACCATCTGCAGTGATTTTGGAGCCCAGAAAAATAAAGTCTGACACTGTTTCCACTGTTTCCCCATCTATTTCCCATGAAGTGATGGGACCAGATGCCATGATCTTAGTTTTCTGAACATTGAGCTTTAAGCCGACTTTTTCACTCTCCTCTTTCACTTTCATCAAGGGGCTTTTTAGTTCCTCTTCTCTTTCTGCCATAAGGGTTGTGTCATCTGTATATCTGAGGTTATTGATATTTCTCCCGGCAATCTTGATTCCAGCTTGTGCTTCATCCAGCCCAGCGTTTCTCATGATGTACTCTGCATATAAGTTAAACGAGCAGGGTGACAACATACAATCTTGATGTACTCCTTTTCCTATTTGCAGCACTATTTACAATAGCTAGGACACAAACAGATGAATGGATAAAAATGTGGTACATATATATAATAGAATACTACTCAGCCATAAAAATGAATGAAACATAGATGTGACTAAAAATTATCATGGGGCTGATAGCTCAGTTGGTAAAGAATCCGCTTCCAATGCAGGAGACCTGGGTTTGATCCCTGGGTTGGGAAGATCCCCTGGAGAAGGATAAAGCTACCCATTCTGGTATTCTGGCCTGGAGAATTCCAAGGACTGTACAGTCCATGGGGTCACAAAGGAGTCAGACACAACTGAGCAACTTTCACTTCACAAAGATTATCACAGTAAGTGACGTCAGAAAGAGAATGACAAATAGCATATGATACCACTTATATGTGGAATTTAAAATATGGTGCAAATAAACCTATCTACAAATCAGAAACATACTCACAGACATAGAGAGCAGACTTGTGCTTGCCAAGGGGAAAGGATAGTAGTGGGGAGAACTACTGGGAGTTTGGGATTAGTAGAGGTAAAGTATTACATGTAGGATGGATAAACAACAAACTCCTACCGTATAGCACAGGGAACTATACTCAATATCTCGTGATAATAATGGAAAAGAATATTTTTAAAAAAGAATGTATGTGTATTACTGAGTCACTTTGCTGTATAGCAGAAATTGGCACAACACTGTAAATCAACTATATGTCAATAAAATTTTTTTTTATTTTAAAAAATATACCATCCAAGCCTCATTCACAAAAATTCCTATACTATCTTCCATGGTAACTAGATGTAGAAATTCCTTTGACACCATCTCAAGAATGACAAATAAATGCCCACAAAGAAGGTTTTAGCTGATCAGGAACACGAATACTACACTTAATGTGAGTTAAAAATAAATCTTTATTGTATTAAGCACAAAGACTTGGGGAGACTGCTGTTATAGCTGTTTCTATTGTTACACTAGTGAAACTGCCTAGCCTGACCATCTCAAGTAAAGCTCATATAGACAACCTCTATTCATGGATTCAGTAGTCATGTATGGATGTGAGAGCTCAACAATAAAAAAGTGGTGCCAAAGAACCAATGCCTTCAAACTATGGTGCTGAAGAAGATTCTTGAGAGTCTCCTTGCAAGGAGATCCAACCAGTTAATCCTAAAGGAAATCAGTCCTGAATATTCATTGGAAGGACTGATGCTGAAGCTGAAGCTCCAATACTTTGTCTATCTGATGCAAAGAGCTAAGTCATTGGAAAAGACCCTTATGCTGGGAAAGACTGAAGGCAGGAGGAGAAGGGGATGACAGAGGGTGAGATGGCTGGCTGTCATCACCGACTCAGTGGACATGAGTTTGAGCAAACTCGGGGAGATGGTGAAGGACAGGGAAGCCTGCTGTGCTGCAGTCCTGGGGTCTCAAAGAGTTGGACACGACTGAGCGACTGAACAACAGCAACATGGAGTCAGAGTCTCCAGTTAGCTTTTCGTATGTTACTTTTACAAAGAAATCAACCAAAGATTAGTGGACATCTAATGAAAGCTCTAAATAAAAGCTAAGGACAAAACTAGGGGTGAAGAGCAACCAAAAGGAAATAAACCAAGAAGAGAGAAAAAAAAATTTAAGTATATGTCATTAATATTAGTGAGGTAAGAAGAAATAATCCAACTATGAACAGGAACAGCATAACATAAAACAGTAACACTAAAATTTTTTAGAAAGAGTTCGTGTAAACTAAAAATATGAGGAGAAATTTTAAAATTCAGGGGAAAGACTGGAAAATAAAGTGAGAAAAACATTCAAAAAATTGGACCAAAGGGCAGAAAAACAGGTGAGAAAGAATAGCAGAAGTAGAACAATAATCCAGAGGAATGCTGAATAAAAGGAGATTCAAAAAAAAAGAACTGAGAAATTTTTCAAGGAGAGAAAACAAGAATTTCCAGAATTAAAGGGCCCATCAAGAACCCAGCAAAACTAATGAAAACAGATTCATAGCAAGGGTCTGTGAAACTTAAGAAACTGCAGACAAACAGGAGTCTACATATTTTCTGGAGAGTAAAAAGAGGTCAATACACAAAAAATAGATAATTAGAATTTCATCAGGCTTTTTGATAACAATACTGGAAACTAAAAGGTAATAGAGCAATGCCATCAAAACTCTGAGGAAAGGTTATTTCCAGCAAGAATTCTATAGGCGGTAAATGTAAAGTTACAGTCTCTTCAGACTTGCAAAGTCTCAAAAAAATTTATTAAGATCTCCCATGATCTTTCTTTCTCAAGAAGTTACTGGAAGATATGTTCCACCATGGTAAGGTAATAAACCAAGAAAACCAAGCAAGAGGAGATCCAACACAGGAACAGGACAAAGGAATACCTACAATAACAAAGATTCTAACATGACTGCCATAAGCAGGTCCAAAGGATTTCAGGAAAGATTTCCTTTTTTTTTTTTTTTGTTTTGGTGAGTTCCAGAGTCCCCCTGTGGATAGCTTTTCAACAGCTAGTTGTACTCTGGTACTCTTACACGAAGAGATGAGCGCATGTCCTTCTACTCTGCCATCTTGAATCAATCTCTCCAGGAGATATTTCTTCAGGAATAAGAAACTGGTAGAAAATGTATATAACTGAGACAACTGACAAAGACATGAATTAGGGGTAAGTAAACAAAAGATTAGATCAAAGGAAAAGGCAACTGTATCTTCAAGGAAAAGGGAATGTCAGGAAAAACTAAGTGATTTATAATATGGTTGAGATGAGGATGGTGTTCACAAAAGAAACTAATGTAAACATCAAATACTGATCTAATCAAAATTATGAAATAACTATAAAAGGATTGGAAGGATACAGATGTTGAGTGGGAGGGGCGGAAAAAGAGCTAAATAATCATTTTCAATAGCAGAAGTCAGCAGATCATGCCTACAAGTGAAAAATGCCTATTGCCTACAGGCAACAAAACAAGCATGTTATTTAGAGACATGTAGTAAACACCAAGTTATCAGATAAATGTATGTACCTACAGGAGGGGGGGAATAAGAGCATGTTATTTTTCATAAAAAATTCTATACAACTATATAGAATTCTTTGTGTGTGTGTGTTCAGTCGGTTAGTCATATCCGACTCTTTATGACTCTTTATGACCCTGTTAGGGTCCTCTGTCCATGGGATTTTTCCCAGCAAGAATAACGGAATAGGTTGCCATTTCCTCCTCCAAAGGATCTTCCTGACCCAGGGATGGAATTCCCATCTCCTGCACTGCAGGCAGATTCTTTACTGCTGAGCCAGTGGGGAATCCAGTTACATTCTACAGCCTATGTTTATGTATACAACTTTGATAAGCAAGCTAAAAATAAAGAAGGGAGGGAAAAGAGTATGGATTCTGCAACCAGACTACCTGGGTTTATTCCTGAATATAGTCTTTATTAACTGTGCAACTTTGAGCAAATTGCTATATCTGCCTGAGTTTTCCTCTGGTAGGAAGAATAGTAATATTTACCTCACAGAGTTATTGTGAGGATTGAATTAATACACATAATGCTCTAAAAACAACAGCTGGCACATAATAAGCATGGATTAACACTGACTTACTTTAGAATATTCATTTTGAGGCCTTGTCATCATCCATTAAATAGCTCTAGAATTCTAATGATAGTATAAAGGTCTTGTAGGAGTTTTAAGAAAAGTTATCTTTTTGCATTACATTATTGTTTATAAACAAATAACAGGTTAAATATGTTAAACTTTAATTATGTTTCACTGTTTTAACAGTGAAAAGAATTTCTCATACAAACTTCAAGACTGCTACTTGGAATCATCTTTCTTAAAATATCAAGCAATACTCAACTAAGAAAATCAATACTAGAAAGAAGCCCTGAAATTTTATTCAAGCAACCGAAGTCTAAGTTAAGATTAAACAAATCAAGTCTCTACTGACAAAAGAAAATTTTCCATTCTTTAAAAATCAATTTAACAGCTTTCATTAAGAAGCCTGGAGGTTGCTTCAGGCTGATCAGATTTCCTAATGCTACAGCTTCATAACAGAAGTTGAAACATACACATACATTTCAGTCAGTCACATCTCCTGGATTACATCAGTCTAAAGACAACTAGAATTACATAAAGGCAACAATGCTTATTATTTTTAATACTTCTTAATCCACACTGAAAACTAATTTTTTAAAATCCCCCAGTAGCCCACTAATAAAGCCTTACCTTTTTCTATGTTCCTTCCTTGATTCTAAACATATATCCTAAACAAAAGGCGACTTTAAAACCCAAACTTTCCTCTAATCAGACAGTAAATATATCATTATCCGCTTCCCTGCCTCCCACAAATAAATTTTTTCTTAAAGTGCATTCATTTACTCCACTGAATGTCAGAATATCAACAATTACCAACACAAAAGGAAAGTTTCTTTTCCAAAAGAGCTTAAAACAAGAAATAAAATGAATATATCTACTTAGTATTTTTATTTCATATTCTATATTTTGCCTGTTTTATTGTTCAAAAAAGAAATAGACATCTTTATGATAAAAGGGGGTAACCTCTGACATAAGAACAACACAAACAATATATTCAATACTGTAAGAAGCCAAGGGGAACACATGATTTTCAGCAGCAAGATTATCTTCAAAGAAAAGTGACATATATCTAGGGACGGACTTACAGAACAGACAGAATTCAGGAATGCAGAGAAGGAGGAATGTGATGCTACATGATACTGGAGGCAGAAGGAAAAGTTTGGGCCAAAGCACGGACCAAAGCATGACCAAAGTGAGCAGCATATATGAGGAATAATAATTAGTTTACTTTGCATTAAGATGCAGAAGGGAGAGAAAGACTGTCTTTTTCCTAAAGGGAACAGAAGTTTGCAAACTAAGCCACAGAGCACTCCAACATTTAGAAAACATGAAAAAGAGAAGCCCTCAACAAAAAAAGTTCAGTTAGCGTGGGTTTTTTTTGCCAGATCTTGCCCGAGTTGGAAGTCTGCCTGGAAACTTGGTATATGTGAGTAGGCTTCACTTTTAGCCTGAGTGTACAAAGAACAAGCAGTCACCATTGGGCTACCCCTAAATCCCAACCAACAAGGAGAGAAGACAGCACCTGCAACAGAAATTATACTAGCACTTGCCCAGACAGTTTATTAAATTTCTTTGAATTCAATGGTGTTTCTCCCTACAACATATAAAAATGTATTACTAATGCTTAGCACAAGAAAGCACTCAATATGTGAAAGCTATTGTCAACACTCTAAAATTAACATCTCTCACACTAAGAAGTTTGCCACTTTCAGTGGCAAAAACCCTATTATTTAATTTAAATAGCAAACAGCTGAGAAGGTGATAGACTGAGTCTGAAATATTTAAAGAGAGAGCCTGAACCGTGGTGGAAGCTGAAAGGTCTGAGAACTAAAAAACAAAGTAAAATTTGGGGAGGAAAGTTGGAGTAAGGTACCTAGACAATTCAATGGGAAAAGAATAGTCTTTTCCACAAATGGTGAGAGGAAAACTGGATAGCTACCTGCAAAAAATGACATTAACCTTTACCCCACACCATACACAGAGCTAACTCAAAAAAGATCACAGACCTAAATGTAAGAAAACTACAAAACTCCTGAAAGGAAATAAAACCTATATGATCTTGGACTAGACAAAGTTTTCTTAGATATGCTAAAAAAAAAAAAAACACACAGGCAAAGGGGCGGGGGGAAAGGATAAATTGGACAAAATCAAAATAAGAAACCGTTAGGGACTTCCCCTGTGGGGAAGAATCCGCCTTCCAGGGCAGGGCATGCGGGTTTGATCCCTGGTCAGGGAACTAAGTTCCCACATGTCACAGGGTAACAAAGGCTGTACACCGCAACAAAGAGCTGATGTGGCCAAATAAATACAGACTTTAAAAATCACAAACCTCTGTGCTGCAAATGACACTGGCAGGAAAGTGGAAGCAACAACAAAGATGTACAACTCATGCATCTGCAAGGTGTCTGCATCCAGAGTACATCAAGAACTCTTACAAACTCAATAACCAAAAGACATACAACCCAACTTAAAAAGGGATAAGGATTTGAATAGACTTTTTCTCCAAAGGTATACAAATGGCCAATAAGCACATGAAAAGATGCTCACTGTCACTGTCATTAGGAAAATATAAATGAAAATCACAATGAGATACCATCTGACATCCACCACATTAACTAGAATCAAAAAGACATGCAATAAAATAAGAGTTAATGAAGATATGAAGAAATTGGAGCCTTCATACATTGCTGATGGGTATTTAAATTGAAATAGACAATCTGGAGAACGATCTGGCAGTTCTTTAAACAATTAATAAACATAGTTACCATATGACCTAGTCATTCCACTCCTAGATACATAACCAAAAGATACGAAAATATATGTCCACATAAAAAATTTGTACATGAATGTTCAGAGCAACACTATTCACAGTAGTCAAAAAGCAGAAACAGTTCAAACATCCATCAACTGATAAAGGGACAAATTAATGTGGTATGTCTATACAATGGAATATTATTTGGCTATAAAAATGCAGTACTGATATGTGCTACTACACGGGTGAATCCTGAAAGTATGCTAAGTGAAAAGACGTCAGCCACAGAAGACTACATATTTCATGATTTCATTTATATGAGATGTCTAGAGTAGGCAAATCTAAATACACAGAAAATAGATTAGTAGTTGCCAAAGGCTGGGGGGAGTAGAGATTAGGGATTGACTGTTAATGGGTATGAGGTTTCATTTGGTTTGATAAAAATGTTCTAAATATACATTATGTTGATAGTTGCGTTAATACAGCTATGAATAAAAATTTTTTTTAATCACTGAATTATATACTTTAAATGGGTAAATTTTATAGATGTGAATTATAAATTATACCTTAAAGATTTTTTTAAAGGTTAGGTAATTCTTTAAAATTAAAAAAAAAAAAAAAAGCCAGGGCAAGTTTTTTAGCTTTCTGTTTAAAATACCTCCCAATGAAACTCTCTTCTCTGGAAGAATCTTGAACTTTGCATTTTGTAATAAGAAGGAAGTTCACTCCAAAACAAGGTCTACAAAGAGACGATTCATTTTGAGGAAATAGAAAGAACATCCAAGAACAATCTCTGGACTGTTCTATAACTTTCCAACCAAGAATAGGAAGTAACAAGAGGTAGTAATAATAAAAGTAGCAATGAAAGTTATTATTAATTTATGTAACAAGTACTGAGTTTTTATTATGCATCAGGTTTTGAAAGTATTTTCTTACCCAATATTCACTTTAAAAAACCATATTCAAAATAAAAGTCCACAGCAGAAGACTGGTTAAATAAATTATGATATATTATACAATAAACTATTATTTAGTCATTAAAAAATCAGTTTCTGGATATGATACCAAAAGCACAGGAGAAAAAAAAAAGACCTCACCAAAATCAAAAATTTTGTGCATCAAAAGACACTATCCTTTGAAAAGGGATACCACTCCTTGGGTGAATAAGCAACCCACTGATTGGGAGAAAATATCTGCAAATCATGTATCTGATAAGAAGCAACTCAACAACAAAGAAACCAAATAGCCTGATTATAAAATGGGCAAAGTACTTAGATATTTCTCCAAAGAAGATATACAAATGATCAGTAAACACACGAAATGACACTCAACATCACTAGTTAACAGGGAAGTGTAACCTAACACCCAGGTTCACAGCAGCGTTATTCACAACAGTCAAAAAGTGGAACTCAAGCATCTATTAATAGACAAACGGACAAATAATGCATGGCACGTGCATAAATACATGTTATTCAGCCTTGAGAAAGAAGGGAAAGTTGACACACGCAACAACACTGGTAAACCTTTGAAGACACCATGCCACGTGAAGGGCTTCCCAGGGGGCAACTAGTGGTAAAGAGCCCATCTGCCAATGCAGGAAAATAAGAGACACAGGTTCAGTCCCTGGGTCAGGAAGATCCCATGGAGGAGAGCATGGCAACCAATTCCAGTATTCTCGCCTGGAGAAGCCCATGGACAAAGGAGCCTGGTGGGCTACAGTCCATGGGGTCGCAAAGAGTCAGACACGACTGAAGCGACTTAACATGCATGCATAGCAAGTGCCTGCTAAGCGAAAGAGGCCGGTCATGAAAGGACAAACATTGCGTGATTTCTCTTTCATGAGATTCCTAACCAAATTCATTGAGACAGAAAGTAGAATGGTGGTTGCCAGTGGCTTTCCAGGGGGAAGGGGTCAATGGGGGGTTAAGTGTTTAACAGTGTACAAAGTTTCAAGTGGGGAAGATGAAGAAGTTCTCCAGATGGATGGTAGTGATGGTTACACAACACTTTACTTAATGCCACAGAGCTATATACTTAAAATGGTAAATCTGTTACAAATGTTTTATTACCATAAAAATCATTTTATAACAGTCACACTAAGAATTATCAGTGACAGGTAATGGCAGAATACATGTGTGGTGGGATGAACTGGCAATCTTTCCCACTTAACTGGCTAGCACATAGTCATCAAAACAATATACAGGGTCTGACACACTGATCAAGGGCCCTTTCCTCCTGGCTAACAAAGACAACAGCGACTGACAGCTGTGGATTCCTGCATTAGGCAGCTCCAAGCAAAGCAGAAAAGATGCAAATGCTTCCTGGCACGATAACAGAGCTGGTCTAGTAGGCATCACATAAACTTTGCTCATCTATAATTAAGGCTGTGAGATGTCTGAGAAAGATAACGGCTTTTCTTCTTGAGCTGTGTTACTTCACAGGTTACTTAGGAAACGAAACCAGCTTGATCACTGGTTTCATTAATATAGAGGCTGCACAGAATTGAGCGCTCACTTTTACCTTCATTTGCTCGGCGAGCTTTCCTACCTCTCCAAACCAGGTAGAGAAGAAAATAATTGAGCAGAGGAGGGCATCACTGCCTCTCCCGCAGAGGAGAGAGGCAGTGTTCAACCATGCAAAATACAAGTGGGATTCAAGGAGAAAGCCGCTTCCTGTGGAGAGCATGACAGGGATGATGTCATCTGACTGAAAGACTGGAAGAAGAGAAGGCGCGGTTTGACACGGGCATGAGTTCCTCTCTTTCTCTCTGACTTCATCTCCGGTCACTCTTCTCTGCGATCACTCCGCTCGCCTTCTCGCTATTTCTCCACACCAACTGTGGACCCGTCTGAGGGATCCTACACCTCTTTCTGCCTGAAACAGTCTTTCCTCAGTTTTTCTCAAATACTCCCTCACTTCGTTCGGTTCATCTTCTCCAACGTCAGGTTTGAAAAGAGTCTTTCCTCGATGATTTTATTTAAGATAGCTTCTCCCCATCATTCTTTATCCGCCTACACGGTTTCATTTTTTTTTCATAGACTAACCACAGTTTGACATAATTCATTTATTATTTCTTGTCACTGGAAAGTATTAATAAACCCACAGGGCAGGAAGGCTGCCAGTCCTACTCATCACAATATTACCAGAGCTTAGAACAGGGGCATCCAAAACAACAAATAACTATGTGTTGAAGGAATATGGGCAGGGGAGGAGAGAAAGGAGAGTGCAACGGACAGGTCACATAGTATCCAAAAAGGACACTCTTACTTTCAAAGGACTGAGCCTGGAAGTGTCTCCCCTTGGAGTCTTAAGAAGTTAACACCTGATAGCTAGAATGCTGGCCTTTACTCCTCCTACACAGCTTGAGAGTTTCCTGACTCTTTAGCAAACAAAGCTCTATAGACGTATTGCAGTTCAGATGAGTTGGTGAGAGGAAGGCTGACAGGGCCAGAATTGCCTTGGCTTAGCAGCAGCAGTGAAGAAATCAGTAACCCAAAAGTACAAAGACAATTTCAAGTGCTAAAGAAGGAATCTGGAGAAGGCAATGGCATCCCACTCCAGTACTCTTGCCTGGAAACTCCCATGGATGGAGGAGCCTGGTGGGCTGCAGTCCATGGGGTCGCTGAGTCAGACATGACTGAGCGACTTCACTTTCACTTTTCACTTTCATGCATTGGAGAAGGAAATGGCAACCCACTCCAGTGTTCTTGCCTGGAGAATACCAGGGATGGGGGAGCCCAATGGGCTGCCATCTGTGGGGTCGCACAGAGTCGGACACGACTGAAGCGACTTAGCAGCAGCAGCAGCAAAGAAGGAATCCTTTGACTTTATCACAAAAATTAGCGAAGATTTCCCTTCAGAATCAAAAAAAGGGAAGGACCCTGATACACTCAGGTTACTTACATAAGTTCAATTCTATGGGGGGAGGGAGGAAGATATATATGGAGAAAAAAATACATGCAAGTTATTAAAATGCAATTAGTATACATTATGCATTTTTTTTTAAATTTTTACTTTATTTTACTTTACAATACCGTATTGGTTTTGCCATACATTGACATGAATCCACCATGGGTGTACATGAGATCCCAATCCTGAATCCCCCTCCCACATCCCACCCCATTTCCTCTCTCTGGATCATCCCCGTGTACCAGCCCCAAGCATCCTGTATCCTGTATCGAACATAGGCTGGTGCTTCATTCCTACATGGTAGTATACACTTTACAATACCGTATTGGTTTTGCCATACATTGACATGAATCCACCATGGGTGTATATGAGCTCCCAATCCTGAATCCCCCTCCCACATCCCACCCCATTTCCTCTCTCTGGATCATCCCCGTGTACCAGCCCCAAGCATCCTGTATCCTGTATCGAACATAGGCTGGTGCTTCATTCTTACATGATAGTATACATGTTTCAGTGCCATTCTCCCAAATCATCCCACCCTCTCCCTCTCCCACAGAGTCCAAAAGTCCGTTCTATACATCTGTGTCTCTTTTGCTGTCTTGCATACAGGGTCATCATTGCCATCTTTCTAAATTCCATATATACGTGTCAGTATACTGTATTGGTGTTTTTCTTTCTGGCTTACTTCACTCTGTATAATAGGTTCCAGTTTCATCCATCTCATTATAACTGATTCAAATGAATTCTTTTTAATGGCTGAGTAATACTCCATTGTGTATATGTACCACAGCTTTCTTATCCATTCATCTGTTGATGGACATCTAGGTTGTTTCCATGTCCTGGCTATTATAAACAGTGCTACAATGAACATTGGGGTACATGTGGCTCTTATTTTACCAAGAAAAATTTTTTTTACCAAATTTGGTCTGATTTCAGACAATATCAATACTCATGATTGGATGGCATCATTGACTCATTGGACATGAGTTTGAGTAAACTCCAGGAGTTGGTGATGGACAGGGATGCCTAGCATGCTGTGGTCCACAGGGTCACAGAGAGTCAGTCATGACTGAGTGACTGAACTGAACTGAACTAAATATTAAACTTTCTTTTTAGGAATCAAACAAGTAACCTGTGAGAAAACTGACAAATCTTCAGTTTAAAATGAATTCAGTAGCTATGAATGATAGTAAACCTAAAAGATACAAACAAAATCATATACATGGTTTCATGATATGCTTTGATATTTTATAATTAATTGATCTATAGTCATAGTTAAAGCATAATGTGCACAAAATATTTATTCACAGATATATAGGAGCTTCCCAGATGGCTAGTGGTAAAGAATCTGCCTGCCAATGCAGGGGACACAGGAGAAGTGGGTTTGATCCCTAATCTGAGAAGATCCACTAGAGAAGGAAATGGAAACTCCAGTATTCTTGCTTGGAAAATCCCATGGACAGAGCAGACTGGTGGTTCATAGTCCATGGAGTCACAAAGAGTCAGAGAAAGCTGAAAGACTGAGCATGTGTGCATGCATAGTTATATATTTATGGGATGAAATGAAAGTAAGATTCCAATATCTACCAAAATATTTTTAAATGATTTTTGGACACATTACAATGGAAAATCTAATGCAAAACTCATAACATGAAAGATAAAACTTTTTACTCCCTTGTTTACCTGCATAAAAAAGAGCAATTTAGTAGTAATAAGAAAGTGATAAAATTATATTTCACTTATTAGCAGTTAATATTTCAAAGAAATAAAACTCTCTGTATTTGAAATGACTGTTAAAAATGGGACAGTTTGAAAGAGAAAATTCTTCTTGGTTAATGAAGATCAATGCGTCAAGATCACCAGCTATAACACCATGTGTTTCCATGTGATTCCTCCCTTTTACCAGACTCTTTCTGACTTCCACTTTTCTTAAAGCTCTGGTCTATTTTCCCTTAACCCCCATTATTTCTCCTATTTCTTCAAATCTACTTCACTCCCTACCAAAAACTGAGCCTTTTGAGAGGTCAGTGCTACTCTGAGCCATTCAGACAATTCCCTCCAAATATAACTTCCTATTCGTAATTCAGCTTCAAAACATAACCATTTTCTATGCTTGTGGACATCAAGTACCAGAATTCACAATTAAAAGTTACTAGATGATAAAAGGCTCTGTTGGGAAGCTATGAGGATGATAATACAGCCAACACAGAATATTTGACAAGACCAGAACAGAGAAAACACGTTAGATGATGAAGTTTCATGACAGCTGAGTTTTGCAAGGCATTCCAATGAAAAGTATATAACAAATTTAAGGGCTTTTAAATTGCATCTGAAAGAAGAATAAAGGGATAGGTATACTACCTGCAGCTGATGATTGATGGTTGGTAAGTGACAAAAAGAAGGCAGAACCACTCAACTCTATTTTACTTGTCTTCTCTGTCATTGTGAGTGATCTACAAACTAAAAAGGAGAGAATGAACCTTATTGAGAGGGATTTAAGTTCAAAGTGGGTGAAAAGATTCTAATAGTCTCTCTGAATAAGTTCAGCTCTTCTGGCTCAGATGAAATATATCCAAAAACAATGATATAGCTTGTCCATTGTAAGTAACATCTGACATTTTAAAGAGCAGAAAAAGAGTTAAAATACTAGTGAATGTTTCTCAAAATAATAACAGTGGTTTATTAAATAAGATGAGAGGAAGATAAATAGGCTAACATAGTGATGAATTAGTGGGCTTAGTGTTAATCTCAGACAAATTTTTAAAGACTGACTTATAAAAAGTAACAATTATTCAAGACCAGCATGGAATCACTGAAAATGAAATACAACAAAATGACTTTTCTAATCTTCTTTTAGGACACTGAATACATCTTGATTGGGTGTACCTGGCAAAAATAACTTTTTAAAAAATTCTTTAATTTTTCCTTTTGGCCGTCTATGTCTGCCAAAGGTCAGGATAAATTAAGGCCAAAGATCAGAATGAATTCAAAAATAGAGTGTATCTAAATTTTAAAGAAGTATTCTTTATTGAATTTGGTCCTTGAATAAAGAATGAAGCATTACTTGTGGCATGATGTAGGTGGTAAAGCAATCTAGGTAACAGATAATAAATAGGGATTCAGACAGAACTGTAAGAGTGTGTGTGTGTGTGTGTGTGTGTGTGTGTGTGTGTGTCTATGCGTTAGTCACTCAGTCATGTCCAACTCTTTGTGACCCCATGAACTGTAGCCCACCAGGTTCCTCTGCCAATGGAATTATCCAGGCAAGAATACTGGAGTAGATTGTCATACTAGTAACAAAATCAAATAATGGTTAATTTTATAGCATTTGAACAGCTAGAACTTGGAGAAAGATGATAAATCACCATCATAAATGAAAAACATTTCATTTTTTGGTAGGACAGAGCCTGGAAAAGCAAGAAGATCAAATTACCCACATCAGAACCAGTGTCGCTGTCAGACATAGAAACAAAGGGATGGTTGGAGGATGGTAAGCTTAGAAATAATAATAATAATAATATAGAAAATGCTTGGTCTTAGACTTGTCTTGAAAATGCAACATTCCACATCTGGTGTGTTTGTGTGTATGTGTCTGTGTGTATGTCTGTGTCTGTGTGTCTGATGACATGGAGAAGTGTCTTAAAGGTCTGACCTTCTAAGAATATATGACTTCAAAGAAAATCCAGCTAATCAAGCAATAAGTCATGATGTCCAGACTATGGCAGCTTGCCATAATAAAAGAAACCATCAATGTTGTCTCAGTCAGTAAGACTTCCAGAACGAGTATTGGTGATTACAAATAATGGTAGGCATTTGGGATTCAAGAAGCAGAGAAATTTCATTTAATTTGTATAGGAATGCAGCTATTTGGTTGGAAAAAATATTTATCTGTTATGGGAAGGAATTCTGGCAAGAGTGAACCAGGAGAATTTTACAATGATAAATAAGACTGAGAGAAAAGTGATATCCTGGATCCTGTAAGATCCTAAATTTCCAGTTAGAACTTTGAATTCAGAGAAGTTCATTGGAATACTAATCAAGGTAACTACATGAAGATGGAAGGCAATGTAATTTATTTATTCATTACTTTGTTGTCATGCAGAAGTCTAGTGTCCATCATTATGTACTCTCTCTAAAGTGATAGGGACCAAGCAGCTCCTTGAACTTTTAGGTTCACTTGATTTTATATTTAGGTAGCTGATAGGGAACTGGGGAAAAGCAAACAAACAAACATGATAATGCATAGTGTTTCTATTTTTTTTTTTTTTAAAACTGGAGAGGACCAGAAGCTACAGGTGAAAATCATCAGTAATTCTAATTGTAATAAGAGTTGGAAAGTTGGGGAAGTGTCAAGATGGATTTCAGCTCTACTATTTATCAAACTGCATGAATTTGGGCAAATTGAAACTGTTTACAGTTGCCCATATATGTGTGTATATTTATATATGTGTGTGTGTGTGTGTGTGTGTGTGTGTGTGTAAAAATATAAATAGCAGTACTTATTTAACTTTAATGATAAAAACTGTGTGTTCAAGCACTTAACAGAGGGCTGCCATTCCTTCGGATGGAAGCTACATGAAAACGGAGAACACATGCTTTTACTTTCAGTGTTCCACAACAGGAAGCTTATTGTAGGTAGCAAATTAATATCTTTTAAATTAAGGAGTTTAAAATTCTTGAACAAATATTTGCAAGAAATTAGAGGATATATGTTTAATCGTGTAGATGACGCATTTTGGCCAACATGCAACAACAATTGACAGGAAGAATATGATCTTTGACGTGAAAACAAACAGAAAATTAGATTCTAAGATTGGTCTCCACCAAAAATGAGTCCTGTGAACTTGAACACTTTACTGAAATACTGAGAGTCTCAAGGTTTTACCTTTTAGGTGATGAATTATTCAGTGAATAGATGATTCATTTCAATTCAGTCATTCAGTCATGTCCTACTCTTTGTGACCCTATGGACTACAGCACTCCAGGCTTCCCTGTCCATCACCAATTCCCAGATCTTGCTCAAACTCATGTCCATTGAGTCGGTGATACCATCCAACCATCTCATCCTCTGTCATTCCCTTCTCCTTCCGCCTTCAACCTTTCCCAACATCAGGGTTTTTCCAAGGAGTCAGTTCTTTGCATCAGGTGGCCAAAGTATTGGAGTTTCAGCTTGAGCATCAGTCCTTCCAATGAATATTCAGGACTGATTTCCTTTAGAATGGACTGCTTGGATCTCCTTGCAGGGCAAGGGACTCTCAAGAATCTTCTCCAACATCACAGTTCAAAAGCATCCATTCTTTGGTGCTCAGCTTTCTTAACGGTCCAACTCTCACATCCATACATGACTACTGGAAAAACCATAGCTTTTGAATAGATGGACCATTGGTTGGAAAAGTAATGTCTCTGCTTTTTAATATGCTGTCTAGGTTGTTCATGACTTTTCTTCCAAGGAGCAAACTTCTTTCAATTTCATGCCTGCAGTCACCATCCACATTGATTTTGGAGCCCCAAAAAATAAAGTCTGCCACTGTTTCCACTGTCTTCACATCTCTTTGCTATGAAGTGATGGGACCGGATGCCATGATCTTAGTTTTCTGAGTGTTGAGCCTCAAGCTAATATTTTTATTCTCTTCTTTCACTTTTATCAAGAGACTCTTTAGTTTTTCTTCTCTTTCTGTCATAAGGGTGGTGTCATCTTTTCCCCCAGCAATCTTGATTCCAGCTTGTGCTTCATCCAGCCCAGCACTTCTCATGATGTACTCTGCATATAAGTTAAATAAACAGGGTGACAATATACAATCTTGATGTACTCCTTTTCCTATTTGAAACCAGTCTGTTGTTCCATGCCCAGTTCTTTTTCTTCCTGATCTGCATATAGGTTTCTCAAGAGGCAGGTTAGGTGGTCAGGTATTCCCATTTCTTTCAGAATTTTCCACAGTTTATTGTGATCCACACAGTCAAAGGCTTTGGCATAGTCAATAAAGCAGAAATAGATGTTTTTCTGGAACTCTCTTGCTTTTTCCATGATTCAGTGGATGTTGAAAATTTGATCTCTGGTTCCTCTGCCTTTTCTAATAACAGCTTGAACATCAGGAAGTTAAAAGTTCATGTATTGCTGAAGCCTGGCTTGGAGAATTTTAAGCATTACTTTACTAGCATGTGAGATGAGTGCAATTGTGTGGTAGTTTGAGCATTCTTTGGCATTGCCTTTCTTTGGTGTTGGAATGAAGACTGATCTTTCCCAGTCCTGTGGCCACTGCTGAGTTTTCCAAATTTGCTGGCATATTGAGTGCAGCACTTTCACAGCATCATCTTTCAGGATTTGAAATAGCTCAACTGGAATTCCATCACCTTCACTGCTTTGTTCATAGTGATGCTTTCTAAGTCCAACTTGGCTTCTCATTCCAGGATGTCTGGCTCTAGGTTAGTGATCACACCATTGTGATTATCTGGGTCATGAAGGTCTTTTTTGTATAGTTCTTCTGTATATTTTTGCTGCCTCTTCTTAATATCTTCTCCTTCTGTTAGGTCCATACCATATCCATACACTATACCTGTTAGGTCCATAACATATACATACAGCGCATAACATATACTAACCATATGTTAGTGTAACTGATAATTTTACCAAAAAAGGAAATACAATATAAAAATTGTTATAAAAGCAAACCGAAAAGTTAACGCTGATTCAAAGCAATGATGATAAGTTAAAGTCTCCTATATTCCACTTCCTACAATATTGCATTTTTCTTTTTCAGGGTTTTTAATCTATATTTTGTTAGTAAGACTCAGCATCTTACCTCAAAAAACTGATATCAGTTTGTCCATTGATTTACATAATCATTTTTGGTAATAGAAGAGTGTAGGTTTACATAAAATTAATTGCATCATACTAAAGTCAAGTGGAAACACTGTGAAAATTCCTTTAATTGAGGAGAACACTTTTTATTAATCAAGTAATTCTTAAATATTGGCTGGAAATGCTTCACTTGCAAGTAAGCTTTGTTAAGTATGTACATTGACTATATTAAATAATAATAAAATTCCTAGTGACATCAAAACTACTTTAAGGACATGGCTTGAACTGATAAAGCTGGGAAATTTTAAGTTGTCATGGAAATCAAACATTTATAGCAGTTCCTAACCAAGAAGAACACCCTCTGAAGTCATGCTGACATTTTCTACTTAAAGCACTGTAGAATCAAGACATTCAACACGACCAGGCAGTGCACTGAATCCACAAAGAAGGCAGAGGTTTTATGTGTCTGGCTACAGTGGGTTCGTTGAAAGTTGATGTGTCATTATGAATTCAGAATTCTTCAAGCACTGCCACTTTACTCGGCATTGTTGACATTTGTATTGGAGAGAAATCCACGTTTAAAAGTGAAGTCATTTACAAATAGCCAGCCTTCAATCTTTGCCTCTCAGTCTGTCTCAACTTGTGAGTGTATCACTCCCTGCTTCAGCCACTGCAAGGAGTCCACTACACAATCAAGGCTGCAGTTAGTGTCCGTAAAATTGTCTTAATTTTTAATATCAGATCACAAAAATAGTAATAACTATGTGCAATTGCTCTCAGAAAAGAAAGGTACCCCTAAGTAATGATTAATTTTGGTGAGCACAAGTATTATAAACATCGGTAGTTGACTTTTGTTTTGTATAAATCATGTAGTTGAGTGGCTTACAATCTCTCACTTATAACTTGGGATCCTATGACAATTTTTTACTATTATAACTCACCTAGGAACTTTTTTCCTGCATTCTAAATCAATAAAAGCTTTTTAAAACACATGCTTAATTAACTTAGCTAATTAATCAGGAATTTATCAAGTGTCTCATAATTTAAAGATACACTATATATATGAGTTTATAATCTAATTGGTAAGATAAGTTAATGAAATAATTAAACCATAGCACTTATGTTAAAATGTTATGTTTCTTTACCAAGTGGGAGAAAAAAGTGGATATGTGTATATATAACCAGACATAAACCATAAATGTGACTGCTAGACTGACAAGATGCAGCAATATCCACTTATGCTTGTTCATGCCTGAAACACGAAACTTGGTTGAGAGAAGCTTAACATGCCTCTAATACCTTTGAAGTCCTGCGCAAAAAGACTGAAAGTCTTAGAAACACCTGTGGAGTACTCATGTCTTCAGATTCATAATCAAAACTTTGGAAAAGAATGAGGACATAGGAGCTGATTATTTTCTTCATATGCAAGAGTACAAATGTCCAGTACTTTGGTCTGTGATGACCAAAAAGTAGTCTCTTGGTAGGGGATAGTTGGAACTCATGAAGACTAGGGAAACAAATCCACTGTCAGGCTTGCCAGTGTGATTAGAATTATCTAAATTGGTATATAGCTCAGTTGGTAAGGAATCTGCCTGCATTCAGGTGATCCCAGTTCGATTCCTGAGTTGGAAAGATCTTCTGGAGAAGGGATAGGCTACCCACCCCAGTAGTCTTGGGCTTCCCTTGTGGCTCTGTTGGTATAATCTGCCTGCAATGCAGGAGACCTGGATTCGATCCCTGGTTTGGGAAGATCCCCTGGAGAAGAGAACAGATTCCCACTCCAGTATTCTGGCCTAGAGAATTCCATGTACTGTATAGTCCATGGGGTGGCAAAGAGTCGAACGAGACTGAGGAACTTTCACTTTCACTCTCATATGTTGAAAGAAAAAAGATATTCATTTGAAATTTGGTGTTCAACATATTAAACATACAAACATACACGTAGTTATGCACATGCATGCTTAAAGACCACACTGAAGGAGTATCTCGCAATTCTTAAAAGTAAAAGATAATGTTGTTGGACTTAGCTTCATTTGTCCAATGTACAGCGAGGCCAAACTGAAACATCAGAGTTTAGAGCAGGGAGAGCAAGGGTCAAGCAAAGTGAATGGGACAGCTTATGTTCAAAAGATCTGAACTCTTAGATAGGTTTCCAGGGGAACTTGGGGCTAGAGTTGCACAATTCTTTGATTGATTGATGGTGAAGAAGCAGGGCAGTGTCACAGGGGTTAACATTATCAGTCCTCAGACTCCAGACTGTCTGTAAGTTACATGGTTATGTAGTTAACTTCTACCACTTGGTAGGGGTCTTAGTATCTGTAAAACAGCTCAGGAATGTACATCTAATACTTTGACTTATGTCCTTAACAAAGCATTAAAGATTCTGTGCCTGCCATATGGCTGATTTACCGATTATATTTTGCCTGTTCTCCTGGCCCAACTGCTACTTTTGTCACTACATGCTTAAATTTTTTCAATCATTAATTCTTGAATTATGCATCTGTGATTCAGGGGAGGCCTAGGAGACTATAGCTTTTCTACAAACAAGAGGCAGGCAGATGACATGGAAGGAGGTGTCTTTCCTGGGAAGGCCCCATCATGTCCTGCCTGGTTACAATAGAAGGACTTACATTATATTCTGACTTGAGGTGTATACTGTTATTGTTCAGTTGCTCAGTTGTGTCTGACTCTTTGTGACCCCATGAACTGCACCATACTAGGCTTCCCTGTCCTTCATCTCCCGGAGCTTCCTCAGACTCACTTCCATTGGTGATGCCATCCAACCATCTCATTCTCTGTCATCCCCTTCTCCTCCTGCCTTCAATCTTTCCCAGCATCAGGGTCTTTTCCAATGAGTTGACTCTTCATATCAGGTGGCCAAAGTATTGGAGCTTCAGCTTCAGCATCAGTCCTTCCAATGAATATTCAGGGTTGATTTCCTTTAGGATTGAGTAGTTTGATCTCCTTGCAGTCCAAAGGACTCTCAAGAGTCTTCTCCAACACCACATTTTGAAAGAATCAGCAATTCAGTGCTCAGCCTTTTATTTTATGGTCCAACTCTTACATCTGTAAATGACTACTAGAAAAACCACAGCTATGACTATATGGACCTTTGTTACGAAAGTATGTCTCTGCTTTTTAATATGCTGTCTAGGTTTATCGTAGCTTTTCTTCCAAGGAGCAGACATCATTGAATTTCATGGCTGCTGTCACCATCTGCAATGATTTTGGAGCCCCCCAAAATAGTCTGTCACTGTTTCCATTGTTTCCCCGTCTATTTGCCATGAAGTAATGGGACCGGTTACCATGTTCTCAGTTTTTGAATGTTGAGTTTTAAGTCAGGTTTTTTTTTTTTTTCCACTCTCCTCTTTCACCTTCATCAAGAGACTCTTTAGTTCCTCTTCGCTTTATGTCATAAGGGTGGTGTCATCTGCATATCTGGGGATATTGTTATTTCTTCTGGTAATCTTGAATTCAGCTTGTGCTTCACACAGCCTAACGTTTTGCTTGATGTACTCTGCATATAAGTTAAATAAGGTGGACAATATGTAGCCTTGAAGTACTCCTTTCCCAATTTTGAACCAGTCTGTTGTTCTATGTCTGGTTCTAACTGTTGCTTCTTGATCTGCATACTGGTTTTTCAGGAGGCAGGTAAAGTGACTATATGTAGTCTATGTGTCTAAAGTTCATATAACATATTAAGAAGTGCTAGGTTTATTTTGGTATGCTTTCATAGACATTAACATGACTTGGCAAAGCAGAGCAGTGTGAAAAGAGCAGTGGGTATTATGGGCTGAACATTTATGACCCCCTAAAACTTGTGTGTTGAAGCCTCAACCCTCTGTATGATGATTTTTGGAGTTGTGAGCTTTGGAAGATGATTAATTTTGGATGAGGTAATGAGATGCTTTTGAACTATGGTGTTGGAGAAGACTCTTGAGAGTCCCTTGGACTGCAAGGAGATCCAACCAGTCCATTCTGAAGGAGATCAACCCTGGGATTTCTTTAGAAGGAATGATGCTAAAGCTGAAACTCCAGTACTTTGGCCACCTCATGAGAAGAGTTGACTCATTGGAAAAGATTCTGATGCTGGGAGGGATTGAGGGCAGGAGGAGAAGGGGACGACCGAGGATGAGATGGCTGGATGGCATCACGGACGTGATGGACATGAGTCTGAGTGAACTCCGGGAGATGGTGATGAACAGGGAGGCCTGGCGTGCTGTGATTCATGGGGTCGCAAAGAGTCGGACACGACTGAGCAACTGAACTGAAGTGAACTGAATGAGCATGGGGTTCTTATGATGGGGTGCTAATCTTATAATGGGATTATCACCCTTATAAGCAGAAGCACCAGAGAGCCTTTCCTGACTCCAACATGAGGACACGGAGAAGGTGATTATGTACCAGGCAGGAAAAGCGATCTCACTAGGACCTGAGCATTCTGGCATCCAGATCTCAGACTTCCAGCCATCGAAACTATGAGAAAAGAAATTTCTGTTGTTTATGCCACCCAGTCTATAATATTTTCATATGGCAGTTCAAGGTTACTATTATTTAAAAGAAGGGAATAACAGAAGACATATTGATAGCATTTATGATTTTATGCCTTGTTTTTATACAGGTTATACAAAGCAATGTAGAAAGCTTTTGAATAAAGGTCAAAATAAAGAAAATAAACTAAATTAATATCATTGTGGATTAACACTCTTTCAAAATCTGGCTGTTAAGAAGTACAACATAAATACAAAATAAATATGCTTTGAAAGAATATTTGTGATATATATTCTAACCAAATGAAGGTTATTATGGATAAAAATTCATAAGAGATTTTGAAATTAACACAAAACCATCTGTATGGAAATAATGGAGGACTTAAACTCTGTGAACATCTGTTATAAATCTAATTCTACTAAAAGGATGGCATGTAATAAATTTGTTATTTACCTTGTTGGCATTTTCATCTTACATGGGGAAGCAAATGGGCAATTGCTGGATTTCATTCAAATAAGGGAAGAAAATTGGCTGGGGATGTGAGTGTGATGGAAATGTTTCAATTAAAGAAACTATGTCTATTTCGGAGAAGGCAATGGCAACCTACTCCAGTACTCTTGCCTGGAAAATCCCATGGACGGAGGCTCCAGTCCATGGTGTTGCAAAAAGTTGGACACTACTGAGCGACTTCAGTTTCACTTTTCACTTTCATGCACTGGAGAAGGAAATGACAACCCACTCCAGTGTTTTGCCTGGAGAATCCCAGGGCCAGGGGAGCCTGGTGGGCTACCATCAATGGGATTGCACAGAATCGGACACAACTGAAGCGACTTAGCAGCAACATGCTTATTTAGAATTTAGGATGGTGAGGATAGAATTACTTAGTAGATTCAAAGACATACTCTTGACTTCAAAAAAAGCTTAAAAACACAAATGTGAACAATGGCCCCATCTGTAACTCTAAAGTATATATTTATCTACAGTGTTGAAAGGCTCTGAAATAAATTCTGTGTAACTGTAATACAGAAAAAATGCAGGAAACAGCAATGGATCCTATGTGACAGTTTGGGGAAATCTGTAATAAGCTCAAATGTACAAACATTTTCAAATTTGAAAGGTATGGCAGAAAACTTGAATAAAGGCAAACAGAAACCAAAACATTCTAAGAATAGAATTAAAGCACTTAAATCCAGAAATAAGTTGAGTTAATGAGCAAAGTGCTATAATTTATTATTAGAATGAGTAGAAGTTAATGAGATAATTATCTCTGAGAGAAAAGTATGGTATTCATGGATGGCAAAATGAAGGCTGAATGTTTAGTTCCCAAATAGTTTTGCCTTGTTCTGTAGAACTGGTTTTTACCAATTCTTTTCTAACAATCTTTTTCAAATATGAATAATTTGAGTTACAAGTTAGGAGTTGTCTCAGATAGGATTTTCTAGAAGAAGACACTGAGACGGATGGTAGTATAAAAATAATTTTTTTAGAAAGTGTTCACAGTGAAAGGAGAGGAAATAGGAAAATGCCTCAGGCAAGGGAGTGCTTAGTTTCCAAAGGCTGCTGTACCAAAGTGCCACACACTGAGTGGCTTAAACAACAAAAATTCATTGTCTCCTACTTCTGGATAGTAGACATCTGAGAACGAAGTGCTGGCAGAGTTGATTTCTTCTGAGAACTGTGAGGGAATTTCTGTTCCCACACCTTTCTCCTAGCTTCTGGTAGTTTACTGGCCATCTTGGACTTTCCTTTGTTGTAGATGAATAATTCAGCCCCTGTCCCCATGTTCACACGAGTTTCTCCCTTCTTTATTCCCTCTTCTTATCAGGACACCAGTCATATTTGATCAAGGCCTACATGAATGACCTCATTTTACCTTTCCTACTTCTATAAATAGATAATCATGACCTATTTCAAAATAAAATCACATTTTGAGGTAATAAGAAATAAGACTACAACATATCTGTTTTTCTGAGAGACAAAATTCATGAAATTACATAATTTTGAAGGTGATATGTCAAGCAAAGTCCCTTCTAAATATAACTTGTGCTCAATCCCCAGGAAGCTCTGCAGACATTGTAACCTACACCTCAGAGGTATCTTATCAGGATTAAGGAAGTGGGTGTGTTCATTCTATTGCCCCATCATTCTTTGGTTAATGGGTAGGTAACCTATGTGGACGCAAATTCCCAGGTAATTCCCAACATACACCTAGTACTCTAATGGCAAAAGTCTAATGATGGATAGTAGGAACTGGATCTGAGGGTTGACAGCATGTACATATGAAAATAGTAAGGGGATTTTAGAGACTATGAGCAGACCATTGACAATGACTTCTACAAAGTGGTATACAACACACACACACACACACACCCAGTTCATCATTTAAATTGTTTTAAGTCCCTAGAACTGGAAGAATTACATTATAAGATGCTTAAATATATGCTGTCATTTTAATCATGAAACCATGGTAGTAGTCTTTGAGAAACATGCAGTATTTTCCAGTATTGGTGATGAGCACACATGTTCTGTTTTCAAAAAGGAAATGTAACTTTCTGGTAAAATCAACGGTCGCAACTAGTCCATATGAATTCATCACAAACAACATGAAGAAATAAAATAATTTCTTTTTAAATAGATCTATAGACTACACTTTAGGGGGATTTTAGGTGGCTTCCTGATGGAACAGCTTCACTGGTACCCTTTAATTGATATTCCCATTAGCTATGTAGTGCACAACATATGTGGTCATTTCCAATGGTCATATGTATATGGATCCATATAAGAATATAACTTGACTTCAAGAGTACATTAGATAAAGTGAAAAGTGAAAGTGAAGTCACTTCAGTTCAGTTCAGTTCAGTCACACAGTCGTGTCTGACTCTTTGTGAACCCATGAATCACAGCACGCCAGGCCTCCCTGTCCGTCACCAACTCCCAGAGTTCACTCAGACTCATGTCCATCGAGTCAGTGACGCCATCCAGCCATCTCATCCTCTGTCGTCCCCTTCTCCTCCTGCCCCCAATCCCTCCCAGCATCAGAGTCTTTTCCAATGAGTCAACTCTTCACATGAGGTGGCCAAACTACTGGAGTTAAAGCTTTAGCATCATTCCTTCCAAAGAAATCCCAGGGCTGATCTTCAGAATGGGCTGGTTGCTTAGTCATGTCCAACTCTTTGCGACCCCGTGGGTTGTAGCTCACAGAATTTTCCAGCCAAGAGTACTGGAGTGGGTTGCCATTTCCTTCTCCAGAGGTTCTTCCTGACCCAGGGATCAAAACCATAAAGGTGTTAATTGTCTTATGAAGACAGCAGAGACTTAGCTGAATTCATAGATGATTGAGTTGAATGTTAATTAACAGAGTTGTGAAAGATTAACAGATAACCAATAGTGTTCAAATGGATTGGTTTCTACATTTTTTTCCAAAATGTTATCAGTTACTTGGATAAACACATTTTACCAATTTCTGAAATGTATCCATTTGTTGTATTAAAAAACAGTTTGTTGAACACCTACCATATGTCACAGGCTACTAAAAGTGAGAAACACAGGTAAAAGGTCATGGTTCTTTTCTAAAGATGTTTGCTGTCTGGCTGAAAATCTGTGAGATAGTAAAATTAATACTACTAGAGAACAGGATGGCGGAGGAGTAGGTGGATGGGGACTACATCTTTCTCCATGGATACATCAGAAATAATATACCTTCAGACACAGAAGTGCTTGCAGAACACCAGCTGAGAGCAGACAGGAGTGCATGACCACCGGAAAAGAATATATAGAACCATGCAAAACTCAGTAGGACAAAGGAACTAGGGGGAAAAACAGGAGTGTTAGTAGGACTGGACCTGCCCTTGGCAGGTGGGGAAACTGAAGCAGGCATTCGATCCCCACAGTGGGGCAATTGTCTGGGTCAGGGGAGAAACATTTAAGGCAGAGAGTGAAACAGCTGATCCGTGGCAGCCTAAATGGAATGAGAATCATACAGTCCTTACCTCAGCCATACATACCCTGAGCAGGGACACAGGTCCCCTAGAAGGTGCAGGGGCTGGGAGCTGGAGCACAGGGATGGTGGAGCAATCCTGGGGCAGGGGCTGCTGTTGACTGCGGAGAGATGGACCAAGAGGACCTGAGGGCGGAGACGGTGGAGGGCATTGCCTGTGGAGGAAAGCCAGGCAGCCATGGAAGCAAGGGAGACTGCTGAGTCATGCATAGGGGCGGGAGCCAGCACCAGAGCCCCTCTCTCCCCACACACCAGCGTTAGCTGCTGAACTATAGAGAGGCTGGCCCATCAAGCGCCTGATGCACCGATCTACAGAGTAGGACCCCAGCCAGGGGACCCCTCTCTGTTCCTGACGTGTGGAAAAACAGAGAAGGATCCTAGGCAAGGGAGCTCTCTAAGTGCCTGAACAGGTAGAGCTACAAAGAAAGGCCAGCCAAAGAGGCCATCTGACCATGAACTTCACAGGTGGATTCTATCAATAATTGAGAGACGAGCTAATGCCTATCCTTCTAAAACTCTTTCAGAAAATTTCAGAGGAAGGAATACTTTCAAACTCATTCTATGAGGCCACCATCACCCTGATAACAAAACCAAACAAAGACAGCACACAAAAAAGAAAACTATAGGCCAATATCACTGATGAACATAGATGCAAAAATCCCCAACAAAATTTCAGCAAACAAAATTCTATAATATATTAAAAGCTTATACACCACGATCAAGATGGGCTTGTTCCAGGGATGCAAGGCTTCTTCAATATATGCAAATCAATCAATGTGCTACACCATATTAAAAAATTGAAAGATAAAAATCATGTGATAATCTCAATAGATGTAGAAAGAGCCTTTGAAAAAATTCAGCACCCATTTATTATTAAAACTCTTCAAAATGAGCATAGAAGGATCCTGCTCAAAATAATAAGGACTATATATGATAAGCCCATAGCAAACATTATTCTCAATGGTGAAAAACTGAAAGCATTCCTCCTAAGATCAGGAACAAGATAAGGGTGTCCACTTTCACACCTATTATTCAGCATAGTTTTGGAAGTTCTAGTTACAGCAATCAGAGAAGAAAAGAAATAAAAGGAATCCAATTCAGAATAGAAGAAAACAGTAAAGCACTCACTGTTTGCAGATGACATGATACAATTCATAGAAAACCCTAAAGATACTATCAGAAAATTACTAGAGCTAGTCAGTGAATTTAGCAAAGTCACAGGATACAAAATAAATACACAGATATCACTTGCATTCCTACATACTAACAGTGAAAAATCAGAAAGAGAAATTAAAGAGCCAATTCCATTCATCATTGCAACAGAAAGAATAAGATATCTAGGAACAAACTTACCTAAGGAGACAGAAGAACTATATACAGAAAATTATAAAACACTGATGAAAGAAATCAAAAGACATAAACAGATGGGGAGATATCCCGTGTTCCTGGATGGGAGGAATCAATATTGTGAAACTAACTATACTACCAAATGCAATCTACAGATTCAGTGCAATCTCTATCAAGTTACCAATGGCATTTTTCACCGAACTAGAACAAAAATTTTCACAAATCATATGGTAGCACAGAAGACCCCAAATAGCTAAAGTAGTCTTGATAAAGAATGGAGCTGAAGGAATCAACCTTCCTGACTTCAGATTGTACTGCAAAGCTACAGTCATCAAGACAGTATTGTACTGTCACAAAAAGAGAAATATAGACCAGTGGAACAAGATAGAAAGCCTGGAAGTAAACCCATGCACCTATGGATACCTTATTTTTGACAAAGGAGGCAAGAATATACAATGGGGCAAAGACAACCTCTTCAATAAGTGGTGCTGGGAAAACTGGAAAGATACATGTAAAAGAATGAAATTAGAACACTTCCTAATAACATATACAAAGATAAACTCAAAATGGATTAAAGACCTAAATATAAGACCAGAAGCTATAAAACTCTAGAGGAAAACATAGGCAGAACACTCAATTACATAAATCAAAGGAAGATCTTCTAAGACCCACCTCCTAGAGTAATGGAAATAAAAACAAAAGTAAACAAGTGGAATCTGATTAAACTTAAAAACTTTTGCACAGCAAAGGAAATTATAAGCAAAGTGAGAAGACAACCCTCAGAATGGGAGAAAATAATAGCAAATGAAACAGCTGACAAAGGATTAATTTCCAAAATATACAAGCAGCTCATAGAATTCAATACTAGAAAAACAAACAACCCAATCCAAAAGTGGGAAAAAGACCTAAACAGACATTTCTCCAAAGAAGACACACAGATGGCTAACAAACACATGAAAAGATGCTCAATATTGCTCATTATTAGAGAAACACAAATCACAACTACAATGAGATATCACCTCACGCTGGTCAGAATGGCCCTCATGAAAAAGTCTATAAACAATAAATTCTGGAGAGGCTATGGAGAAAAGGGAACACTCTTGCACTGTTGGTGAGAATGTAAACTGATGCAGCCATTTTGGAAGATGGTATGGAGATTCCTTAAAAATCTAGGAATAAAACCACCATATGACCCAGCAATCCCACTCCTAGGCATAAACCCTGAGGAAACCAAAACTGAAAAAAGACACATGTATCCCACTGTTCATAGCAGCACTATTTACAATAACTAGAACGTGGAAGCAACCTATATGTCCATCGAGAGATGAATAGATAAAGAAGTTGTGGCACATATACACAATGGAATATTACTCAGCCATAAAAAGGAACACATTTGAGTCCGTTCTAATGAGGTGAATGAACCTATTATACAGAGTGAAGCAAGTCAGAAAGAAAAAACAAATATCATTTTCTGATGCATACATACGGAATCTAGAAAGATGGTACCAAAGAATTTATTTGCAAGTCAGCAATGGAGAGACAGACATAGAGAACAGACTTATGGACATGGGGAGAGGGAAGGAGAGGGTGAGATGTATGGAGAGAGTAACATGGAAACATATGTAAAAATAGATAGCCAACAGGAATTTACTGTATGTCTCAGGGAACTCAAAAAGGGGCTCTGTATCAACCTAGAGGGGTGGGATGAGGAGGGAGATGGGAGGGAGGTTCAAGAGTGAAGGGATACGTGTATACCTATGGCTGATTCATGTTGAGGTCTGATAGAAAACAACAAAATTTTGTAAAGACATTATCCTTCAATTAAGAAATAAATAAATTAAAAAAATAATACTAACTAATGTATTTTCCCACCTATATGTAAAACTCTGTGTGACAGATATTGTAATCAGTAATGCTGCTAAAAGGAATTTATAATTTCTCTCCTTTACTTTCCCATGGAGAAGTATGCTAATTTTTATGGTGAGGTCCAAAGACATTCGTTCAATGTGATACATTTCTAGAAAACCAAACATTAATGTTAGGGAGGATGCTCTTGTCTAATTTAATGTCCCTTCTGCCTTTTTTGGCTTTTCTTTTTGAAGAATATTATGTTTCATGTATTTGAAGCTGTAAGAACAGTCCAAAACTGTTAAGGGGTCCTGCTTTAGGAAGATTTAGGGCAGTCAACCTTGGCCAGCTTCTCCTTCATAGTTGATCTACTCTACCAAAGTCAGGTTTTTCCTTTTCATAAAGTTCAGGGATATGGAATTTGAGTTGGTATTTAAAGGAGCTGAGCAATATAAGTGTTGTATTTAGACTCACATTTCAGTATCAAGCCTACCACTGACATAATCAAAAGCAACTTATTTTTTTCACCATGATTTCATATTGAATTTAGAGCAAAATTCCTCTATGTAAAGTGTTCTTTTCTCTGATTTTCTGGTTCTCTAAGTATCTTCTAGAGAATTCAATGATTGATTTCTTAGAATGGATTTTCTGGAAACAGATTCTAAGATAAGAAATTTTTATGTGAGGAAGTTTCATTAAGGAATGGTCTTGTGAGATCCAACCATAAGAAAGTGAGCACTCTGGATTGGGCAGCGGAAGTTGACCTTCACTGTAGTGGCAACTGAAAACGTAGTTGTTATTATGCAAAATTTTGGATTTGGCCGAAGTTTTATAGTTGCAACTATTTGACTAATGGAGGGTGGGCCTCATTTCTCTGTGTAAAACTGTCCTTGCCTGTGGGCAACTCCTGGGCTATAGGGTTCCTTGTGATCAAGGGCAACCCTCAATGAGGGCAGTGCTGTTAGCTATCAGCATTAATATCCCCAGAAGTCTATGTGTGTATAGACTTTGAAAGGAGGTTTAGAGTAGAATGCTATAGTATCCGTCACAACAGACTTAAAATGTTGAAAAACAAACAAGGGTGAGAGAAGGGACAGAGTAGAGGAAACTTGTTCCAGTTAATTCCATAGATACAAGATATATGCAACTGAAACACAATGGCTGTTTTTGCGGAAGATGTAACACAGTAGATAAAAGGGATTATAATGGAAAAAAATAATGTAAAACACAGTAGACTCCAAAAGCAAGGGATTGATATGACTAGAAAAGTCAGACATTCATAGTGGAATCACACAGAACCATCTATTGGGACGTTAAAGATTGTTCCCCATTGACCTCAGTGCAAATAATAAAACTTTTAGAAAACTAATTCCCTATGTTCTTTATTTCATAGAACTCATTATAGATCATTGAGATTTCACAAACTAAAAAAAAAAAGTTCAAGTTACAATAAGATATTTATCCAGCTTTATCTTTTTTATATAGGGGAAAATATACTAACCTATAGTTGTTTTTGCTAGTAACAAACTACAAAAATTCATTATAAAGCACATTTCAAATATAGCTGTGGCATCTCCATGATGCCTAGTTCCTAAAGTTTAAAATCTGGACAGTGTGTTCCTTTGTTAAAATTTTGTTTTTATGGAGCAGTTTTATGTTTACAGCTAAATCAAGAGGAGGATACAGAGATTTCCATATACCACTTGCCCCCTCTCATGTGGTTTTCCACATTATCAATAACTGCCATCACAATGGTATACATATTAACACCGATGAATACATTTTGACACATCATTATCATCTAGAGTCCATAGTTTGCAGCAGGTTACTCTTAGTGTTGTGTATTCTACATTTGGACAAACCTGTAATGATATGCATCCACAATTATAGTAGCAGGCAGAATAGTTTGTATTGTCCTAAAATCTTCTGGGCTCTGCATTTTCATCCTTCCCTCCTTCCAACCCATGGCAAACTTATTATTATTATTTTACTATATCTGTAGTGTTGCTTTTCCCAGATATCATAATGTTGGAATCATACAATCTGTAGTCTTTTTAGATTGACTGCTTTCACTTAGTAATATGTCTTTAAGCTTTCTCCATGTCTTGATGTGGCTTGATATCTACTTTGTTTTCAGTGCTATATAATATTCCACTCTTTGGATGTACCATAGTTTATTTATCCATTTACCTACTGAAGGACATCTGGTTTGCTTCCAAGTTTTAACAATTATGAATAAAGCTTCTATAAATATCCATGTATTGCTTTGTGTCAACATAAGTTTTCAAATTCATTGTGTAACCACCAAATTGCACAATTGTTGTATCACATGGTAAAAGTATGTTTAGTCTGGCAAACAAAAACAAACAAACAAACAAGCAAACACCCTAAACTGTCTTTTAAAGTATGTATAGCATTTTGCATGCCCATCAGTAGTGAATAATCCTCCATATCTTCATCATAATTTTGTGTTATCAGTGTTCCAGTTTTTTAAATTGAAGTATTGGGCTTCCCTGAGAGCTCAGTTGGTAAAGAATATGCCTTCAATGCAGGAAACCCCAGTTGGATTCCTGGGTCAGGAAGATCCGCTGAAGAAGGGATAGGCTACCCACTCTAGTATTCTTGGGCTTCCCTTATGGCTCAGCTGGTAAAGAATCTGCCTGTGATGCAAGATACCTGGATTCGATCCCTGAGTTAGGAAGATCCCCTGGAGAAGGGAAAGGCTACCCATTCCAGTATTCTGGTTTGGGGAATTCCCAGAGAATTTGCCTGGGTTGCAAAAAGTCAGAAATGACTGAGCGACTTTCAGTTGCATGGTTGATTTATAATATTATATTAGTTTTAGGTATACAGCATACTAATTCATTCTTTTTATAGAGTATACTGCATTAAAATTCTTATAAATAATAGCTATAACCCCCCATGTTGTAGAATGTATCTTTGTTGTTCATCTATTTTATACACAGCAGTTTGTATAGATTTTGGACAAGTAGTTGTGTACTGATATCTCACTGTTTTAACTTGCATTTCCTTAATGGCATATGATGTGGAGTAACTCTCAACTGTTTATTTGCCAGTTTTATATCTCCTTTGATGAGGAGTCTGTTTGGGTCTTTGGTTCATTTTTAAATGGGTTGCTTGTTTTCTTATTATTTAATTTATAGAGTTCTTTTCATATTTTGGATAACAGTCCTTACCATATGTGTCTTTTGCAAACACTTTCCCCCATGTCTGTGGCTTATATTCTTATTCTCTTGACATTGTCTTTTGCAAGCCAGGAATTTATCATTTTAATGGAGTTCATTTTATCATATCTCTTTCATGGATTGTGCTTTTGGTATTGTATCTAAAAAATCATCACTATATACAAGGTCATTGAAGTCCTTTATTATCTTGGAGTTTTTTGTTTTGTGTTTTACTATTAGATCTCTGATCTATTTTGAGTTAGTTTTGCTATGAGTATAAAAATCTATGTCTAGATTATTATTTTTTGCATGTTCATGCTCAGTTGTTCTATCACCTTATGCTGAAAAAACTGTCTTTGCTCTGATAACAGTTTTTTTTTTTTTTTTTCTAGTATAGGTAAGAAAGATGTACATAAAGTATTTGGTGCTCTGTTATGGCTTCAACATGACATTAGAAGGACATACTGCTTCCAGTACATGCATTCAATTTGTCCTTTATAAATAGTTTATATCAAAAACTAAAGTGTACAAGGAAATAATGTAGTAATTCTTGCCATTTTATGTAAATCTTTTGGATTTTGTCTCTTTCTCTAGTCTTAATTAATCTACTTCTGTGTGAACCTCATACTTAAACAACTTAATTGATTTTAAGGTCCTGAACAGTGGTGGACTGTATTCTTTATAAAAATTAATGTATAGAAGTACAAGCATACTATGTCTGATTTTATTTTGTCATGCTGTGTGCACCTAGGAAAATTCATGCTTTCATGAAATTTGATGAACAAGTGATCAAAAAATGGCTCCTGCTCACTGTCAGAAAGCATTTTTAAATGTTGAATTATATAACCCACACTTCTTTTTATAAAAGGTGATGAGATTGTTTTTTCAAAAAATACATAGATATGCATTTTATCTTATAATAGATATCTGAGTAAGTCCATAAATAAGGAAGTGGTCAATGAGTAGAACAGTCAGCATAATTTATTTCAGAATCCAAGATACTGGAATAGAAATTTCCTCCCCTAGGTTCTAATTTCTCACTCTCTTTTTGCTTGACGAGCCCTTTAGTTAAAATTTCTAGCAGCAGTATGCCATGAGATGGTAGAAAAGAGGATCAACATGTCCAGTGAATTTACAGATAGAAAGATTTCATGTTCAGAAGCTCCCTTATTGCTGACTAATTCCAGAAGGTTTTTTGTACCACTGATGTATATTTCAATTATTGAGATTTAAGAGCAAAGATATAATAATCATGTAATTCATAAGCATAAGAGTACCGATTTCTATTCAAATTCATTTAGCAATTAAAAATATATATATATATAATACCAGTATACTTGTTACAAAAGCATTTTAAGTGTAATTGGTGTCATTAAATTTCAAGTGTTATCAAATCCCATATGACAGCTACTGTGGTGTTACTAGGTACCAATTCAGAAAAAAAATAAAAATAGTCTTCAAGCCCAAAATTTCAAAGCTCTACAAAACCATAATAGTAGCGAGAAGTTAAACTTGGGTATCTTAAAGATAAAAAGTATAATATTAATGTTTGTGTTTTTGTTTTTGCTTTTCCAATTAACTTAAGATGGATGTATCTATTTATAAGAGAACTGAAAAGTATTTGTTTGATATTTAAGACAAAGAATCTTTCTTTGACAAAGCAGAGTCTGCAATATTATAACTATAAAATTAAACTGTTAGAATTCCAACGCAATTGAAGTTACAATTGCAACACTTATACTATTTTTTTTTTCAGTAATAATGTGTGAAGGTAAGTCCACAGCAGGCAATCTGAAGAAAATAATGAGAAGAATCATATTCATTTTCAAAAGTGTCTGAATGCCCTGCTATCTATAAATCTTATTTTTTTGTCAATAAAATAACTGATGGTAGTAAGTCCAAACTGTGACTGAAGGTTTCAAGCCACAGCTGACTTTGATTTGCCAACTGATTAATTGGCTTGGGTGAAGTAAGGAAATTCAATCTTTTCTACCTTTATTAAATTGTAGTAGCAGAGGGACCACTTCTTAGTGGAGCAACTGTAGCAATGAACCGAATTTGGAGAAACTAGCTTATAGTGTTTCTCTGCCTTTAATTTGGTCCAACTGCCTGAAAAGAAAAAAAAAAAGAAAAGAAATACTTTTCTTGATTGGAATTTCTTATGAAACCAAGAACTGAACTAGCTGAGCTTAGCTTTTCGGCACTGATACTATATGCTTTTTTTTTTTTTTTCCTTGTAGAAGGACAAAAGTGGTGAGAGGTTAATCTTCAGAATGAAATATCTGAGGTTCTAAATTCTGAAAGAAACTTTATTGGTAAGTACCTCAAGTATATTAAGATTAGGAAAAGTGAAAGAAAGTGAAAGTCTCTCAATTGTGTCTGACTCTTTGAGACCCCATGGGCTATACAATGTTCATAGGATTCTCCAGGCCAGAATACTGGAGTGGGTAGACTTTCCTTTCTCAGGGGATCTTCCCAACCCAGGGAGCAAACCCAGCTCTTCCAATTCATGGTGGATTCTTTACCAACTTGAGCCACCAGGGAAACCCAAGAACACTGGAGTGGGTAGTCTATCACTTCTCCAGGAGATCTTCCCGGACCGGGGTCTCCTGCATAGCAGGAGAATTCTTTACTAGCTGAGCTACCAGGGAAGCCCTAAGATTAGGAAAAGGAAGGCATTTTTAATATCAGAGCAAACTGATTTTAATAGGTAGAGGAAGCTGTGTATGTGACGAGATTCCCTCCTGGGGAATGAAGTTGGGACTCATAGCAGCCATCCATTCTGAGTTGGTAACTAGAAGTATTGTGTGTAAATTCAGGAAATCTAGTAGGCATTCCATGGTACTCTTTCCTAGCTCCAGCCCTTAGGAGTGCAGAACAATTCCTGTCCTAGTGTTCGTTTGATATCTTTGCATCTCTCTAGAGAATACTGAAGTAACTTGAATAGGTTTCATTTACTTTCATTCCAGTTAAAAGTCTCATGGAACTGGATTGGACAAATGGATAAGGGCCAGGAGGCTTAGGAAGAGTCTTGATGAAGACCAGCTTTAAGGTACAAGTAATAAAGAGGTGACTCATTCGAAAAGACCTTGATGCTGGGAAAGACTGAGGGCAGGAGGAGAAGGGGATGACAGAGGATGAGATGGTTGGATGGCATCACCGACACAATGGACCTGAGTTTGGGTGAACTCCAGGAGTTGGTGATGGACAGTGAGGCCTGGTGTGCTTTGTTCATGGGGTCACAAAGAGTTGGACACGACTGAGTGACTGAACTGAACGGAACTGAATAAAGAGGAGCCTGGAAAGGACATGCAATAAGTGGTCAGAGAGGCAGAAAAAAAAAAAAAAGAAGGAATGTTGGGATCATAGAAGCTCTGGCAGTGCAATGTCCACATCCTCATTGCTGCAGTGTTCCCACCTTGTTTTTCATATAGAAATGTAATCCTCAACAGTGGGAAATTGTTATCCAAATCCATCTACAATGCATATTCCCTACCAGCTTTTAACAATCATATTTCTGTCCTGAAGCCCCTTACAGAGAAACCCTTAAGCTACCATGTCAAAAAATGAAGACAAAGAATGCTTTGCTTGGAAAGGGAGCAAGTGATAATGTTGTCAAATATTGTTGAAAGATGACTAAGAATATTATTAACATCATCTTCTTGATTTAGTACCATGGAGGCAAAGGCAGTTTGGATTGAGTATTTGGTGAAGAGAGATAGCTCAGGTTTGGAAAATTTGGGATCAAAAAAGTGAATGATCAGTGATTGGAGGGGCAACACACCAAGTCTGTAAAGAAGAGAAGTTGATAGGGATATAGACAAAAAAAAAAAAAAAGGAGGAATTGTATTTATAAGTGACAAAGCTTAATTTAATCCTGAATAATACAATAGAGGAACAAATTTAAGGTCACAAAGGAGAGAAATATGTCATAGAGAAGGCAAGGTTCAGAGAATGGGGTCCAGACCACTTCTGGGGATTTCATAACTAAATTAGTTTCCCAATTCAGAGCTGGAGATCAAAATCCAAGTTGGCTGTCTTCAAATTTGTCCATTTTCACCCTATACAACTCCCATTTGGGGAAGCCTTTTCTGACATCTCAACTTCTAGTAGCTCTTTCAGTTGTCATTTTTGTTATGAAAGCCCCATTTACATTTACCTGTGTTATGCTTGCCATGAGCTATAAAAACAATTAACCTGATGAGTGTTTTTGTTAAGAAATTTACTTTTAAAGTCTGATTCTATGAAAACTAAATGTTCATTGATTTCTTAAAGGTTGACATGTTTTAGTGTCCTATCTGTCAGGTCCTTTAACATTACAGATATATTCTGAAGTAGCCCAAGATCACTGAAGTACAGCCATTTATTTGTGTCTCAGTGCAAGGTACAGTCTTGGCTTCATTTCTTCAGAGAGCTTAACAATGTAATTTATTGTTTTCTTGCATAAATCTGAGCTAGAACTTTAGAAACAGTTTTATGGTATTTCAAGTTCTGCTGCTGCTCCTAAGTCGCTTCAGTCGTGTCCGACTCTGTGCGACTCCATAGACAGCAGCCCAGCAGGCTCCCCTGTCCCTGGGATTCTCCAGGCAAGAACACTGGAGTGGGTTGCCATTTCCTTCTCCAATGCATGAAAGTGAAAAGTGAAAGTGAAGTCGCTCAGTCATGTCCGACTCCTAGCGACCCCATGGACTGGAGCCACCAGGCTCCTCCGTCAATGGGATTTTCCAGGCAAGAGTACTGGAGTGGTTTGCCATTGCTTACTAGAAACTAAATGGGGCTTCCCTTGTGGCTCACCTGGTAAAGAATTTGCCTGCAATGCAGGAGACTGGGGTTCAATCCTTGGGTTGGCAAGATACCCTGGAGAAGGGAAAGGTTACCCACTCTAGTATTCTGGCCTGGAGAAGTCCATGGGATCAAAAAGAGTTGGACAGGACTGAGCAACTTTCACTGGAGGAAATAAATGAGAGCCTTGCTGGGTAGGGTATTCTTGGCCATATGTAGGTTTTCATTTTAATCACTTGAAATAGGTCATGCCATTCCCTTTTGGACTACAGTTTCTGCTGACAAATCAGCAGATAAGCTTATGTGGATTCCCTTGTATATTATTTGTTGCTTTCTTCCTGACATTTTTAATATTTTTGCTTTGTCTTTAATTTTTGTCAGTTTAAATAATACACATGTTGAGGTGTTCCTCCTTGGGCTCATCATTTATAGGGCTCTCTGTGCTTCCTGGACTTGGGTGAGAGAACTTTCTTTCTCATGTTAGGGAAGTATTAGGCTATTATATTTTCAAAAATTTTCTCAGGCCCTTCCTCTTTCTCTTCCTTTTAGGAACCGCTAAAATGTTGATGCACTTAATGTTGTCTCACATTTCTCTGAGACTGTCCTTTCTTTTCATTCTTTCTCCTTTATTCTGTGCCATAACCATGATCTCCACCATTGTGCCTTCTGGCTCAGCCATCTGCTCTTCTGTCTCATTTATACTGCTATTGATCCCTTCTAGTATAGTTTGGAGAAGGCAGTGGCACCCCACTCCAGTACTCTTGCCTGGAAAATCCCATGGATGGAGGAGCCTGGTAGATTACAATCCATGCTAAGGGTCGGACATGGCTGAGAAAGTTCCCTTTCACTTTTCACTTTCATGCATTGGAGAAGGAAATGGCAACCCACTCCAGTGTTCTTGCCTGGAGAATCCCAGGGATGGGGGAGTCTGGTGGGCTGCCGTCTATGGGGTCACACAGAGTCGGACACAACTGAAGTGATTTAGCAGTATAGTTTACTTTTCAGTTGTTGTATTGCTCATCTTTTCATTTGTTCTTTAAACCATCTAAGTCTTTGTGGAGCATTTCTTGGGTCATCTCTGCCTGTGCCTCCATTCTTTTTTTGAGATGTTGGTTCGTCTTTACTAGAGTTACTCTGAGTTAGTTTTCAGGTAGATTGCCTATCTCCACTACATTTAGTCATTCTGAGTTTTTATCTTCTTCCTTTGTCTGAAACATATTTTTCCACCTTCTCATTTTCTCTTTCTGTCTTTTTGGTCACCCTTCTATAGCCTGCAGGATCATAGTCCTTCTTGCTTCTGGTGTCTGACTCCTGGTGGGTGAGTTTGATCTGGTGGCTTGTGTACATTTCCTTGACTTTTTTAATCACCAGGATGTTGCCAAATAAATTATTACTCTATTTAAAAAGAAGGAATATAGTGGTTCTCTATCAATCGGGGTAGATTCACATATACTGCACTAAGAAGAAGTTCTAAAACCTTAATAGCATATTACAATGAAAATGTTTCTTACTCAATTAACATGCCCATTGAGGTTCACTCAGAGTTGTATTTCACATCTCTTCAATCTGTGACTTGGACTTGACCTAATAGTTTTATCCCCCAAAATGTAACTCCATTCTTATAAACTGCTAGACTGCTAGGCAGAGGGGAAGAAAGCTCTGACAGGTTTTTTCCCAGCCATTACGTACTCCGTCCTCTTCACCACTAATTTGACTTCATAATCATATGCACCCCCTTCTTCTACTGCTCCTCCAAATCCAAACTCAGTGCACATAGAAAGTGCAATCTTACCTTATATCTGGAAAGTGCAAGGCTGGAAATATTTGACAAATAACCCTAATACTGAATTTAACAATGAATTAATAATGAATGTAAACACATTAAAATACAAACTTAATCATTTTTAAAGATTTCACGTCCCAAAAGGTAAACATGCAAATATAAACATGCACATATTTTTGCATTTATGTCTATCTTAAATATGCTTCATTAGCATTTTCTTATATTTGGGGGCATAAAGATCAGTTGACACAATTTGTTCTATAATGTTCTTAAATACTTTCCAGTTTATTTCTGTTACTTGTAACTTCTACAAATCTCTCATATTTTCTCTGATACAATATTAAACTGTTAAATCTGATTATGTTTGATAAAATATAACTGAATTTGTCTATAAATATTAAACATTCCTAAGTGTGACATTATTTTCTCTGCCAATTTGTTGATTAAATTAGTATGAGAGAATAGGTTGTAATTAGATGTTGATATTGTTAATATGTATGGCTGTTTCTTCCTCTCTTATTCTTCACATTTGTCTATATACTTGGAGGTAAACTTGTTTTTTTGGCTGTATGTTAAATACTGCTGGGGCTCCCTGGTGGCTCAGATGGTAATGAATCCACTTGCAATGCAGGAGACTCAGGTTGGATCCCTGGGTCAGGAAGATCCCCTGAAGAAGGATATGGCAACCCACTCCAGTACTCTTGCCTGGAGAATTCCACGGACAGAGGAACCTGGTGGGCTATAGTTCATGGGGTCACAAAGAGTTGGAAATGATTGAGCCCCTAATACTTTCACTTTCTTAGACATAGCTGTTCTCCTTTCATGTTTTATTCTTCCTGTATTAGTAGATTTGACTAAAATGTTCTATGGGATTTTTAAGGAGATGGATGAGTTAAAAACATCTGAACAAGGAAGTTAAGTATAGAAAACCCTCTCAGTCTTTATGAAGGCTAATCTACATATTCAGATTATCTAAGGTGATGCATTTTAACACCTGAATATATGTGTTTGCATGTGTGTATACATATATATACACATATATACTCTTACATTTTCTTTTAAGTTCTTGTTTAACAATTTAAAATATTCAATGGGTTGAATGATATAGAATAGTATATACATCTTTTCTATGAGTATTTAGGAGCACTCTACAATATGTGAAACAATTATGCTAATATATGCACTAATATATTTAGAGTAACTAGATGCTCTGAAAAGAAAAGAGAACTTCTGGTATATGTTAATGCATTAGCTTTGCACTGATATATGCTTCAAATTCCAGTTTCTTTTATTTTATTCCTTTTAACAATAATATATTGCATATGACTTACATACATTTTGGAAAAGTATTTTAAAACAAAATTGGAAATATTTAGTTTCTAGAATGCTTTTGTGCAAAACTAGGGCACACTTGTTATTAAGGAGTTTATCCCAAGTTTGCATTTCTATAAAAGAAATACTTGGTATATGACATGTTCACTTTAGAACTATATATTTGATTTATTTGGCTTCCCAGGTGGCTCAGTGGGTAAAGAATCTGCCTGCTATGCAGGAGACAGAGGCAACACAGTTTCGATCCCTGGGTCGGAAAGATCCCCTGAAAGAAGGCATGGCAACCCACTCCAGTATTCTTGCCTGGAAAATCCCATGGACAGAGGAGCCTGGCAGACTATGGTCCTTAGGGTCACAAAGAGCTGGACATAACTGAAGCGACTGAGCATATGCACATTTGATTTATTGGCAAAGTACACTGAATTTTCTAAAATTACCATTTATCCAAAACCCACAACAGCATAAGTGGGTTAGATTACTGTTTAGTTTTGTTTAGTTGTTTTTTTGTGTGTGTTTGTTTAGTTATTATTGTCTAGTTTTGTGGTGTATTAGTTAAAGGTTCCGGCAGCAGACATAATGATAATCTAGCCCCATAATCTTCAAATACTTGCAACTGGATAGGAAATTGCTTATCCATTGTGAGGGCCAGTTTCTACATTTGGAGAAGAGAGATAACAGAGTTGTTGGGAGGAATGACTGTCATTAGTGAGATAATGTATGTAAGTACAATGTCTTGTGTATATTAGGCCAGAGTAAACATTAGCTCCCATTCTTACTATATGATAGAAATGAAGAGCAGACTAATACAAAATATGTATTACAAATTCCTAAAACTATCTAGAGTTGTATACAATTTATATTTGCATTTATAATGATTAGCTTGAAACTCTAGAATATGGGATACTACTTTTTGTATCACCTGTCAGATTAATTTGTATTCAATATAATTTAGTGCCCTCATGTACTTTTCCTCTGTTGTAATTCTCAGGAAATATGTAACAACGGATTGCCATCAATGGTGCACATTCTAGAGTAACTGCATAATTTAGTCAAAATAACAACTAAATTAATGATGTCAGGAAATGGCTTAATGTTTTCACTGTCTTTTCTGAAAACTGAAGAAAATAATACATGGTGCATTAGGTAGGATTTATTTAAGTTCAAATGACATAATTCCAACTCAAAGCAGCTTTAAAAAAGTGATCTAGTAAAGATTTGGGATAGCTGACTGAATCAAATAGAAAAGCTGTGGGAACCAGGAGTCATCTACCACTTCAAAGGAAAGACACAATGCCGTTTAAATCTCTCCACTCAATGGTCTTATTGTGGCTTCTTCTTATTCTTCTATTTTTTTTTTTTTTTAGCTGCATATGCTTTTCTCCAAAGAAAGAGAGGACCACAAACTAAGGATTATATCATCAACCTTCACAAAGTTTATAACTGAGATTTCCACTTCTCAGGTTAGAATAACATCCTCAGGGAATGAATCAGACTGGTTTGTGTTACATGCCCACTGCTTGGCCAAACACTATACTTATAAAGTGGTTATAATGCCACTTAGGTCACCCAGTGTGACCCATAGAGGCACAACCAATACTACCAAACCCCAAGGAAGCTTCATATTATGAGACTTGGGAGCTGGTTTCTCCACCAGCTGCTCCAAAGGACCAGGTAACCCCAAAATACTGTAAATTGGATTTAACCACTGCCACCAATTCTACAGGAGCATAACTGTAGAAAGAAATTTTGGCTAATGAGAAATTGCAGATGGGGAGAAGACTTTCCCTCCCTTCCCGTTTCCCAATGACTACTGTCTCTAAACTCTGCCCAGTGTTATCTCTTATCAACAAATGGACACAACTGAAGCATCAGCCAGTTCCATTAAATGTCACCTTGGATGCTGCCATCCTATCTGCCATGCTAAACTTGCCCTTTACTGTCACTGCCCTGGTTAAATACTTCTCAATAAAGAATGAGTGTTTATGCTTTTATGCAGACTCTGTTTTCTAGCCAAATAGACACTGAGACATAACTCATTTTATTGTACATTGCCTTATTTCACTTTTCAGATTTTGCATTTTTTTAGGTACAATTTGGAGGTTTATGGCAAGCCTATGCCAAACAATACTATCAATGCCATTTTTCCAACAGCAATCACTCATGTGTCTCTGGGTCACAGCTTGGGCAATTCTCATAGTGTTTTAAGCTTTTTAATGAATGTTATATTTGTTATGACAATTTGTAATCATTGATCTCTGATTTATAATTCAATTGCTTGGGGTATCCCAAACCAAGCACATATAAGATGTTTATATTAACTAGCATATGTTCTGTGTGTTCTGACTTCTTTATTTACCAATATTTCCCTCATCTCTCTCTTTTTGTTCAGGCCTCATTTTACCAAATAGTTGGCCAAGTTATGAACACACACACACACACACAAAAGTTATTGAAGGAAATTAAAAGTGGTACTCTAGCTAATACACAACAGACAAGAAAGTGAAACAGCCTTGTTGCTAATAATACAGGGAAAGTTTTAATGGTCAGGAGAGAAAATCAAACCACCCATGGCATTCCCTATGATACTTTTGAACTGTGGTGTTGGAGAAGACTCTTGAGAGCCCCTTGGACTATAAGATCAAGCCAGTCAGTTCTAAAGGAAATCAGTCCTGAATACTCCTTGGAAGGATTGATGCTGAAGCTGAAACTCCAATACTACGGCCATCTGATGCAAATAACTGACTCACTGGAAAAGACCTTGATGCTGGGAAAGAGTGAAGGCAGGAGGAAAAGTGGGTGACAGAGGATGAGATGGTTGAAGGCATCACTGACTCGATGAACATGAGTTTAAACAAGCTCTGGGAGTTGATGATGGACAGGAAGGCCTAGCATGCTGCAGTCCATGGGATCACAAAGAGTCAGACATGACTGAGCAATTGAACTGAACTAATGGCATTCCCTTAAATCAAAGCCAAATCCAGATTAAAGCCCTAATTCACCAATTATATGAAGACCGAGAGGTGAGGACATTGCAGATGAAAAGTTTGAAGCTAGCAGAGGTTGGTTCATGAGGTGAAAAGAAAGAAGCGATCTCCGCAATGTAAAAGTGCAATATAAAGCAGCAGATTCTAATGTAGAAGCTGCAGCAAGTTATCCAGAAGATGTAGCTAAGATAATAAAGTGGCTACACTGAATAACAGATTTTCAGTGGAGACAAACCAGTCTTATATTCTCAATGGAGACAAACCAGTCTTATATTAGGACTTTCATAGCCAGAAAAAAAGTCAATGCCTGGCTTTAAAGCTTCAAAGCCAAACTAACACTGTTATTCTGGGCTAAGACAGATGGCGACTTTAAGTCAAAGCCCGTGCTCATTTCCATTCTGAAAATCCTAGGGCCCTTAAGAATTATGCTAAATCTGTCTTGTCTGTGCTCTGTAAATGGAACAACAAAGCTTGGATGACAGCACATCTGTTTACAACATAGTTACTGAATATTTTAAGCCCACCCACTACTACTGCTCAGGAAAAAAAAAAAAAAAGATTCCTTTCAAAAGATTACTGCTTATTGACAATGTACCTCATCACCCAAGCCTCTGATGGAGATGAGCAATGAGATTAATGTTGTTTTCATGCCTGCTAACCCCACATTTATTCTGCAGCCAATGGATCAGAGTAATTTTGACTTTCAGGTCTTATTATTTAAGAAATACATTTTGTAAGGTTATAGCTGCCATAGATAGTGATTCATCTGATGGATCTGGGCAAATTAAATTGAAAACTTTTTGGAAAGAATTCACTATTCTAGATGCCATTAATAACATTTGTGATTCAAGGAGAGAGATCAACATGTCAACATTAACAGGAGTTTGGAAGAAGTTGATTTCAACTCTTATATGAGTGGCCTTGCAAAGTTCAAGACTCAAGTGGAAGAAGTAATTGCAGGTGTGGTGTAAATAGCAAACAGAGCAAGAATTAGAAGTGGAATCTGAAGATATGACTACATTATTGCCATCTAATGATAAAACTTTAGTGGATGAGAAGTTGCTTCTTATTGATAAGCAAAGAAAAGGGTTTCTTTTCTTAGATGGAATCTACTCTTGGTAAATATGCCTTGAAAAATATTGAAGTGACAACAATGGATGTGGAATATTACATATATTACATAAAATTGGTTGATAAGCTTGAGAGAATTTATATGAGTGTAAACTGCTATCAAATATGTATGCCTCAGATATATGATTCATGGAAGGAAGCATCAATCAATGTGCCAAACTTCACTGTCTTGTTTGAAGAAATTGCCACAGCCACTTCAATATTTCTCAACCAACCTCCCTGAGCAATCAGCAGCCATTATCATAGAGACAAGACTTTCCATTAGAAAAAGATTACAACTATCTGAAGGTTCACATGATTGTTAGTGATTTTAGCAATAAAGTATATTTTAGTTAAGGTATCTACTTTTTTTAGACACATGCTGTTGCACTCTCAATATACTACAGTTTAAATGTAACTCTTATATGCAGTGGCAAAGAAAAATTCATGTGACTCACTTTATTGAATTATCTGTTTTATTGTGGTGATCTGGAACTGAACCTGTAATAGTTCTGAGGTATGTCTATGTATTACTTATTTATTTTATTCATTTTAATGTAATCTCTGTGAGATTAGACTATTTTTAATACTCATTTCACTACTGTATCTGCAATGCTAAAATTTCTTAACGTATGCCAGTACAAATTAATGTACTCCATTAGGTTTCATGATGTCAGAAAGATTACCACAAAAAAAATACACAAAAGAAGACTTTCTTGTGCTATAACAATGATGGGCAAAAAGCAGGTCTCAATAATGCTTCAGTAGTATTGGAAAAATATGATTGATTTTACCTTTAAACAGCCATTTGCTGTCTACTGCATGCCAGGTAATGCAAGTTGCTGAAGGTATAGTGATACAAGATCTATTTTTGCCTTTAAAGACATAGAGTCCAGTGTAGAAATTCATAGCTTCATAGTTGCCTTAAGATTCTCAGAATAAAAGAACACAATATAATTGTTTCATTTTTCATGAGGAAATAAATCAATGTTTTGTATGTATTTCTATCCTACTGATCACCCTCCACCCAGTTTCAAAGAGAGAGCTGGTCACCAGGATTGGATGGTCCACTCCAAATAAAGGACTTTGTTTAGGCCACTGTGAATGTTGAAATGTGGCAGCAGGGTAAGGTGGAGTAGAAATACAATTCAGCTTTCTTCTCCCTCCTAGTATTTCTTTCTTCCTTTCCATCTGACAACAAGGGAAAATAAACAAAGGCAACAGCATCTGTTGCTCCTGCTGCTTTGAATTAAGCTTGACTCAGTTTAATCAGTTTACCCCCACCAAATCCATTGCTGTACCTTTCCATTTATTAATCTTACCCTCTATTTGACAGTCCTGTTGGTCAAGCTTACTAATTTTTTAAAAGACAAAAAAAAAAAAAAAAAAAGAGAGAGAGAGAGAGACTTTAAAATTAAAAAGTCAAAAGTGTTTAACATCCTTTGATTCTGTTGTATACATGTGCATAAGCATGAAGCTTTTAAAATACAAATTTCCATATTTGTGTCTATATGTAAAGTACAAGTAATAAGCCTCTGATATTAAAAGCAAGGGATTGCCTGGAGATTTGTTTTAAATGATAGGCTTTTGAAGCTTTAGTAATGGTTGTAGGGTGTTTCTCCTTGATAAGGAGATGGGATGTAAGAGAGATTACTAAATGATTTTGAGTTCAGGGAATGCACTGGTTTTTATGCAGGTCTTGATATGCTTGAGCACACAAATACATCTCATAAATCTAAGTTCCCCAGAACTCAAGGGTAATGCATTTCCTCCTGAATTCCTGTACTGATCAGCAAAACACACACACATACACACACACACACACATACACATACACACACACACTAACTCACTCGTAAAGAGCAGGCCCAACACAGAGAAAAAGGTGTAATTCTTCATATACCAATTCAAAGACATGAGAGAATTAGAGAAATTTCTTCTCATAAAATTGTCAGTAGGTATCTGAAATCTGTTCACATCATTGTAGACCAACATTACAGCTGTAAAATGTTTAGAAAGTTGGTCTCTCTTTTGAAGTACTTAATTAAAAGTTAGTTTAATAAGAAAGGTGCTACGTAATTACACTTGCTGACCACATTAATATTTAAATGAGAACAGGCAACATCAAGATATTTAGAATAAGTTTAAGAGAATATTCTAGCAAGGCTCTGACAAAGAAAGAGCATTTAGGATCTGTACTTACAAAGTTCATATGCTAATTTTCAGTTACACTTACAAGAATATAGCTAGCAAAACTTGCCCCTCAAAAGATGTTATAAAATTTAACCCACAGTTCCAAGAACTTCTCATTCAAATAATATGTTTTGAGCATTAGTGAACATAAATTTTAACAAGTTAAAGGTTAAAACACACTACTGTTATAACTACCCATTTTCAGTAAATGGGCATTAAAAAAATTCATTTATTTGCTACTGTTTTTTATAGCAGTAAACAGTTGTGTTTTGCTTAAACAACAGTTGTAAAGTGTCTTGTGCTGATACTTGGTAAAAATGAAAGTATCAACACTGTTTATGTAGAATTTTCAAACCATAAATCAGTCAAAGGAATGTTCTGTTCGGTAGATGACCTGTTAAGTATGAATGGGCTTTTCTGATTAGCGTGACATTTCCTTGCCATTGTCAAATAACAGAGACAATAATACCCATTTAAAAGTAAAGCAGAATGAAATGTCCATCGTTTTTGTCAAATACAGAACAAATGATCCTTGTAAGAATAAAGCACTCTGCTACTCTCCAAATTGTCCAACATTCAAGTGCACATTTACCACAAGTCATTAAAGTAATTTGCTTAAGAGTGATTTTTTTTGTGTACTAGTGATTTTTTTGACTTTTTATTAAAAATGTGAAGTATGTTATTCTTCAAATTGAAGCTTACTTGGTAATAAATCAAAGTCACTAAATATTTTTAAAAATTGACTCCCCTTCTGAATTCTTTCTTGTTCTGAATCTCTTCCATGTTACAGACTCACAGAATAAAAGAGAACTGAAATGTGTTGAATGCCTAGTATGTGGCAGACGTTTCATACTCATCGTCTCATGTAGCCCTGCTACTAATGCTGCTATATCATTACCTTCCACTTAATAATGGAGGAAACTGAGGCTGAGTGAGATGTGGGAACTTGCAAATTCTCTATGGCTCGCTTGCTCCCTTATTCCCGGTGTACAGGGAGCAGAGCCTATATATTACTTACTTCTGTTTTGCTGGGAACAAGCATTAGTTCTGACACCTTGAAATAAGGGCCTAGCTGTTGTTCAGTCACTAAGCCGTGTCCAACTCTGTGATCCCATCAACTGCAGCATGCCAGGCCTCCCTGTCCTTCACCATCTCCTGGAGTTTGCTCAAATTCGTGTCCATTGAATCAGTGATGCCACCTAACCACCTCATCCTCTGTTGCCCCTTTCTCCTCCTGCCTTCAATCTTTCCCAGCTAAAAACTGAGGCTTACATAGGCTCGTGACTAAACAGTGCTTCCTAATCATGTAGCTTTTGTCTAGTCAAGCAACCCCTCTCCAGTATGAACTGGAGCTGGAAATCCATCTGGGATCCGTGTAAGGTGAGCATGCTGTGCATGTGTCTGTCACAAAGCAAACATGCCATGAAGACTATTCATTATTTTTATGCTATTTCATATTCATTTGTTGAACTCTACTGAGAATCTATGAAAGCATTTCTGCTGTTCACAATCAAAAGATTGGAACAAATGAAAAAGTTCTTGAATGATGCTAACTTCTATGTTAGCAAAGATTTGAGTCACAGTTTAATATGGCAGATTATGAAACTGAAACAAAAACTTCAAAAATGTCCTGTTTTCCTCAGTGTGGGGATATTCATTTCCAGTTTGAATACATTAACAACAAAGGTTCAGATAAGATAAAAAAGCAAAAGCAGCAGATGAACACTTTCTTTCATCCTTATGATGGTATGTCTAACAAGAAATTTCCTAATTTCTTTTAATAGAAATATTTAGTGTCTGAATATGTATGAATAACTTAATGGAAATTGAGAATAAATCTGAAAAAAATGGGATTGTCTTCATAAATAAAATATGTATATATACTTATATGTATTACTAAAATATATAAAAATAAAGATGCATTTATGATAAACCATTTCTGGTGTGCTAGATTTGAGTTAGTTTGTCGACTTTTACTTTTTAGACTAGAAATCATATTTTAGACTAATTGCAAACTGAATTTGATAATTAATTACATTTTTTTGTGCTTCTTTAATTCCCTGAAAACAAATTGCACTTTTGGTGTTTTTGTTCAGCTAATTCTTATAGTTTTCTCTTTGCTGAAAAAATAAATACATCATGCTTTGGAGAATTACATGTATTCCAAAAACTTGTAAGTATATGTTTTACTTAATATTTCTTCATATGTTAGAAAGATATGTGAAATGTATTTGTAAATCATGTAAGATGAAAACGTGTAGAACAGTTTGTATGCTCAGTTGCTCAGTTGTGTACAACTCTTAGTAATCCATGGATGGCAGCCCTCCAGGTTCCTTCCTGTGCCAATGGGATTTTCCAGGCAAGAATACTGCAGTGGGTTGCCACTGCCTTCTCCAGGAGCTATTCCTCAACCAGAGATCAAATCCACATCTCTTACATCTCCTGCTTTGGTAGATGGATTTTTTTTTTTTTTTTTTTTTTAAACCACTGAGACACCTGGGAAGCTCCAATAATATTTACTTATGCAATAAAAGGTAATGGTAAGAATGCTAGAAGTGACTCTATTCAATAAAAAAATGTGGAAAAAAGTATAGTGAACAGTAGAATTTCTTTTTTAAGTAATTCTCTCTTAGAAATTTCTCTTCTCTACCTTATTTGGAAGGAATACAGCAATAAATGCACAAGTGGTTATCAGGGATTATACGTGAATGGACATAAGTTTCATGTTGCAGTTAATGTACATTAGGTCCAATATTTCCTATATTCACAATAAAGTGCAATGATAATCAATGTAAATATTTGAACATTCTGAGGCAATATAAGTATCACACTGAAGGATATTTTTGTCATTCAAATTTTGAAAATTACTTAGTACTTATATGAAAAAATTTCTTAGAATACCTCATTTACATCTGTGTATTATTTCACAAGTCATTCTGAAAGAATAACAGGTACTTAGTATAGTTGAACTAGGTTTCTGTAATTCCTTTTAGTGAGAAGAATGAAAAAATGTCCATTAAATGGGATAATCAAATTCCTACAAATACACATCAGTACTTACTTCAGTATTCTTAAAATATAGTTGGTTGAAGTGACTTTCAGATAAATCCCAGACTAGGTCAATTCCTGTGGTCTGAGGAAGGGAAAGTGAATGAGTGAGAAACACCAAGTAACAAGTAGAAAAGCAGCAAAGCCAGTTTAGCAGAAAGGAGACAAGAGGAATACCTAGTTTTCAGAATATATTGCTTTTGTTGTTTTAAAATATTTACTGTGAAAAATATCAAACCCACAAGTGTAATAAACCTGTTTGCTCCATAACCTAGGTGAAGCAACTCACCATGTTTTGCCACTCTATCCTTGCCTTGTCTATTTCATTTTTGGTACAATTGTCAAGAATTCTAAAGCAACTTCAAGACCATACATCATTGCAACATACATCTTAAGATTTATATCTCTCCCCAAAATGTAAATAGTTTTTTATGTATTAATAAGACCAATTTTTAAATCTAACAAAATTGAGACTTTCCTGTAGTTACCTAATATCCTGCCATGTTTAGAACTGTTTATATAAATAATAATCTAAAGCAAGTCCTTCATTATATGTCATTAACTTGTTGGATAATTTGCTCCAGTTATTGGAAGGATGACCTGCGTTGAAAGTGCTAGTCGCTCAGTTGTGTCTGACTCTTTGTGACCCCAAAGACTATAGCCTGCCAGGCTCCTCTGTCCATAGAATTCTCCAGACAAGAATACTGGAGCGGACTGCCATTCCCTTCTCCAGGGGGCATTCCCAACTCAGGAACTGAACCCGGGTCTCCTGCATTGCAGACAGATTCTTTACTGTCTGAGCCACCAGGAAGAATGTCCTAGTTTCTGATTTTAACCTGCTTTTTCATGGTCTCATTTAACTTCTTCCTACATTTCCTGGCGGGTAGCTGTAAAGATTTGAATAGACTCACTTTCAACTTTCTTACCTAATATATTTATGGTCAGGTAAAGATGCCATGTACACAGTAGGCACCATATACTATCTTATTGTCCTGCTTTTAGTGATGCTGAGAGTGAGCAGTAGGTAAAACAGTAGGGGGCAAAACAGTAGGTATTCTGTACTTTCATTGTAAAGTTACCCATCAATCCTTTATCTAATGGTTTTATTCACTAAAGTACTTTGCCTGAAACACTTATTTCACATTTACTAGCTGAGTTTATTCTTTCCATAAATAATTACTTTTCCTATTCTGGTTTACCTAACTGGTTATTCTGAAATATAGTTTGCACAGAAAATATAAATTAAATGCTGACTTCTTTCCTTTGCCTCACCCTTTCATCTCTTTTAAAAAGAGTATCATTGTGAAATTAGAGGGTTTTTTTTTTTAATTGTAGTTATTGTTCTTTCCAATGATCGAATCCTTCCATATTTGACCATTGGAAGTCTCTGTAGGCTCTTATGTCATCTTTATCTTCACTCTATTATTTTCGTGGCTTTATTATGGCATATTGACATTTAGCAAGAGGTGAGGTGAGGTGAGGTGAAGTCGCTCAGTCGTGTCCAACTCTTTGCGACCCCGTGGACTGTAACCTACTAGGCTTCTTCGCCCATGGGATTCTCCAGGCAAGAATACTGGAGTGGATTGCCATTTCCTTCTCCAGGGGATCTTCCCGACGCAGGGATCGAACCCGGGTCTCCCGCATCAGAGGCAGACGCTTTAACCTCTGAGCCACCAGGGAAGCCCAATTTACAGTGCACAATTAAAAACGTTTCAACATGTGTAGATCCATGTGAGCATATGTCAATCTAGAATATGAACATAATCATCATTACCCAAGGTTCTTTGCCCCTGAAAGTGGAGCTCTCCCTCCAGAGTAGAGCTGTCAATAGCCCCAGACCCACCCCAGCCTCTTTGGCACACTAGTGTGTGTGTGCATGTGTGCGTGTGCTCAGTCCCTCACTCGTGTTTGACTGTTTGTGACCCCACGGACTGTAACCCACTAGGCTCCTCTGTCTGTGGCATTTTCCAGGAAAGAATACTGGAGTGAGCCGCTATTTTCTCCTCCAGGGGATCTTCCTGACCCAGGAATTGAACCCATGTCTCCTGCATCTCAAAAACTGGCAAGAGAATTCTTTACCCCCTGGGAAGCCCTGTGATGATAGTTTTGCCTTTCCTTTTTTTTTTTTTTTTTTTGAGAGTTTGTGTTAAGTAGAATCATATAGTGCATAATCTTTTCTGTACTTACCATGTTGGTTGTGAACTCTGTTTATGTGTGTTGATATTTCTTATTACTGAGTAGTTTTCCATGTGGAAGATATATCACATTTCTTTATCTATCTGGTGGCCAATGGACATTTAGAACATTTCATTTTATGGTTACTACAGAAATAGCTGCTGAGAATACTTGTGTACAACATTTGATTTGGACATGCTCTTAGGGTAAATACCTAGAAGTGGAATTGCTAGATTTTTGGTAGATGTGTCTTTAGTTTTTTCAAAAATTCTCAAATTGTTTTCCAAAGTGATTGAACAATTTTACATACTGTCAATGTAGGCTTTACAATTCCTCAGCATCCTTGCAAATACTTGGTATAGTCAGAAGTTTTCACTTTAGACATTCTAATAAATGTATAGTACATCATTGTGATTTTCATTTGCATTTTCTAATGACTAATACTTTTGAACACTTTTATGTTAGTGCTTTTTAGCCATTTGTGTATCTTTGTCTATAAAGTGTCTGTTCAAATCTTCACTTCATTTTTTATTGTCTTGCTGGTTTTCCTATTATTGTATTTTGAGAATTATTTAAATTATGACTATAAAAACTTTGCCAGGCACTTAGACATTGAAAATACTTTTTGCCAAATATTTTGCTAGCCTTTTCATTCTCTTAAAAATATCCTTCTAAGGACAGGTTTTTTTCATGAATTCCAATTATTTGTTCCCTCATGGGTCATGCTTTTGACATTATATCTGAGAAGTATTTCTTAATTAAGATAGACAAATTTTTTTCCTATATTTTATTCTTTTTATTCTACAGGTTTCATAACTTTAGATGTTTATGTCTGTTCTATCCACTTTAAATTAATGCTTTTTATTTGTTGCATATTATGAATTCAGTTCAGTTCAGTTCAGTTGCTCAGTTGTGTCCGACTCTTTGTGACTCCATGGACTGCAGCACGCCAGGCCTCCCTGTCCATCACTAACTCCCAGAGTCTCCCCAAACTCATGTCCACAGAATTTGGTGGTGCCATCCAACCATCTCATCTTCTGTCATCCCCTTCTCCTCCCTCTTTCAATCTTTCCCAGCATCAGGGGCTTTTCTAATGAGTCAGCTCTTCACATCAGGTGGCCAAAGTATTGGAGTTTCAGCTTCAACATCAGTCCTTCCAGTGAATATTCAGGACTGATTTCCTTTAGGATGGACTGGTTGGATCTCCTTGCAGTCCAAGGGACTCTCAAAAGTCTTCTCCAACACCACAGTTTAAAAGCATCAGTTCTTCGGCACTCAGCTTTTGGATTGCAGTTCTTTTTTGCATATGAACAGCTACCTTCCACTATCATTTGTCAAAAAGGTACCATTTCTCTACTGACTAAACTTCATATCTCTGTTGAAAATCAGCTTTTAATATATGTGTGAATCTGTTTCTAACTTGCTATTTTGTTCCATTTATCTACTTGTCTATCTGTATACCAGTACCACATCGCCTTGATGACAGTAACTTTACTTAAGTCTTGGAATTGCACAGGGCTAGTTTTTCAAATTTATCATTTTTTTTTTCTCAATATTGTTTTGATGTCTTAGGTCCTTTGCATTTCTCTCTCTCTCTCTCTGTCTGTCTCTCTCTATATGAGACTCACTTTGCTACTTTTTATTTTTAAAAGTACCTGCTGAAACTTTGATTGGCAAGACACCAAATCTATAGATTGATTTGGGCTAAATTTATTTCTTAATTATATTGTATTTTCTTTTCATGGACATGGTCTATTTCTTCATTTATTAAGAATTCTGAATTCAGCAATATTTCATATATAACAGTGTACAGGCCTTTTGCATATTAGCTTTTAGATTTTTCTCTAGGCATTTCATATTTTTGATGCAGTAAAAAATAGTACTTTTATTTAGTTTTGCTTGTTGTTGTAGTGATAAGCATTTCATTGTTGAGTTGGTAGTCTGTAAAATTGTTAAACTTTCTTCTTAGTTTTGTTAACTATTATAGATTCCAACAGCTTTCTTCTAAACAGTATTACTTCTTCTTTTCTATTCTGGATGCCATTTTTTCCATTTTTCTTATCTTATTGTGCTGAGTGGAGACTTTGTTACAATATTGAATAGAGTGGTGAGATTTTGGTATTTTGTTTCTGATCTTTTGAAGTATGTATTATTCAGTCTTTCACCATTAAGTAGGATACTAGCCCTAAAATTTTGTAAATACTTTTTACGAGGCTTAGGAGTTTTATCAGGAATAGACATTGTCAAATGTTGTGGGGACAAATATTGATCTCATGCTATTTTTGCAAATAAAAAATTATTAATGTGTAAATAAGATGTTTGCATACTATTCTGTGCCTTGCTTTTTTTTTTTAAACTAAATCCTATATCCACATGACTGAGAGAATTATTATTCTTTTTAAAAACAACTGCACATTATCTAACATGTGATTGCATTAATAAGTCAGTTTCCTATTGATAGAATTATGGATTGTTTCTACTTTTTGATATTACTAAAAATATTATTATGAATAACATTCTGTGCAGTCAATTTGTCACGATATCTTTGGAAAAATTCTTGCAAGTAAGATTGATGACTCAACTGGTAATTTAACATTTATAGGTATCACATTTCCACCAACAATACAGAAGAATGAAAGTTTATCCTTTTGTTTGTGATATCTTATAAATTTGTTTCCCAATGTGTTATACTTATTCCAAATTTACATTGCTTATGGTGCCTTCTGCTATAAAATTAAATTAATCTTATTTTTCATTGTCTTTGTATTCTGAAGGATATTTGATGGAAATATTTTCCTTGATATGAAGTTAAAAAAAAAAAATCCTTTTTTTCTTCATAGATCCTTGTACTGTTACTATTATTATTTTTTACATTTAGTGTCCCACTCCTTGGAAATTTGTCTTGTATATATATGATATATCTTTAGTTGATGCTTTTATGGGTAACCTGTGACTTAAAAGCAGACTCTTGAGAGTCTGTGTTAGTAGCAGCTTATATACAACTACTATTAAATGACCTTTTAAAACTGTTCATGGGGTTCTCAAGGCAAGAATACTAAAGTGGTTTGCCATTCTCTTCTTCCCAAGAAAAAGAAATGCAAAAGAGCAAAGTGGCTGTCTGAGGAGGCATTACAATTAGCTGTGAAAAGAAAAGAAGTGAAAAGCAAAGGAGAAAAGGAAAGATATATCCATTTGAATACAGAGTTTCAAAGAAAAGCAAGGAGAGATAAGAAAGCCTTCCTCTATGAGCAGTACAAAGAATTAGAAGGAAGTAATACAAGGGGAAAGACTAGAGATCTCTTCCAGAAAATTAGAGACACCAAGAGAACATTGCATGCAAACATAGGCACAATAAAGGAAAGAAATGGTATGGATCTAACAGAAGCAGAAGATATTAAGAAATGGCACAAATACACAGAAGAACTATACCAAAAAAATCTTCATGATGCAGACAATCACAATGGTATGATCACTCACCTCAAGCCAGATATCTTGGAAAGCAAAGTCAGGTGAACCTTAGGAAACATCACTATGAACAAAGCTAGTAGAGGTGATGGAATTCCAGTTGAGCTATTTCAAATCTTGAAAGATGATGCTGTGAAAGTGCTGCACTCAATATGCCAGCAAATTTGGAAAACTCAGCAGGGGCCACAGGGCTGGAAAAGGTCAGTTTTCATTCCAATCCCAAAGAAAGGCAATGAACCTTAGATATGTATTTGACACTTCCCTTATGGCAGAAACAAAGAAAAACTAATGAGCCTCTTGATGAAAGTGAAAGAAGAGAGTGAAAAAGTAGGCTTAAAGCTCAACATTCAGAAAACTAAAATCATGTCTTCTGGTCCCGTCACTTTATGGCAAATACGGGAAACAGTGGAAACAGTCGCAGATTTTATTTTTTGGGCTCCAAAATCACTGTAGATGGTGACTGCAGCCATGAAATTAAAAGACGCTTACTCCTTGGAAGAAAAGTTATGACCAAATTAGACAGCATATTAAAAAGCAGAGAAATTACTTTGCCAACAGAGGTCCATGTAGTCAAAGCTATGATTTTTCTAGTAGTCATATATGAATATGAGAGTTGGACTGTGAAGAAAGCTGAGCACTGAAGAAGATGCTTTTAAACTGTGGTGTTGGAGAAGACTCTTGGGAGTCCCTTGGACTGCAAGGAGATCCAACCAGTCCATCCTGAAGGAGACCAGTCCTGGATATTCATTGGAAGGACTGATGATGAAGCTGAAGCTCCAATACTTTGGCCATCTGATGCAAAGGACTGACTCATTGGAAGAGAACCTGATGCTGGGAGAGATTGAAGGTGGGAGCAGAAGGGGATGGCAGAGGATGAGATGGTTGGATGGCATCACTGACTCAATGCACAAGAGTTTGAGTAAACTCTGGGAGTTGGTGATGGACAGGGAAGCCTGGCATGCTGTAGTCCATGGTGTTGCAAAGAGTCAGACACGACTGAGTGACTGAACTGAACTGAAAATCCATGATGCCTGGCTTCAGGACCTAATGAAACTCGGTCTCTGATGTCTCATTGCATAAATTAAGTTAGAGACACGGTGATGGGTAAGAAGTGGATTTGTTCAAATTCAGAGAGAAGCACACTCCACAGGCTGTGGGCCATCATAGAGGGCAAGTGCTAGGGCCATGGAATGTGGTGTGGCTAGGTTTAGCAGCTGGATAAATTCATATGCTAATGAGTGGGAGGATCATCCCAACCATTGGGGAACCACCGACTCCTCTGTCTTTTGATAGTGACTTGGAACTGTCCTGCCACCTCTGGGTGTGTCATTTAGCTTACAGACTGGGGGTCAAGGTTTAGTTGAATTTGACTTGTCATCTTGGACCCATTTGATTTTAATTGGTTTATGTCATGCCCTTGTGCTATGGGATTCTTTCAAAAGTTGTTCCCTGCCCCCTTCCCTCCTGTTTCATGCTCTTTTCCTGAGCTCCATCTGGGCCCATAATGTTGCCTCTACAATCTTCTGGAGGTACAACCAGAAAATAGCTGGCCCTTGGGAGGGAAATACTGTGTAATATCCACTCCCTCTAGATATTCAGGCTTTCATCTTCCATGTTTCCTGCAATATGTGCAACACCAGCATCTCTCAGTGAACCCACTAGGGTGGGAGACAGGCACACAGTGCCTACTAGAAGTCCATCTGTTGGCACCCTTTCAAAGGCAATTGGGCTTCCAGGGATAATGTTTGCCACTTTGGGAGTTAGCCTTGCAGGCCTTTTCAGCCCAAACCCTTAGCACCCTTCTCCTAAAGTTACAAACATACCTTCGGATCAAACTTCCACTCCACATTTACAGAATATCTGGTCTGTTGTCTCTTATCAATTTGTTCTTAAAGCACTTACTAACTCCCGCAACCAGGACCCTTCCCCCTAGTAGGCAACATTGCTCTACTCTGCTTATTATTAAATACTCTAATGCCCCTAACAGAGCCAGATAACCCATTCCTTTTTCATTAGTTCTGGTATTGCCTAAAGTGGGTCTCTGACAATGAAATGTTTACTATTAGAAACACTCTAAGCTGCTCTTATTGAGGACTAGGGGAGGAAATCAGTGACTTACATTCCCTTAGAGCAGTAAGAGGATAAGCCTCATTGCTGTTTCACCAGGTTCCCAGTCTCAGGGCACAGGCTTGGATTGCTTTACACCATGGTATCTATTTACATCTGCTGTGAATAAACTGGCAATGAGTTAAGAATACAACCCCTTAATCCTCCCCAGCACTGGTCATGCTGGAGACCTTGGGGAAGCCCAACTCCAGTCTGGGAGTTCCAGGAAGTTGACCTGCCTGGACCTACCTAGGGATCAGATCCTCGAACGATTGTCATCCCTCAACTTGCTCAGGGGTCCCAGTCCAGGGGTCCCAGGAGGTGGACATGCCTTGACCTGCCGAGGGACCCAATTCTCAGGAGGCTGACCTGCCTCAATCTGCCTGGGTATTCGATCTTTAGGAGGCTGTCACGCCTCAGCCTGCCTGGGGATCTGCACCCTGACCCAGGGACACATGGTTCTCAGGTTGCATCAGTACTGGGTAGGATAAGCTTCAGAAAGACTCACCCCAAAGGAAGTCCACTCATGGAAATACTTGTGCCACTGTGCCTGATCTTAGCAATAACTCAGAAGCTCAATGAAAACTCCATTGCCTTTCTGGAAAGGCTAAAGAGGGCCTCTAAATTTTACCAGTTTGGACTTAGACTCTTATGAGGGATAGGTGACTTTAAAGGACAAATTCCTGTCCCAGTGTGCATCCAGCATCAGGATAAAGTTACAGAAGATACAGTAGCAGGATCCTGCTGCCTCTTTAGATGAGGTGGTTCAGGCAGCCACCAATACCTTTTATAACAGAGAACAGGAGAGGGAGGCCAAGGCCCAGGAGAGGGAGAAAAGGAAAGAGACAAGGCATGCCCAGATGCTGGCCACCGTGCAAACCCTGAGTCCCTAAAGGACAAAGCATGAGGCAAATGCCTAATCTGTAGACAGGTGAGGCATTGGGCCATAATATCCAAACCATGATAAGTCTCCTAAGACAGCTTGCCACAAATGCCGTCAATTGGGACATTGGGCAGCACTCTGCCCTCAGGATCCAAGAGCCTCAAGGTCAAGCGCCAAGCCTTCCCTCACAGTGGTTCAACAGGACTGAAGTGGCCCACTCCAGCCAGCCCGCCTATCACATATAACCATCACAGGGCTGGAGCCAAGGGTGCAACTGGATGCGGCAGGTAGGTCTGAGAATTTCTTGGTTGACACAGGAGCTACCTACTCTGTCCTAATCTCCTACTATGAAGCCTAATCCTCCCAATTCAGTACAGTTCAGTTCAGTCGCTCAGTCGTGTCTGACCCTTTGCAACCCCATGAATAGCAGCACGCCAGGCCTCCCTGTCCATCACCAACTCCCAGAGTTCACTCAGACTCACGTCCATCGAGTCCATGATGCCATCCAGCCATCTCATCCTCGGTCGTCCCCTTCTCCTCCTGCCCCCAATCCTTCCCAGCATCAGAGTCTTTTCCAATGAGTCAACTCTTCTCATGAGGTGGCCAAAGTATTGGAGTTTTAGCTTTAGCATCATTCCTTCCAAAGAAATCCCAGGGCTGATCTCCTTCAGAATGGACTGGTTGGATCTCCTTGCAGTCCAAGGGACTCTCAAGAGTCTTCTCCATCACCACAGTTCATAAGCATCGATTCTTTGGTGCTCAGCCTTCTTCACAGTCCAACTCTCACATCCATACATGACTACTGGAAAAACCATAGCCTTGACTAGATGGACTTTTGTTGACAAAGTAATGTCTCTGCTTTTGAATATGCTATCTAGATTGGTCATAACTTTTCTTCCAAGGAGTAAGCGTCTTCTAATTTCATGGCTGCAGTCACCATCTGCAGTGATTTTGCAGCCCCTCCCAAAAAAGTCTGACACTGTTTCCACTGTTTCCCCATCGGTTTCCTATGAACTGATGGGACCAGATGCCATGATCTTCGTTTTCTGAATGTTGAGTTTTAAGCCAACTTTTTCCTTTCCTCTTTTAATTCCATCAAGAGGCTTTTTAGTTCCTCTCCACTTTCTGCCATAAGGGTGGTGTCATCTGCATATCTGAGGTTATTGATATTTCTCCCGGCAATCTTGATTGCAGCTTCTGCTTCTTCCAGCCCAGCATTTCTCATGATGTACTCTGCATGTAAGTTAAATAAGCAGAGTTTCAATATACAGCCTTGACGTACTCCTTTTCCTATATGGAAACAGTCAGTTGTTCCATGTCCAGTTCTAATTGTTGCTTCCTGACCTGCATATAGGTTTCTCTAGAGGCAGGTCAGGTGGTCTGGTATTCCCATCTCTTTCAGAATTTTCCACAGTTTATTGTGGTCCACACAGTCAAGGGCTTTGGCATAGTAATAAAGCAGAAATAGATGTTTTTCTGGAACTCTCTTGCTTTATCCATGATCCAGAAGATGTTGGCAATTTGATCTCTAATCCTCTGCGTTTTCTAAAATCAGCTTGAACATCTGGAAGTTCACGGTTCACGTATTGCTGAAGCCTGGCTTGGAGAATTTTGAGCATTACTTTACTAGCATGTGAGATGAGTGCAATTGTGCGGTAGTTGGAGCATTCTTTGGCATTGCCTTTCTTTGGAATTGGAATGAAAACTGACCTTTTCCAGTCCTGTGGCCACTGCTGAGTTTTCCAAATTTGCTGGCATATTGACTGCAGCACTTTCACAGCATCATCTTTCAGTATTTGAAATAGTTCAGCTGGAATGCCATCACCTCCACTAGCTTTGTTTTTAGTGATGCTTTCTAAGGCCCACTTGATTTCACATTCCAGGATGCCTGGCTGTAGGTGAGTGATCACACCATCGTGACTATCTTGGTCGTGAAGATCTTTTTTGTACAGTTCTTCCATGTATTCTTGACACCTCTTCTTAATATCTTCTGCTTCTGTTAGGTCCATACCATTTCTGTCCTTTATCGAGCCCATCTTTGCATGAAATATTCCCTCAGTATCTCTAATATTCTTGAAGAGATCCCTATTCTTTCCCATTCTGTTGCTTTCCTCTATTTCTTTGCATTGATCGCCGAGGAAGCCTTTCTTATCACTCCTTGCTATTCTTTGGAACTCTGAATTCAGATTCTTATATCTTTCCTTTCCTCCTTTTCTTTTCACTTCTCTTCTCTTCACAGCTATTTGTAAGGCCTCCTCAGACAGCCATTTTGCTTTTTGCATTTCTTTTCCATGGGATGATCTTGATCCCTGTCTCCTGTACAATGTCAGGAACCTCCTTCCATAGTTCATCAGACACTCTATCTATCAGATCTAGGCCCTTAGATCTATTTCTCACTTCCACTGTATAATCATAAGGCATTTGATTTAGGTCATACCAGAAACACAAGCTGGATTCAAGATTGCCGGGAGAAATATCAATAACCTCAGATATGCAGATGGCACCATCCTTATGGCAGAAAGTGAAGAGGAGCTAAAAAGCCTCTTGATGAAAGTGAAAGAGGAGAGCAAAAAAGTTGGCTTAAAACTCAACATTCAGAAAATGAAGATCATGGCATCTGGTTCCATCATTTCATGAGAAATAGATGGGGAAACAGTGGAAACAGTGTCAGTCTTTACTTTTTTGGGCTCCAGAATCACTGCAGATGGTGACTGCAGCCATGAAATTAGAAGACACTTACTCCTTGGAAGAAAAGTTATGTCTAACCTAGATAGTATATTCAAAAGCAGAGACATTACTTTGCTGACTAAGGTCCGTCTAGTCAAGGCTATGGTTTTTCCTGTGGTCATGTATGAATGTGAGAGTTGGACTGTGAAGAAGGCTGAGCGCCAAAGAATTGATGCTTTTGAACTGTGGTGTTGGAGAAGACTCTTGAGAGTCCCTTGGACTGCAAGGAAATCCAACCCATCCATTCTGAATGAGATCAGCCTTGGGATTTCTTTGGAAGGAATGATGCTAAAGCTGAAACTCCAGTACTTTGGCCACCTCATGCGAAGAGTTGACTCATTGGAAAAGACTCTGATGCTGGGAGGGATTGGGGGCAGGAGGAGAAGGGGACAACAGAGGATGAGATGGCTGGATGGCATCATGGACTCGATGGATGTGAGTCTGAGTGAACTCTGAGAGATGGTAATGAACAGAGAGGCCTGGCGTGCTGCGATTCATGGGGTCGCAAAGAGCCGGACACGACTGAGTGACTGAACTGAACTGAACTGAATGGTCTAGCAGTTTTCCCTACTTTCTTCAATTTAAGTCTGAATTTGGCAATAAGGAGTTCATGATTTGAGCCACAGTCAGCTCCCGGTTTTGTTTTTGTGACTGTATAGAGCTTCTCCATCTTTGGCTGCAAAGAATATAATCAATCTGATTTCGGTGTTGACCATCTGGTGATGTCCATGTGGAGAGTCTTCCCTTGTGTTGTTGCAAGAGGGTGTTTGCTATGACCAGTGTGTTTTCCTGGCAAAACTTTATTAGCCTTTGCCCTGCTTCATTCTGTATTCCAAGGCCAAATTTGCCTGTTACTCCAGGTGTTTCTTAACTTCCCACTTTTGCATTCCAGTCCCCTACAATGAAAAGGACATCTTTTTTGGGTATTACTTCTAAAAGGTCTTGTAGGTCTTCATAGAACCATTCAACTTCAGCTTCTTCAGTGTGACAGGTTGGGGCATAGGCTTGGATTACCGTGATACATGGTTTGCCTTGGAAACAAACAAGGATTATTCTGTTGTTTTTGAGACTGCAGCGAAGTACTGAATTTCGGACTCTTTTGTTGAACATGATGGCTACTCCATTTCTTCTCTGGCATTCCTGCCCACAGTAGTAGATATAATGGTCATCTGAGTGAAATTCACACATTCCAGTCCATTTTTGTTCGCTGATTCCTAGAATGTCGACATTCACTCTTGCCATCTCCTATTTGACCACTTCCAATTTGCCTTGGTTCATGGACCTGACATTCCAGATTCCTATGCAATATTGCTCTTTAAAGCATTGGACCTTACTTCTATCACCAGTTACATCCACTACTGGGTATTGTTTTTGCTTTGGCTCCATCCCTTCATTCTTTCTGGAGTTATTTCTCCACTGATCTCCAGTAGCATATTGGGCATCTATCAACCTGGGAAGTTCCCCCTTCAATATCCTATCATACTGTTTTCAGTATGTTCATACTGTTCATGGGGTTCTCAAGGCAAAAATACTGAAGTGGTTTGCCATTCCCTTCTCCAGTGGACCACATTCTGTCAGTCCTCTCTTCCATGACCCTCCTGTCTTGGGTGGCCCCACAGGGCATGGCTTAGTTTCACTGAGTTAGATATGGCCATAGTCTGTGTGATCAGAGTGGCTAGTTTTCTGTGATTATGGTTCAATGTGTTTGCCTTCTGATGCCCTCTCGCAACACATACCATCTTACTTGGATTTCTCTTACCTTGGACGTGGGGTATGTCTTCATGGTTGTTTTAGCAAAGTGCAGCCACTGCTCCTAACCTTGGAGGTGGGGTTGCTGCTCTCAGCCACCGCCCTGACCTGGGGCATGGGGTAGCTCCTCTCAGGGGCTGCCCTGACCTCGGATGTGGGGTAGCTACTCTCGGCCGCTGCCCCTGACCTCGGACGTGGGGTAGCTCCTCTCAGCCACCACCCCTGACCTCCAGCGTGGGGTAGCTCCTCACCCTTGGTTTAGAGGCAGGATGTATAATTACTTATAATTTTTTTCCATTAAAAACTAGAGGTACGTTCCGGATAAACATTTTAATGCAGATTGTTTAACTTTTTAGGGTGAGATTAAGTCTGGTTTACTGGAGGCAAGCAGGAGATAACAATCCATGTTTTTACTTTCAATGTATATATATATTTTTTTCTGGTATTAAAAACACTAGGAATGGCTTTAACAAACTATAGAGACCTATGTCTAGATTTTGTACATTTGAGAGTGAAAGTTGAATTGAGACAAGTGAGACCCATATGTATCATAAATTGAGCTCTGCATCTCTGAAGCAAGGTTGAGAAACACTTGAGTAACAGTTTAGTAATTATTTTTGTAATGACACAGGGCCAGAAGAGCCCACTAGAGGCTGTGTTTTCCAACCCCCTGACTCCAGTAAGAATTAACCTAAATAATTTCAAACAGATAGTCATTTCTACTCTTAAAATATATACAGGAAATGAGAATCTTCCCTTTGGTTAACTAGTTCCACTATTTCACAGTTGTTATGCCAATATGTGCTATTAAGAGGCCTAAGTGCACACGTTATTGACACAATGGGCTATAATTGTGCTTTTGAGACTGCTACACAATATCCAATCTATGATTATTTAGGGAGTTTGCATCCACCCATTATTGATGCAACAGCCCTTAATAGCATCTTTGTTGTCAGAGGGGTTGTGTTGCTTAATATCCCCAGCACTATTTGAAACAATTTCTTAGAATATCTCAAACAGTGGCAAGATTTCACATATTTATGTGCAAGTATTGTCATCTACAATTAAAATTGAATATATACTGTACATACTGTAGTTAGGTAAAAACGTCAATCTTGTGGAATATTTTTAAAGACTGTTCCAACTGAACAGGAAGATTCAATTTAACCAGAGCCTGAAATAAAGAAACATTGAGGCCACAATGTGAGAAACACTGGTTAGTCCAGTTCAGTTCAGTTCAGTCGCTCAGTTGTGTCCGACTCTTTGCGACCCCATGAATTGCAGCACGCCAGGCCTCCCTGTTCATCACCATCTCCCGGAGTTCACTCAGACTCATGTCCATCGAGTCCGTGATGCCATCCAGCCATCTCATCCTCGGTCGTCCCCTTCTTCTCCTGCCCCCAATCCCTCCCAGCATCAGAGTCTTTTCCAATGAGTCAACTCTGCGCATGAGGTGGTTAGGATGCTTTAAAATGCTATATGTCAAGAACTTAAAAAACAGAAAAGTACATTTACTTTTGTTTTATTCCCTAGTTCTTTTTATTGAAATAAAATTGACATACAACAGTTCATAAGTTGAAGTTGTACATATAGCTCTTTAGGTAACAAACTTTAGCTAAGTAAACCACAGTTTTGTCTGTTTTCCATTATATTTCACCAAGGCCAAATATGATAGAAGATCAGGGGTGAAAATTCAGTAAAAAAAAAAAAAAATCTTTGCTACCATATATTGTTTTGCATGAAGAAAGTTAACAGGTGAATGAAACAAAGGGAGTTGGTAGTAGCTATTAAAGAACGTAGCTTGCTAAGAAAATTCCCTTGAATATAATTTTTAGTTTATAGATTTTCTTTTAAATTTTGAATTCCTCTGTCCAAAAACGTTTTTCTGTCCAAACTTTTCCCCCTGTCCAAAAAGTTTATTTTTTTGGACACAGGCTAGTGGTCACTGACATTTTTCGGTATGATATAAAAATATATAGAAGACATGTAGTATCAGGAAGGACAGACGGTCTTAACAGCAACAAAGCAGAAATATAATAAGTAAAGGAAATAAATGACTGGAAAATAAAATAAGAGAAAGACACACACAGAGAGATAAAATAGCCTCAGTTTGTAATTTGGTAAAGGTGGTTAGGAAATAATCCTAAAATTAAAGTCTTATTTATAGTTACTTAAGTTCTTGAATACCTGAGACCTACTGCCAACACATGCAATTTTCTTTTTCCTGAGTGAATCACAAGGTAAATACATTTTTTTCTAGCTTAGTCAAAATTTTGCTCTAAGTTTTTGTCTAGACTTTCAAGCTTTGTTTTGTTTTTTAGTTTTTAGAGGCCCAAGTTTAATTAGCTTATTCTTTTCTTCCTTTATAATCTCTTCTACAGTTCAGAAGCACATAAAACCACAAAGTAAGATAATAAACAATCAGTGAAATAATTAATATAATGATGAATTTCCTTTTCATTTGTATTTCTCTCCACTTTTCACTGGGGAATGAAGAACTTGAAGTTCCAGAGGCTGAAATGCTCCAGTTGCAGTTATTTTGAACATGTCATAGTACTCAAAGCTTTTGTAAAGCTTGAGCCTTTGCAAATATAATTCAAAACCTCCCTGTAAACTCTTTAAAAATAATTTTAAAGTATTTATAAAATGAGTTGCAAGCGTCTACATTCATGAAGATGGAGTAGATGTACTTTTCCACATACCTCCTGGTAAGTACAACCAAAAACACTGGCATTTTTTAAAAGAAGAATAAGAAGACTCTGAAAGATGTTGAGAAGAAAGATTAGCTAGGAAACCCGGGATGCAAAGAATGAAATGGTGTTGCCTTCCCTGGGTTTTATTTTTGCCTCATATATTTCAGACATGAAGATAAAGGAGCCAGCAATTCAGAAATCAGAACAGATGCAGAAAGCAAGAACAGAATTCTGCTAACTCTAGTCTAAGCATCAGGAAAAGGTGGCCTTTCAAGATAGAAAGCTTTAGACAATAACTTCTCTACTCCACTTAAATATCACAGGAAAAACACTCTGTTCCTTCGTCCAACCATGCCAGCAAAGGCCAGACAAGGAACATGGACTTCCACCTTCTTGAGCTATAAGCAAGGTACTCCAGGTCCCCCTTGTCAGAGAAAGTAAAGTAGGGAGCAAGGGCTCCATCAGCATCAAGAGGATAAGTCCCTGATCCATCTCTCTCCCCCAAGCTCCCATGGTGTGAGTGGAGACTTTTTGGAGGCTGAACTTCTACTCCTACTTGGCAGTGATGAGTTGGCATCTTTGCTCCTACTGGTGTGAAGTCAAAGGAGATCTACTGGAGAGTCAGAACTTTTACCACTTGCACCCCGTGATCCTCACACAGTCTCAGTGGAGGCAATGTGGAAGGGATGGGGGGTGGTTACTAAGGCACTTCTACTCTCCATGTCCAACCCAGGAAGGTACCACTGGAGGAGTAATTAATGCTAAAACTCCCTCCCATGCCTGATAGTTATGAGGAGAACCCACACCTTGGTGTCAATGGACCTCTAGTATTACCGAGAAGTAATGAAGTAGAGCCCCTCCTCTTTCTCCTACCTAAGTGGTCTTAAAGAAAGCCAGTTTGAACAGAAAGTTTATATAAGACAAAAAGTTTAATGATATGATACCCCAAATATCCAGGTTTCAGCTGATGATCTCTTGTTATACTGAGAACTAGGAAGATCTCAAACTGAGTGAAAAAGGAAAATCAATAGATGTCAACACTGAGATGACAGAGATATTAGATCATCTGACAAAAATCTTAAAAAGCCTGAATGAACAATTACAAGCATACTTACAGAAAATGAAAAATAGCAGGAAGATTCAGCAAAGAAATGGAAGTCTCATCAAAGAATTGGGAGATATGAAGAAGTACGAGTGGGAATTTTAGGACTGAGAAGCACAAAATTGAAATAAAAAGTTCAAAGATGAGCTCAGCAGCATACTGAAGGAAGAACTGAAAGTGATCCTCTGGACTAGTAGTTAGAAGAAAGTGAAGTCTCTCAATTTTTTCCAACTCTTTGTGACCCCATGGACAGAGGAGCCTGCTAGGCTCCTGTGTTCGTGGGGCTTTCCAGGCAAAAATACTGGAGTGGGTTGCCATTTCCTTCTCCAGGGGATCTTCCCGATCCAGGAATTGAACTCGGGTCTCCCACATGGAGGCAGACCCTTTACCATCTGAGCCACCAAATAATCCCTAGTCCAGAAAATGATCCTCTGGACTAGTATTTAGAGAAATTAAAATTATGCAATTTGTACAATATAGAGAATATAGACTGAAAATGGTTGGAGATTTAGAAATCTGTGGGACTATAGCTAAAGAGCAAATGTTCATGTCATCAGAGTTTTGGAAAGAAAGAACAGGCTCTTGGTGAATTTGTGTGATCTGTAATTGTAGATCATAAAACCACCTTTGGAGGAATTGCTTTGTAAGAATTCTGTGCATCCAATTTGAAAGTATGTCCCTATAGAAAAATTTTCATTTTATTCTAATGGTACCCCAGAAGAGTCACAGGATATTTTTTTAAGTCCTCTTTTCTTTCAAATTTACAAATAAGGTAAGGTAAAGTCGCTCAGTCGTGTCCGACTCTTTGCGACCCCGTGGACTGTAACCTACTAGGCTTCTCAGTCCATGGGATTCTCCAGGCAAGAATACTGGAGTGGGTTGCCATTTCACCATAAAGTCCCATGAGACATAGTACAGTTTACTTTTTTCTCTCTAAATAGAACTCAAATAAATTTTCCAGTTACTTCCTTACAATATTGAGCACAAAACTATTGCCTTTTTGAGATTAATGACCTTTTTAAATTTACTAAAATAAAAGAAACTAAGGAAGCTACCTATATTAATAACCAACCAATTTGGGGAAAAATTAAAAATGAATAAAGAGACTTACCATATAGCATAATTTATTATAAATCCATAACCATAAAGGTATTATAAAACTGGCACAAAAACAGTGAGATCAATGAAATAAAGGTGAAAGTGAAACAGTGACCTCAATGACATTTAAAATGTATTAGAGTAAGATAAGAATGGCAGTTCAATCAAGAAAAGAGTTGACTAACCTATAAATGGTAGCATGGCAACAGATTAGCATTTTGAGGAATACCAAAATAAATCTCAGATTAATTAATTTTTTTATATGTTACTAAAACCAAAAATAATATATAATGTGAAGGGGTAGTCACATGATTTCATAGAGCAGATGCTAGTGTAGCAACAATTCTTAACATGGAGAACTCAAAGGAACCAGCTTTTAGATATTTAACTTTTTTATTCGAAATAATTTTTAGGGAACTGACAAATTGCAAAAAGTAGTGCATTGTATTTATTTCTGTCTATTAGCTTCCATAAATGATAATGTCATATAAACATAGTACAGTAACAGTACCAAAACTAAGCAATTAATATTGACACACTACTAGTGGTGAACTTACTTACTGTATTCAAATCTTGCCAATCATTCCATTAAGGCCCCCTTGCTGGTTCAGAATCCAATCCAGGTTCTCACTTTGTGTTTAATTGTTGTCTTGTTAGTTTCACCGGTCTGGAAAAGTTCTTCAATCTTTCTTTGTTTCTCATGACCTTGGGACTTTTTGAAGAGGACTGATCAGGTATTTTGCAGAATCTTTCTCAATTTGAACTTGTCATATTTTCTCACATTTAGAGTGAAGTTATATATTTTCAGCAAGAATATTAAAAAAATGATGTGTTCTCAGTAACTCTTATCAGGAGGCATGCATGCATGTGTGCTAAGTTGCTTCAGTCATGTCTGAATCTCTGCGACCCTATGGACTGTAGACCAGCAGGCTCCTCTGTCCATCAGGTTCTCCAGGCAAGAATACTGGAGTGGGTCGCCATGCCCTCTTCCAGGGGATCTTCAGGAGGCACATTATAGCAAAAGGCTTCATTACTGGCGATCAGTGATGCTACTTTGATATCTGGTTAATGAGATGGATACCAAATTTGTTAACTGTAAATTCGTTACTATTTATCTTTTAGTTAATAAACATCTTGTAAGAAGGTACTTTGAAACATTACAAAAAGAAAAATTCTTTCTCTTTTTGCTACTTTCTGTTAATTTTAGTAACCATTGGTGATTTTTGTCTAGAACAAGTTTTATCGTTTTATACTCCAAATGTTAATTTTCTATTTTCATTATGCTTTCTACCTTTATTAAATAGAAATTCTACTTTAAGAAAAAGCTGTATATTTTTTTCATCTCTTACTGTTCAATTATTTATAGCAATTGTTTATTTAGACTCCTGGATAATTAATTTTTTAAAATTTTATTTTGTATTGAGTTATAGCTGATTTGGAGGAGAAAATGGCAACCCACTCCAGTATTCTTGCCTGGAGAAATCCCATGGACAGAGAAGTCTGGCACAAAAAGTCAAACAAAACTGAGCAAGTAAGCACATAGCTGATATATGTCATAACAATGTTGTGAGTTTCAGGTGAACAGCAAAGGACTCAGTGGTTCAGTGGGTAAAGAATCCACCTGACAATGTAGGAAACCTGGGTTCAGTCCCTGCATGGGGAAGATTCCCTGGAGAAGGAAATGGCAATCCACTCCAGTAGTCTTGCCTAGGATATCCACTGGACAGAGGAGCCTGATAAGCTACAGTTCATGTGGGTGCAAGAGTCGGACATGACTTTGAGATTGAACAACATACATATATATGTATTCATTCAGTCAGTTCAGTTCAGTTCAGTCACTCAGTCGTGTCCAACTCTTTGCAACCCCATGAATTGCAGCACACCAGGTCTCCCTGTACATCACCAACTCCCGGAGTTCACCCAAACTCACGTCCATCATGTCAGTGATGCCATCCAGCCATCTCATCCTCTATTGTCCCCTTCTCCTCCTGCCCCCATCCCTCCCAGCATCAGAGTTTTTTCCAATGAGTCAACTCTTGGCATAAGAAGGCCAAAGTACAGGAGTTTCAGCTTTAGTATCATTCCTTACAAAGAAATCCCAAGGCTGATCTCATTCAGAGTGGATGAGTTGGATTTCCTTGCAGTCCAAGGGACTCTCAAGAGTCTTCTCCAACACCACAGTTCAAAAGAATAAATTCTTCAGCACTCAGCTTTCTTCACAGTCCAACTCTCACATCCATACATGATCACTGGAAAAACCATAGCCTTGACTAGACGGACATTTGTTGGCAAAATAATGTCTCTGCTTTTCAATATGCTATCTAGGTTGGACATAACTTTTCTTCCAAGGAGTAAGCGTCTTTTAATTTCATGGCTGCAGTCACCATCTGCAGTGATTTGGGAGCCCCCCAAAATAAAGTCTGACACAGTTTCCACTGTTTCCTCATCTATTTCCCATGAAGTGATGGGACCAGATGCCATGATCTTCGTTTTCTGAATGTTGAGCTTTAAGCCAACTTTTTCGCTCTCTTCTTTCACTTTCATCAAGAGGCTTTTTAGTTCCTCTTCACTTTCTGCCATAAGGGTGGTGTCATCTGCATATCTGAGGTTATTGATATTTCTCCCAGCAATCTTGATTCCAGCTTGTGCTTCTGCCAGCCCAGCATTTCTCATATGTACTCTCCATATAAGTTAAATAAGCAGGGTGACAATATACAGCCTTGACGTACTCCTCTTCCTATTTGAAACCAATGTGCTCCATGTCCAGTTCTAAATGTTGCTTCCTGACCTGCATATAGGTTTCTCAAGAGGCAGGTCAGGTGGTCTGGTATGCCCATCTCTCTCAGAATTTTCAACAGTTTAATGTGATCCACACAGTCAGAGGCTTTGGCATAGTCAATAAAGCAGAAATAGATGTTTTTTTCTGGAACTCTTTTGCCTTTTTGATGATCCAGTGGATGTTGGCAATTTGATCTCTGGTTCCTCTGCCTTTTCTAAAACCAGCTTGAACGTTTGGAAGTTCGTGGTTCATGTATTATTGAAGTCTGGCTTGGAGAATTTTGACCATTTCTTTACTAGAGTGTGAGATGAGTGCAGTTGTGTGGCAGTTTGAGCATTCTTTGGCATTGCCTTTCTTTGGGATTGGAATGAAAACTGACCTTTACAGTCCTGTGGCCACTGCTGAGTTTTCCAAATTTCCTGGCATATTGAGTGCAGCACTTTCACAGCATCATCTTTCAGGATTTGAAATAGTTCAACTGGAATACCATCGACTAGCTTTGTTCATAATGATGCTTTCTAAGGCCCAGTTGACTTCACATTCCAAGATGTCTGGCTCTAGGTGAGTGATCACACCATCATGATTATCTTGGTCATGAAGATCTTTTTGTACAGTTCTTCTGTGTATTCTTGCCACCTCTTCTTAATATCTTCTGCTTCTGTTAGGTCCATACCATTTCTGTCCTTTATCGAGCCCATCTTTGTATAAAATGTTCCCTTGGTATCTCTAATTTTCTTGAAGAGATCTCTAGTCTTTCCCATTCTGTTCTTTTCCTCTATTTCTTTGCATTGATCACTGAAGAAAGCTTTCTTATCTCTTCTTGCTATTCTCTGGAACTCTGCATTCAGATTCTTATGTCTTTCCTTTTCTCCTTTGCTTTTCACTTCTCTTCTTTTCACAGCTATTTGTAAGGCCTCCTCAGACAGCCATATGTAATAAATATATACATTATATATTCAAACTCACTCCCATCCAGGTTGCCACATAACACTGAGCAGAGTTCCATGAACTATACAATAGGTCCTAGCTTGTTATCCATTTTAAATACAGCAGTGTGTACATGCCCCTCCCAAACTTCCTAAGTACCCCTTCTCTCCATCCTTCCTCCAGCAACTGTAAGTTTGTTCTCTGTGAGACTGCTTCTGTTTTGTAAATAAGTTCAACTGCATCATTTAAGGGATGTCATATGATATTTCTTGTTCTGTACAATTTACTTCACTCAGTATGACAATCTCTAGGTCCATCTATGTTGTTGCAAAATGCATTGTTTCATTCTTTTAAATGGCTGAACAATATTCCATTTTATATATATAAATACCATTATATTATATACTATATTAAATATAAATTTCATTATATATATATATGCCATATCTTCTTTGTCTACTCCTCTGTTGATGGACATATAGGTTTCTTCATGGATAAATTTTTTATATTGTGATTTGTAATTCAGTACTTAATTATCTTGATTTTCAAATTGCACCAATTTTACCTATTGGCATTCCCTTCAAATTAGCTGTTGCAAGATTGTTGCAATTTACTAGATGAACATAAAAACAATTTGTACAAGTATCCAAAAATTAACAGGTAATATAATTACAAAATGTCATTTTTTAATAATAAAAGAAATTTGCTTTTAGACAACAGTATAATGTAATTTTTAAACACTTAATTTGGACAGGGTTTTCAGAAAGACAAGTATCTGTTTTCAAGATTTATGGAACTAAATGCTAGCTGACAATAATTGTGGGAGTATAAACTGGTAGTTTTTGGATATAAACAAGGTAATGGTTATATAATGCTTATATGAGTATGTGTCTGGGAATATCTTCACAGGAAATGATCACAAAATTATGTAAAACTCAAGGTAAAGTGATTTTTACCCTAGAGTTATTTATTAGCAAATATTAAACAAAAGTCAAAAGTTCAGCCATGTGAGACTGAGTGCGTGTGTATGCATATACATATACACGTACATATATGGCTTCCCAGATGGTGTCAGTGATAAAGAATCCACCTGCTGATGCAAGAGATGCAGGTTCAATCCCTGAGTCGGGAAAATCCCCTGGAATAGGAAATTTCAATCCACTCTAGTATTCTTGCCTAGAATATCTCATGGATAGAAGAGTTGGGTGAGCTACAGTCCAAAGGGTCATAAAGAGTTGGACATGATTGAGAACACAAACACACACACAATATATATATACATACATATATTTATATACATATCACACACAAGAAGATATAGATGGAGGTATGCATCAATATTCCTAGCAGTGGTCACATAAGTACTGAAATTGTGGGTGACAGTAATTTTCTTATTTTTACTTATCACTGTTTTCTAAGCTATATAGATATATGCTTTATTATATATGTATATATATGTGTATATATATATGCTCAGTCATGTCCGACTCTGTGACCCCATGGACTATACAGTCTATGGAATTCTCCAAGCGAGAATACTGGAGTGGGTAGCCTATACTTTCTCCAGCAGAGATTCCCAACCCAGTAATCCAACTGGGGTCTCGTGAGCTATCAAGGAAGCCCTATGTATAGTTTTTAAATAGATACAAACACACAAACACAATAGCACATTAAACTCATTTTGGATAGATCAAAACATTTTTTTATCTATATTTCTTAATCCGTAGAATGAAATCATGGTAAGGTTTACCTATACCATGGTAGTGAGATTTTCCTAAAAATTTTAGCTTCACATGATTGACAAAATATTCTTTCTAAGTAAAGATTCAGCTCAGTTCAGTTCAGTTGCTCAGTCGTGTCCGACTCTTTGCGACCCCATGAATCGCAGCACGCCAGGCCTCCCTGTACATCATCAACTCCGGGAGTTCACTCAGACTCACGTCCATCAAGTCAGTGATGCCATTCAGCCATCTCATCTTCGGTTGTCCCCTTCTCCTCCTGCTCCCAATCCCTCCCAGCATCAGAGTCTTTTCCAATGAGTCAACTCTTCACATGAAGTGGATAAAGTACAGGAGTTTCAGCTTTAGCATCATTCCTTCCAAAGAAATCCAGGGCTGATCTCCTTCAGAATGGACTGGTTGGATCTCCTTGCAGTCCAAGGGACTCTCAAGAATCTTCTCCAACACCACAGTTCAAAAGCATCAATTCTTCCGTGCTCAGCCTTCTTCACAGTCCAATTCTCACATCCATACATAACCACAGGAAAAACTATAGCCTTGACTAGACGGACCTTAGTCAGCAAAGTAATGTCTCTGCTTTTGAATATACTATCTAGGTTGGTCATAACTTTTCTTCCAAGGAGTAAGCATCTTTTAATTTCATGGCTGCAGTCACCTTCTGCAGTGATTTTGGAGCCCCAAAAATAAAGTCTGATACCGTTTCCACTTTTTCCCCATCTATTTCCCATGAAGTGATGGGACCGGATGCCATGATCTTCATTTTCTGAATGTTGAGCTTTAGGCCAACTTTTTCGCTTTCCTCTTTCACTTTCATCAAGAGGCTTTTTAGTTCCTCTTCACTTTCTGCCATAAGGGTGGTGTCATCTGCCTATCTGAGGTTATTGATATTTCTCCCAGGAATCTTGATTCCAGCTTGTGTTTCTTCCAGTCCAGCGTTTCTCATGATGTACTACTCTGCATAGAAGCTAAATAAGCAGGGTGACAATATACAGCCTTGACGTACTCTTTTTCCTATTTGGAACCAGTCTGTTGTTCCATGTCCAGTTCTAACTGTTGCTTCCTGACCTGCATACAGATTTCTCAAGAGGCAGGTTAGGTGGTCTAGTATTCCCATCTCTTGAAGAATTTTCTACAGTTTATTGTGATCCACACAGTCAAAGGCTTTGGCATAGTCAATAAAGCAGAAATAGATGTTTCTCTGGAACTCTCTTGCTTTTTCCATGATCCAGCAGATGTTGGCAATTTGATCTCTGGTTCCTCTGTCTTTTCTAAAACCAGCTTGAACATCAGGGAGTTCACGGTTCACGTATAGCTGAAGCCTGGCTTGGAGAATTTTGAGCATTGCTTTACTAGCATATGAGATGAGTGCAATTGTGTGGTAGTTAGAGCATTCTTTGGCATTGCCTTTGTTTGGAATTGGATTGAAAACTGACCTTTTCCAGTCCTGTGGCCACTGCTGAGTTTTCCAAATTTGCTGGCATATTGAGTGTATCACTTTCACAGTATCATCTTTCAGGCTTTGAAACAGCTCAACCGGAATTCCATCACCTCCACTAGTTTTGTTCATAGTGATGCTTTCTAAGGCCCGCTTGACTTCACATTCCAAGATGTCTGGCTCTAGATGAGTGATCACACTATAATCAATCTGATTTCGGTGTTGACCATCTGGTGATGTCCATGAGGAGAGTCTTCTCTTGTGTTGTTGGAAGAGGGTGTTTGCTATGACCAGTGCATTTTCTTGGCAAAACTCTATTAGTCTTTGCCCTGCTTCATTCTGCATTCCAAGGCCAAATTTCCCCGTTACTCCAGGTGTTTCTTGACTTCCTACTTTTGCATTCCAGTCCCCTATAATGAAAAGGACATCTTTTTTGGGTGTTAGTTCTAAAAGGTCTTGCAGGTCTTCATAGAACCGTTCAACTTCAGCTTCTTCAGCATGACTGGTCGGGGCATAGACTTGGATAACTGTGATATTGAATGGTTTGCCTTGGAGATGAACAGAGATCATTTTGTCATTTTTGAGATTGCATCCAAGTACTGTATTTTGGACTCTTTTGTTGACCATAATGGTTACTCCATTTCTTCCGAGGGATTCCTGCCCTCAGTAGTAGATATAATGGTGATTTGAGTGAAATTCACCCATTCCATTCCATTTTAGTTAGCTGATTCCTAGAATATTGACTTTCATTCTTGCCATCTTTGTTTAACCAGTTCCAATTTGCCTTCATACATAGATCTAACATTCCAGGTTTCTGTGCAATATTGCTCTTTACAGCATCAGACCTGGCTTCTATCTCCACTCACATCCACAGCTGGGTATTGTTTTTGCTTTGGCTTCATCCCTTCATTCTTTCTGGAGTTATTTCTCCACTGATCTCCAGTAGCATATTGGGCAGCTACTGACCTGGGGAGTTCCTCTTTCAGTATCCTATCATTTTGCCTTTTCATACTGTTCATGGGGTTCTCAAGGCAAGAATACGGAAGTGTTTTGTCATTCCCTTCTCCAGTGGACCACATTCTGTCAGACCTCTCCACCATGTCCCGCCCCTCTTGGGTTGCCCCGTGGGCATGACTTGGTTTCATTGAGTTAGACAAGGCTGTGGTCCTAGTGTGATTAGATTGACTAGTTTTCTGTGATTCTGATTTCAGTGTGTCTGCCCTCTGATGCCCTCTTGCAACACCTACCATCTTACTTGGGTTTCTCTTACCTTGGGCATGGGGTACCTCTTCACGGCTGCTCCAGCAAAGCGCAGCCGCTGCTTCTTACCTTGGATGAGGGGTATCTCCTCACTGCCGCCCTTCCTGACCTTCAATGTGGGATAGCTCCTCTAGGCCCTCCTACACCCGTGCAGCCACCACTCCTCGGGTTGCTCCTCCTGGCCGCCAACCCTGGCCTCCGGGGCAAGGTGGCTTCTCCAGGCCGCCACTGACCTCGGACATGGGGTAGCTCCTCTTGGCCACTGCCCCTGACCTCGGACGTAGGGTGTCTCCTCCCGGCCGCCACTTACCTCGGACGCGGGGTAACTCCTCTCAGCCGCGCTTAGTGCGCCAGGTCACAGCCACCCGCGCTTAGTGTGCCGGCTCACAGCCATCGATAAGCATGTATAATTTTTTTAATGGAGGACTTTTTTCCTTTGGTGAATGTGACATATCCTTGTACAATCGGAACTGAATTTTGATTGAGGATGACTGGATTGTACGTAACTCTGTGGACCAATTTAAATAATTTTGCTGTTGAGTTGGAAAAATCTACCTACAAAATCCTGTGCTATTAATTATGTTGGAGTCTAACCCACACCGGGAAATGACTCACTTGTCTTAGAAGCCCACATTTCAATATTAATAAATGTGCAGCAGGCACTTGGCTGGGTGGTGGCAAAATCATAAAAATGTGCTGCTCTTGTCTTATGATTCTTGATGCCTTTTCTCCATGTTAGAGCTCTCACTTCCTTCTCTCATCCTCATGCTACAAATGTTATCTGTAATCAGGAGTGAAGGGATGGATGCACACTGCAGGTTGTCACCTGAGTGATTGCAGCATTAAGACAGGATAATAACACTTGGGAATATTCAGGATTAAAGAAATGTCCTGTAATGTTTTTCTTTCAAAATACAAATATAGTATAAAAAAATCAGTAATGCATGAAATTTTCTTTACCTTCAGTCATAATGTCCATTTCTAAGGTCATCTGAGGTGAACTATTTAATTCAGCCAATCTTTCTGCCTTCCATCTCCAGTAGACCATTTGGCAATGTAATTCTCAAGACTGTCATGTTCAGCAATTGGGCCGGACAGAGCCTTATTAGAGAAAGGCTTTACCCTGATTAATCACAATCAGTTCCCATGTTCTGAAGAGCACTGGAAATCTGTGGAACTAGTTTTCAGAGACACTCAAGTCAGATGTTCTTATCAGAAGTGGTACTTTTTGAACCCACAAATTACAACCTGAAATTCATTGTATTACTGTTTCATGAAACCCAGTTTTTGTGCTATAAATTGTAAAGAATATGAAGCATATATAGCTTTTTTCTATTTACATTCTGAATAGAATAAAATTCTTAATTTTATAGAACTTATGTCTCTATATTTTTTATAGTAGTGTGCTAGATTTTTCTAAACAAAGCATTTCCTTGGCTAATAAAACTACAAGTTTTGCTATAAAGTTTTAGTGAAAGTGACTTTAATTTAGAATTATTTAATAAGCCACAATCAGAAAAGGCAATGGCACCCCACTCCAGTACTCTTGCCTGGAAAATCCCATGGACGGAGGAGCCTGATAGGTTGCAGCCCATGGGGTCGTGAAGGGTCGGACACGACTGAGCAACTTCACTTTAACTTTTCACTTTCATACATTGGAGAAGGAAATGGCAACCCACTGCACTGTTCTTGCCTGGAGAGTCCCAGGTTCAGGGGAGCCTGGTGGACTGCCGTGTATGTGGTCACACAGAGTCAGACATGACTGAAGCGGCTTAGTAGCAGCAATAAGCCACAATGTTATTGAAAAATCCAACTTTTAAATATTGTCTTCAGATGAATATGTGATATAAATTCGATATAATGTCAGTCCAGTTTGGGATTGAAATGTGCACACTACTATACTTAAAATAAATAACCAAAAAGGACCTACTGTGTATCAGAGGGAACTCTGCTCAATATTATGTAATATCCTATGTGGGAAAATAATTTGAAAAAGAGTGGGGGAAAATAAAATGAAAAAAATCCAGTTATTGTAATGACCACTCGCTGTCATTCCAAAATATCACTCAAGGTCAGTTATAATATCAGTCTTTGAAAGACACAAGAAATTAGATACCTGACAATCACACTGATTTCTATAATGTAACCATAGATGCAACTCAGTGTTTATGCCACACATGAAAGAGAGAAAATATATGATCACATGATGTTCTGTAATATTGACTTTATTGGTTAAATTAAAATATATATATATATGTTTAAATATATATATGTAACTCTTGAGAACAAAATGTGTTAATTAGATTGTTTTGTCCGTTTATGTATTTTATATCAATTTTTTTTTTACACTGTACTAACATATGATCTGCCTCTTGAGAAATCTGTATGCAGGTCAGGAAGCAACAGTTAGAACTGGACATGGAACAACAGACTGGTTCCAAATAGGAAAAGGAGTACGTCAAGGCTGTATATTGTCACCCTGCTTATTTAACTTCTCTGAGAAGGAGATCATCCCTGGGATTTCTTTGGAAGGAAGGATGCTAAAGCTGAAACTCCAGTACTTTGGCCACCTCATGCGAAGAGTTGACTCATTGGAAAAGACTCTGATGCTGGGAGGGATTGGGGGCAGGAGGAGAAGGGGATGACCGAGGATGAGATGGCTGGATGGCATCACTGACTCGATGGACGTGAGTCTGAGTGAACTCCGAGAGATGGTGATGAACAGGGAGGCCTGGCGTGCTGCGATTCATGGGTTCGCAAAGAGTCGGACATGACTGAGCGACTGAACTGACTGAACTGAACTGATGGTCATGTATGGATGTGAGAGTTGGACTGTGAAGAAAGTTGAGCACCAAAGAATTGATGCTTTTGAACTGTGGTGTTGTTGAAGACTCTTGAGAGTCCCTTGGACTGCAAGGAGATCCAACCAATCCATTCTAAAAGAGATCAGTCCTGGGTGATCTTTGGAAGGAATGATGCTAAGGCTGAAACTCCAATACTGTGGCCACCTTGTGCGAAGAGTTGACTCATTGGAAAAGACCCTGATGCTGGGAGGGATTGGGGGCAGGAGGAGAAGGGGATGACAGAGGATGAGATGGCTAGATGGCATCACTGACTCGATGGACATGAGTTTGGGTGAACTCCGGGAGTTGGTGATGGACAGGGAAGCCTGGTGTGCTGCAATTCATGGGGTCATAAAGAGTCAGACACGAGTGAGTGATTGAACTGAACTGAGCTGAATATTTTGTTATATTGACAGATAAATAATTGTGAATAAAATTAGTGTTCAGATTTTGAACCTAGACTGTTTAAATTCTTTTGTTTCATAATTAGAAATAAAATTGTTTGTTCAAATGTATATATATTTGAAATTTTGGTAGGCATTCCCAGCATTGAAAAGAGTAAATTTTAAATTCACTCCTGCTCCCAAGAGAGTTTAAGAAGTCTTGCTTCTTTATAGTGTCTCTTCCTAAATGTATCATTGAAATTTTAAAACTTCCCAAGCATAAAGAGATTTGGAAGGAAATATAAGATCAGATAATAGAGATATATGGTTGGTATTTGAGCTTCTTGGTTTAATGTTGTCTGGATTTATTCTCAAAACTTGGTTTGCCTTGCTGGAAATGTGTCAGCTTCCATGAGGGTTTGTAATTTGAACCAGGCAGAAAAGAACAAACTAAAGAGTCTCTTGATGAGGGTGAAAGGGGAGCGTGAAAAAGCTGGCTTAAAACTCAATATTCAGAAACCTAGGTTCATGACACTTGGGTCCATCACTTCATGACACATGGAAAGGGAAAAAAGTGGAAACAGTGACAGATTTTATTTTCTTAGGCTCTAAAATCGCTGTGGACAGTGACTACAGTCATGAAATTAAAAGATGCTTGCTCCTTGGAAGGAAAGCTATAACAAATCTAGACAGCATATTAAAAGTAGAGACATTACTTGGCCGATAAAGGTTCACAAAGCTATGGTTTTCTGAGGAGTCATGGACTGATGTGAGAGTTAGACCATAAAGAAGGCTGAAAGTGAAAGTCACTCAGTCGCATCCAACTCTTTACAACCCCATGGACTGTATAGTCCATGGAATTCTCCAGGCCAGAATACCGCAGTGGGTAGCCTATCCATTCTCCAGAGAATCTTTCTGACCCAGGAATCAAACCGGGTCTCCTTCATTGCTGGCAGATTCTTTACCAACTGTGAAGGAAGGCTGAGGGCCAAGGAATTGACTTTTTTTTTTTTTTTTGGTGGTGCTGGAGAACTCTGGAGAGTCCCTTGGAGTGCACAAAGATATAACCAGTAAATTCTAAAGGAAATCAACCCTGAATATTCATTGGAAGGACTGTTTCTGAAGCTGAAGCTCCAATACTTTGGCCACCTGATGTGAAGAGCTGACTCACTGGAAAAGACCCTGATGCTGGGAAAGATTGAGGGCAGGAGGAGAACGGGACGACAGGGGATGAGATGGTTGAATGGCATCACTGACTCAATGGACATGAGTTTGAGTTGACGATGGACAGGGAAGCCTGGCGTGCTGCAGTCTATGGGTCTGCAAGAGTCAGACACGACTTAGTGACTGAACAACAATGTAACATAGAAAGCAAATCCAAGTATAGTTGTAGAGACTCAAGTTTCAGTGATCTGAAGTAAGTTTTTTCTTCTGGCAATGTTCTTATTTTTCTCTTCCCTGGTGTATCACAGGGATAAGGCACTTTGCTATTAGTAACAGTGCTTTTATACAGCAGTCTCATACAGAGGAGGCCAGTACATTTTCCCACCAGGCATACATCAAAATATTAGTGGAAGGAGATGACAAAGGATACAATTTTCTCCACCAGGAGTTCAAGCATCTTTCCTTATCCTGTGAAGATATGTGACTAGCTGAGTATGATTATCACACTCTGTGAAACTGTTTTTTTTTTTTTTTTTTTTTTAATATAGCCATTTACCTACATAAGCCTGGAAGACAGCTGGTCAGTGTAAGCAAAAGTATGTTGGAAAGCCTGACAGGAATATGTTAGTGAAGTTACTAACACTGTGGACATCAATCAGTGTAAGAGAAAAATAAAGAAATGCAAATTTGATAAAAATGGGAGTTTTTTTTTTTCCACTGAATCTTCTTCATTGATTAGAATTATGTGTCTCACATGGAAGTTAGTGCCTAATAGTTTTATTGAATTAATGGGTTTTTTTTGTAATGTTGTACCTTACAGTAGAAAACAAAGACATTTTAAATGATACTGAAATATGTTCTAATTCTGGATCAGCAATTTTCTAGGTGTCCCTAACTAGGAAACTTTAATTCTCTGGGTCTCAGTAGTTCATCTCTAAGAAGAAAAATGTACTAGTAACTGTAATATATTCATGTGTGTGTGCATATTAAGTCACTTAAGTCATGTCTGACTCTTTGCCACCCTATGGGCTGTCATCCACCAGGCTTGTCTGTCCATGGGATTCTCCACGCGAGAATACTGGAGTGGATTGCCAATCCCTCCTCTAGCAGGTTTTCCTGATCCAGGGATTGAACCCACATCTCTTATGTCTCAAGCATTGTCAAGTGGATGTTTTTACCTTCTGAACCACCAGGGAAACCCTGAGAATTCAAAATTATAGAAATAAAACTTCATCCTGTAGTAGCCTGATGTTACAATCTCTCAGGGTTAAAGAATCATATATTATCTCAAAGCAGAAACTTCTAGACCAGTGAAATTTTTCAGAGCTTCATTTTTTGACAGAAAAAAATGAAGGGTAAGAGTATGCTTCCTGCCTGGTGCACCAAACAACTCTATCCACAATCGTATTAATATAATCAAATTAAAAAAATGGTTTTTTTGTTTGTTTGTTTGATCTTGTTTGTTTGTAAAATAATTAATTGAATTTTTTATTCCCTTGGATGATTGTTACAGTCTAAGCATTCTTTCTTCAGTAATACAGCTTTAACTGGGTTGGTACAAGCTTCCCAAAGGTTTTTACTATGTTTAACCTTCTAAGGTCTCCCTGTTTTCACACAGTGTAAATAATTCTCTCGTATACTCAAACCCCAGAGTATACTGACTGAGGTTTATTTTAAGAAAGAATCTTGATTTTCCTAGAAGTACAAAGATGGTTTTACAAAACCTTACCTTATCTCTTAAATAAATATCATGCATTTTTAGCCTTATTCTTGTGTCCCAAGACTAAAGAAATTAAATATCAAAATTATATTTAACTGACATTAAGGCTTATTGAAGCATATCAGCAAATGGTAGCACATTTGTTTAACTATCTTAGCTATCATCTTTAAAAATCATATATAAGGCTATGAACCTAAAATATAGTATCAGTTGTTATTAAAATTTTCCCTAAATTTATATATTTAGCATTATTTAGAATTTAATATTTGCATCCTATATTTTCTCTATATAATTATATATTATATGTTCAATGAAGCTGTATACAAAGAAGACACATAGGAAATAATATTTAAAAAGTGACTTAGAAAACAGCAAGCATTTCACGTTAAAACTGACTAGTTCTGATAAATAGGTGTGTGTGCTTGAAAAAACTCAGTAGTAAGAAGTAGGATAAGAATTGATTTTGCATTTAGGATTATCTTTATTTCAAGATGCCTGCATTTTGCCCTTGTAAGACAAAGATAATGCATTTAATTATGCTGGCATTGAAATAATCATATATTTAAAAGAATATATTCAGAAAACCTCATGATTCAATGTCTTGTGTGTCTTCCTTGGTGTATATAAAAGCAGAATTTTCATTAAATTTTATAAAAAGAGGATTTTCTAGATATAAAAAGGTAAAAATGCACAAATTTACCTATTGTCCATGATCTCTATTTGAGATTCTCAAGTGCTTTCAGAACCCACTTCTAATTTTAAGTCAATTATATGTATCACTAGTGGCTCAATACTTTAAACAAACAAACAAACTTCTGCTTCTGTGTTCCTGGCTGTATGCCCAAAGAAAACTTTTCTTTTTCTTGGATTTCCTCTTGGTGTGCACTAAATCAAATTAACTTCTAGCAGAAAAAGTGATATAGACATACAAAGATCAAAGGAAAATATTTAACTGTAAAGTACCTACATGTACCTTGAAAAAGGATTACCATCCTTTAGATTAAATGTGGAAGTGTTATCTTCCCATATATCCATTTTGAATATCCCATGTATTTTCATACCATATCAAGAAGATACTATGGAAACATAGTCATAAAACTGTCTCCTGGGTGCTGATTTTCTTTAGGTAGTAGCCATCAGATTGTATAAGACAGTTTAGGAAATGGCAAAATGCATGAATAAGATCTATATTATAGATTATATAATCGATTTATAAGATATCATGTGATTATAGCTTACTTTTGTTTTGACAAAATTAATTGATGTAGTCCCAATATTTGGGAGACCAGGAAATACTATGAGTTTGTGCTTTGGGCCAAACTAATTAGTGATACCTTTCATTTCAGTTCAGTTCAGTCACTCAGTCTTGTCTGATTCTTCACGACCCCATGGACTGCAGCACGCCAGGCTTCCCTGTCCATCACCAACTCCCAGAGATTGCTCAAACTCATGTCCATCGAATCAGCGGCCATTCAACCATCTCATCCTCTGTAGTCCCCTCCTCCTCCTCCTCCCTTCAATCTTTGCCAGCATCAGGATCTTTTCCAGTGAATCAGCTCTTTGCATCAGGAGTTTCAGCTTCAACGTCAGTCCTTCTGAAGAATATTCAGGACTGATTTTCTTTAGGATTGACTGGTTGGATCATCTCCAACATCACAGTTCAAAAGGATCAATTCTTTGGCACTCAGCTTTCTTTGTAGTCCAACTCTCACATGCATACATGACTACTGGAAAAAAACCATAGTTTTGATTAGATAGACTTTGTCGGCAAAGTAATGTCTTTGCTTTACAATATACTGTCTAGTTTGCTCGTAGCTTTTCTTCCAAGGAGCAAGTGACAGCTTTAGAGTTGCCCTTATTTTCATGCAAATGTATTAATGATGCTGATATTTTCTTCCTGGTCAGATGTCCACATTCTCAATCTACTACTACTGACACTAATTGGCAACTTTTCTGACACTCATAGCCAGGAGACAAATGATTACTGGACACATGCATTACATACAGATTAGGGTTAAAGGATTGAGCTGGGAATCAATACTACCATTGCATTTACTTTTACTACATTTCAAGAGTTGCAAACAATCAGACATGACTGAGGGATCCAAACTTGAGAAATTTTGATGCTTCAAGAAGGGAGAATCCAGAACTTCTATGCTGTCAATTTAAAATTATTTAAAGGTATCTTATTCTAAATTAAATTTACCATTTGTTAGATTATCTGTGTAACTACCAGACCTAAGAGTGTCAAGATGAATTTTGCACAATTCCATCATTATCATAAACATTATACAAAGTTTCAAATCTGTTCTGGCATACAATTAAGTACCATTTTTGTTCATTTACACAAGATATGCTAGCAACATGATCCTTATACATTGACACAAATTCCTAAGTGAGTAGGTCATATTGGCATAAACTCTCAATGCTTTGGGCAGTTTTAAGAACCACACAGGTAACTTGTCTCCACAGGTTTGGACTTAATTTTCTAAAAATTAAGAAATGAAACACATATTCAGAACAGAGTCTTGTAGAGTATGATTGCTGAAAACCTAGACAGATCTAGATACCCTTTTGAATTCTACTCTTGTCACTTAAAGCCTCATGCCCTGAGGCAAGTAATTTAACTCCTTCAAAGCCTTACTTTGTGAATCTGTATAATGAAGGTAATGCCGCCTAATGATTTTTTTCTGGACTACATAAAATAGACAGAGAACAGTATGTAAAACATCAGAAGTGATTAATATAATACAGTCAAAATTGTTAATTATGAAAAAGGGGGAAATACATGTTGTGCACCATCCTTTTCCTTCAATATCCTATAGCTCACAATACTTAATTGTGATGGCTTGGAAATTGATGGCTGGAGTTAAGCAACAAATAAATAACCCATTCCCCAGCTCTCATAAGAAATGGAGAACTGTAATAAAATTTTTTTTCTTTTGGCTGATGAATTCGTTATCATGGCTTTCATATTACTTTCTTTTTTTGTATTTTATTGATGTGTAGTTATTTATAATATTGTGATAATTCTTGCTGTATAGGAAAGTGATTTAGCTATAAAATATATCATTTTCCATATTGCTTTCCATTATGGTTTATCACAGGATATTGAATACAGTGCCCTGTGCTATACAGTAAGACTTTGTTGTTCATCCATCCTATATTTACTAACTTACATCTGCTAATCTCTACATAGGGGAAGGCAATGGCAACCCACTCCAGCACTCTTGCCTGGAAAATCCCGTGGGTGGAGGAGCCTGATGGGTTGCCGGCTATGGGGTCGCACAGTCCATGGGGTCGCTAAGAGTTGGACACGACTGAGCGACTTCACTTTCACTTTTCACTTTCATGCATTGGAGAAGGAAATGGCAACCCACTCCAGTGTTCTTGCCTGGAGAATCCCAGGGATGGGGGAGTCTGGTGGGCTGCTGGCTATCGGGTCGCACAGAGTCAGACACGACTGAAGTGACTTAGCAGCAATCTCTACATCTGTGAGTCTGTTTCTGTTTTGTAAATAAATTCATTTTGTAATATTAGATTCCACATATAAGTGATAACATAGTATTTGTCTTTCTTTCTGAATTACTTTGTTTAGTATGATAATCTCTAGATTTGTCCATGTGGCTGCAATGGCATTATTTCATTTCATCTTTTTTATAGCTTATCATGGTATGGAAGCTTCCTTATCCATGCATCTGTTGATGGACATCTAGATTGCTTCCATATCTTTCCTACTGTATAAATAACACTGCTATAAACATAGGGGTGCTTGTAGTTTTTTGAATTTTAGTTTTGTCTGGTATATGCCCTGGAATGGGATTGCTGGATCATGTGGTAACTTCAACTTTTGGCCTCTTGATAAAGGTGAAATAGGAGTGTGGAAAAGCTGACTTGAAACTCAATATTCAAAAAAAAAAAAAAAAAAGATCATGGCATCTGGTTCCATCACTTCATGACACATAGAAGGGGTAAAATTGGAAGTGGTAACAGATCTATTTTTATTTTGGGGGGCTCCAAAATCATTGCAGACCATGACTGCAGTCATGAAATTAAAAGATACTTGCTCCTTGGAAGGAAAGTTATGACAAACCTAGACAGCATATTAAAAAGCAGAAACATCACTTTGCCAAAAAAAGGTCCATATAGTCTAACCTATGGTTTTCCCAGAAGCAATGTACAGATGTGAGAGTTGGGCCATAAGCAAGGCTTAGGGTTAAAGAATTGATGCTTTCAAATTGCAGTGCTGAAGAAGATTCTTGAGAGTCCTTTGCCTGCAAGGAGATCAAACCAGTCAATCCTCAAGGAAATCAACACTGAATATTCATTGTACAGGAGACAGGGATCAAGACCATCCCCAAGAAAAAGAAATGCAAAAAAGCAAAATGGCTGTATGAGGAGGCTTAACAAATAGCTGTGAAAGAAGAGAAGACAAAAACAAAGGAGAAAAGGAAAGATATACCCACTTGAATGCAGAGTTCCAAAGAATAGCAACGAGAGATAAGAAAGCCTTCCTCAAGGATCAGTGCAAAGAAATAGAGGAAAACAATAGAATGGGAAAGACTAGAGATCTCTTCAAGAAAATTAGAGATACCAAGGGAACATTTCATGCAAAGATAGGCACAATAAAGGACGGAAATTGTGGGGACCTAACAGAAGCAGAAGATATTAAGAAGAGGTGGCAAGAATACACAGAATAACTGTATAGAAAAGATCTTCAAGACCCAGATAATCATGATGGTGTGATCACTTACCTAGAGCCAGACATCCTGGAATGTGAAGTCAAGTGGACCTTAGAAAGCATCACTTTGAACAAAGCTAGTGGAAGTGATGGAATTCCAGTTGAGCTATTTCAAATCCTAAAAGATGATGCTGTGAAAGCAAGAGAGTTCCAGAAAAACATCTATTTCTGCTTTATTGATTATGCCAAAGCCTTTGATTGTGTGGATCACAATAAAATGTGGAAAATTCTGAAAGAGATGAGAATACCAGACCACCTGACCTGCCTCTTGAGAAATCTGTATGTAGGTCAGGAAGCAACAGTTAGAACTGGACATGGAACAACAGACTGGTTTCAAATCGTGAAAGGAGTACATCAAGGCTGCATATTGTCACCGTGCTTATTTAACTTATATGCAGAGTACATCATGAGAAACACTGGGCTGGAAGAAGCACAAGCTGGAATACAGATTGCCAGGGGAAATATCAATAACCTCAGATATGCAGATGATACCAGCCTATGGCAGAAAGTGAAGAGCTAAAGAGCCTCTTGATGAAAGTGAAAGAGGAGAGTGAAAAAGTTGGCTTAAAACTCAACATTCAGAAAACGAAGAGCATGGCATCTGGTCCCATCACTTCATGGGAAATAGATGGGGAAACAGTGGAAACAGTGTCAGATTTTATTTTTTTGGGCTCCAAAATCACTGCAGATGGTGATTGCAGCCATGAAATTAAAAGACACTTACTCCTTGGAAGGAAAGTTATGACCAACCCAGACAGCACATTAAAAAGCAGAGACATTATTTTGCCATCAAAGGTCTGTCTCGTCAAGGCTATGATTTTTTCAGGTGTCATATATGGATGTGAGAGTTGGACTATAAGGAAAGCTGAGTGCCAAAGAATTGATCCTTTTGAACTGTGGTTTTGGAGAAAACTCTTGAGACTCCCTTGAACTGCAAGGAGATCCAACCAGTCCATCCTAGAGGAGGTCGGTCCTGAGTGTTCATTGGAAGGACTGATGTTGAAACTGAAACTCCAATATTTTGGCCACCTGATGCGAAGAGCTGACTTATTTGAAAAGACCCTGATGCTGTGTAAGACTGAGGGCAGGAGGAGAAAGGGACAACAGAGGATGAGATGATTGGATGGCATCACTGATTCAATGGAGATGAGTTTGAGTAAACTCCAGAAGTTGGTGATGGACAGGGAGGCCTGGTGTGCTGTGGTCCATGAGGTTGCAAAGAGTTGGACATGACTGAGCGACTGAACTGAACTGAACTGATTCATTGGAAGGACTGTTGGTGCTGAAGATCCAATACTTTGACCACCTGATGTGAAAGATTGAGGGCAGGAAGAGAAGTGGGCAACTGAGGATGAGATGGTTAGATAGCATCAGCAACTCAATGGACATGAATTTGAACAAGCTATGGGAGATGGTGCAGGACAGAGGACCCTGGCATGCTGCAGCCCATGGGGTCACAGAGAGTCAGGCATAGCCTAGTGACTGAACAACAACAATATATGATTAAAAAGTTCTGTAATATAATTAATGTTTAGAAAATGATATCAAAATGCAGCCTTTATATATATATATTTTTTCCCTTAGTGATTTTTATGGACACTTGCTTATGTCATTGAAGGATGTTTGACAGTAATGAATTGACTTAATACAATGCAACTGTCAATGAATTTTAATAGCATTTCTCATTTATTATATATTTATTGGAATTCTGGTTAAAAAAAAAGAATATAAAAACAGTAAAACAGTAGACAAGTACAAACTGGTCAACAGTACCATCTCACTGGAATGCAGATGAATGGAACAGAAGTGGAAAAAATTAGATGAATTTACATTACTAGTAGATAATCTATGATTTAATGGTAATAGACCTAACACATTTGCAATATGGCTTGGCCTTTCACTCATGAGTCCTACATATTTTGAATGTCAGCAATCAGGAACTAATGAATATTAGGGCAGGCACCTCAAGGAATTTGATTGACAAAGATGTGCTTCCAAAAAGAGTCATATTGATTTAATTTTAAATAGCTGCCAAGTTGTTCAGTATCATTCAAGTCTTGGTAGCTTTATTTCTGCACGCTTATGATGTAGTGTATTTATAGCATACCAAAATTGCCTCACATTTATCAGAAAATCTTTTTAAATTTCAAGAATGACATCTGGAGAAGCTAGAAGAGAAAACACTTAAATATGTTTCTTATACAGTCTTGTAAATGTATTCTATAAAGATGAAGAATGATCCCTCTAAAAATCAGTGTTGCCTGTTTTAATCTGAGTTTTCACTGTTGCTTATTTCATATCTTACTTTTCTTCACATTATCCTGTTTATTAGCAGACAGAATTATATTGATGCATGATTTGTTAAAAAGGAATGAATAAATCTTTCAGGGTGTGAGATTTTGTAATAGTTGGGACATGCAGTTGGGAACAAGATTGTTTCAACATAAGAACTAGACCTTGAGCAGGTGTGCTGACCATACTTAAGTAATGAGGTCTATATCATTTTCTCCCATTAATAATCATAATATTATCAGCTGGAAATATAAAATTAACCACAGGTTTGTAAATTATTTTCTCTTTTTTTGAGATACTTGGGAAAGAAAAAGATGACCCACTCAAAATCATTTGGAAGACAATCCCCTGGAATATACACAGTATTATTTACTGCAGAAAGATAATAGAGAATTCTTATCTTTCATGAGGATAAGTCTCATCTCTGTATAATGTAAAGGCATCTACAGTTTATGGATTTATAAATCATGGACCACTGGAAAATATATTATGTAATTAATAGAGTATAAAAAAGAGATATTTCATAACTTCAGTTCAGTTCAGTTGCTCAGTCGTGTCCGACTCTTTGCGACCCCATGAATCGCAGCACGCCAGGCCTCCCTGTTCATCACCATCTCCCGGAGTTCACTCAGACTCACGTCCATCGAGTCCATGATGCCATCCAGCCATCTCATCCTCGGTCATCCCCTTCTCCTCCTGTTTCATAACTTAATGAGTCCCTTTCTTCCAACAGTGCTCCACATGCACTGCTTTTATTCACATCTCAAATCTGCACCAGAATTTTTCCAAATGTCAGAAAGAAATAGCAATTGGGGAATTGTATTGACATAGTCAAATCTCTTTGGGGGAAAAATTCTTGGCCTGAGTGTTGTTGTTCTTGTACCTTTGAATTATTATTGTTGTTGTTGCTGTTCAGTCGCTTAGTCATGTCCAACTCTTTATGGCCTCATGGACACACCTCATGGACCATACCTCATGGTCCAATTCTTTGTGACCCCATGGGCCATACCTCATGGACCTCATGGATCACTATGCCTCTGTCCTGCACTATCTCCCATAGTTTGCTCAAATTCCTCTGAGTCAGTGATGTCATCTAACAATTTCATCCTCTGCCACTGCCTTCTCCTTTTGCCTTCAATCTTTTCCAGAATCAGGACCTTTTCCAATGAGTTGCTCTTTGCTCTTCTCCCTTTTGAATCATTAAATGAATTCAATTATATATGTGTGGGCATGTGCTAAGTTGCTTCAGTTGTGTCCGACTTTTTGCAATTCTGTAGACCATAGCCCACCAGGCTCTTCTGTTCATGGGATTCTCCTTGCAGGACTGTTGGAGTGGGTTGCTATTTCCTTCTCCTTCAATTATATATAAGATCTATCATTTGTGTTGAAAATGATTCAACAATTTGATCTTTTTAGTTATTTTACCAGTCAACATGATCTCTCTTCTTCCTAACAATTCACAAAATTTATTTTGGTTACCTGATTCTACTTGTTATTTTATTGATTCAGCTCAAGTCTGCTTGGTATTTTATATTGGCTACATGTTGGTGAATATGCAGATTTTGTTTCACTATCTACATTGATAGCTCTTTAACCTGAAGGTAAGCATATAGTAGGTGCTCAAATATGACATAGACAACTGATGTAAATTCTCAAAGATGGATAAGGTCACTTGTGAAAACCTCTTCTAAAAATGAATCAAATGACATGAACTAATAAATACATATTGGTAAGAAATATGATGAATTAGACAAGTATAGTAAACTTGACTTTCTTAAATCTGAGGGAAAGGGAAGATTGATAATTCTGAGGGGAGCGGACTTTCTTCTTCATAAGAAAAAAGGTCATTTCAGTGGTTAAACTCACCTAATTAAATCAAATCTCCCAATCTTAATTTGCTTTGGGCAACAAGTTGGAAGCATTGGTCAGAGTTACACAAAAACTACTTTGGAAAACCTAAAAGGAGAGCAAATTGACAGAAGAAAGCAAATGAACAAACAATAACTAGAGACATATAATAATAATAAAGACATCTTATCTGATTTTATTGTATATGGGCATAAACAATTCCAAATGTTCTAAAAATCCTTTGAAAATATATCATCATAACAAGTTAAATCCAAAATTGTAATCCTGTGTAGTAAATTTGTATTCAAATTTATTCTAATAAGTATACATGGGAAGGTTTTACCAAACTAAACTTTAAAAGATAGTATTTGATAAAAATAATCTATCCAAACATTGCCTATTTTTATCAGTTATTACACTGAATGATAAAGCTTCTCTTGTGTGTAATCATCTGTCCTACATCACCAGTTTTCTGTAACCAGTTTTCCAGTAACATCTTTTAGCTATTTATTCTTTGAATAGCAAAGACCACTCTTTATGTGTAACTGTTGCTCTATACATGCTTTAAGAATAGAGGAACATGAGACATTTACTTTGTGTGACTTTATATTAATACCTGATAAATGACTTATCACATTAAAACTATGTGGCATATTTAATTTAGAATCTAAAAAATGTAAATTTATATTTTTAGATCACCGTTTCTAAAAGATTAATCTATTTGTGTTAATTGTGAGAAGGGTCTGTCTCTTATACACATCTAGATGTGTATAAGAGACAGTCCTCTTGGTGTGCACTAAATCAAATTAACTTCTAGCAGAAAAAGTGATATAGACATACAAAGATCAAAGGAAAATATTTAACTGTAAAGTACCTACATGTACCTTGAAAAAGGATTACCATCCTTTAGATTAAATGTGGAAGTGTTATCTTCCCATATATCCATTTTGAATATCCCATGTATTTTCATACCATATCAAGAAGATACTATGGAAACATAGTCATAAAACTGTCTCCTGGGTGCTGATTTTCTTTAGGTAGTAGCCATCAGATTGTATAAGACAGTTTAGGAAATGGCAAAATGCATGAATAAGATCTATATTATAGATTATATAATCGATTTATAAGATATCATGTGATTATAGCTTACTTTTGTTTTGACAAAATTAATTGATGTAGTCCCAATATTTGGGAGACCAGGAAATACTATGAGTTTGTGCTTTGGGCCAAACTAATTAGTGATACCTTTCATTTCAGTTCAGTTCAGTCACTCAGTCTTGTCTGATTCTTCACGACCCCATGGACTGCAGCACGCCAGGCTTCCCTGTCCATCACCAACTCCCAGAGATTGCTCAAACTCATGTCCATCGAATCAGCGGCCATTCAACCATCTCATCCTCTGTAGTCCCCTCCTCCTCCTCCTCCCTTCAATCTTTGCCAGCATCAGGATCTTTTCCAGTGAATCAGCTCTTTGCATCAGGAGTTTCAGCTTCAACGTCAGTCCTTCTGAAGAATATTCAGGACTGATTTTCTTTAGGATTGACTGGTTGGATCATCTCCAACATCACAGTTCAAAAGGATCAATTCTTTGGCACTCAGCTTTCTTTGTAGTCCAACTCTCACATGCATACATGACTACTGGAAAAAAACCATAGTTTTGATTAGATAGACTTTGTCGGCAAAGTAATGTCTTTGCTTTACAATATACTGTCTAGTTTGCTCGTAGCTTTTCTTCCAAGGAGCAAGTGACAGCTTTAGAGTTGCCCTTATTTTCATGCAAATGTATTAATGATGCTGATATTTTCTTCCTGGTCAGATGTCCACATTCTCAATCTACTACTACTGACACTAATTGGCAACTTTTCTGACACTCATAGCCAGGAGACAAATGATTACTGGACACATGCATTACATACAGATTAGGGTTAAAGGATTGAGCTGGGAATCAATACTACCATTGCATTTACTTTTACTACATTTCAAGAGTTGCAAACAATCAGACATGACTGAGGGATCCAAACTTGAGAAATTTTGATGCTTCAAGAAGGGAGAATCCAGAACTTCTATGCTGTCAATTTAAAATTATTTAAAGGTATCTTATTCTAAATTAAATTTACCATTTGTTAGATTATCTGTGTAACTACCAGACCTAAGAGTGTCAAGATGAATTTTGCACAATTCCATCATTATCATAAACATTATACAAAGTTTCAAATCTGTTCTGGCATACAATTAAGTACCATTTTTGTTCATTTACACAAGATATGCTAGCAACATGATCCTTATACATTGACACAAATTCCTAAGTGAGTAGGTCATATTGGCATAAACTCTCAATGCTTTGGGCAGTTTTAAGAACCACACAGGTAACTTGTCTCCACAGGTTTGGACTTAATTTTCTAAAAATTAAGAAATGAAACACATATTCAGAACAGAGTCTTGTAGAGTATGATTGCTGAAAACCTAGACAGATCTAGATACCCTTTTGAATTCTACTCTTGTCACTTAAAGCCTCATGCCCTGAGGCAAGTAATTTAACTCCTTCAAAGCCTTACTTTGTGAATCTGTATAATGAAGGTAATGCCGCCTAATGATTTTTTTCTGGACTACATAAAATAGACAGAGAACAGTATGTAAAACATCAGAAGTGATTAATATAATACAGTCAAAATTGTTAATTATGAAAAAGGGGGAAATACATGTTGTGCACCATCCTTTTCCTTCAATATCCTATAGCTCACAATACTTAATTGTGATGGCTTGGAAATTGATGGCTGGAGTTAAGCAACAAATAAATAACCCATTCCCCAGCTAGGGTTTTGAGCACCTATAAATTTAAGAAATTTAAGTATTTGTCATCACTACATTTTCAGAACATTTAACATGTTAATATATGTTAAGAATGATATAGGACTGTAATATGAGTTAATTTACAACATTATGTATCTCAGGAAATCCTTAAAGCTCTTCTTATCTAGAACACAATTTTGAAAATTCTAGTTCAGTTGTGGTTTATACACTGTTTTAAATAGTTTCTTTACAGAATGTATGCAGAATGACTATTTCTTTACAGCAGTGTTTTTTAAAAATGGCAATTCTGAAGATGGGTGAGAGGAGGTAGTGGAGTCTAAACTTTACTATGATAATGGAAAAGTATTTACAGTAGAAACCTAATTAAAAACTGATTATCATAAGGACGAGGAGTTACAAGAAAATCTCTTTTTATTTTTACATCCCAGAGGATCTATTGATTACCATGCAATTATCAATTATCCAAAAATTTATGAAACTTAGCTCTAAAACTGGTTAGTATCTAGTCTTGGAGGTTCCAGTCTTGCAAGTACTGTTGAGTTATAACCAATCATTTTATGTAAAATTTTAATGTCTCCATACAACTGAGACGTTGACTTTTTTTTTTTTTTTCACCTCATGCTTTTTATTTTGGGCTGCCCTGGTGGCTCAGATGGTAAATAATCTACCTGAAACATGGGAGACCTGGGTTCAGTCCCTGGGTTGGGAAGATCCCCTGGAGAAGGGAACAGCTACCCACTCCAGTATTCTGGCCTGGAGAATTCACAGTTGTTAAAATTTGGAAACAATTAAGATGCCCCTTTAGTAGGTAAATGAATAAACTGTGGTACATCCAAAAAGTGGGATATTATTCAGTATAAAAGCAAATTAACTATCAAGTCCAAGACATGTAAAAGAAAGCTTAAATGCATATTACTAAGTGAATGAAGCCAATCTGAACAGGCCATATATTGTATACTTCTGACTCTAGGACATTCTGGAAAAGGCAGACTATGGAGATGGTAAAAAGAACTGGCTGCTGTGGATTAGGGGGTAGATGGGATGAATATGCAGAGCACAGAGGAGCCTTAAGGCTGTGAAACTATTTTGCTTGGTACTATCATGGTGGATACATGTCATTATACAATTGTCAATGGGGAAACAATGGAAACAGTGTCAGATTTTATTTTTCTGGGCTCCAAAAGCACTGCAGATGGTGACTGCAGCCATGAAATTAAAAGATGCTTACTCCTTGGAAGAAAAGTTATGACCAACCTAGATAGCATATTGAAAAGCAGAGACATTACTTTGCCAACAAAAGTCCATCTAGTCAAGGCTCTGGTTTTTCCAGTGGTCATGTATGAAGAGAGTTGGACTGTGAAGAAAGCTGAGCCCCAAAGAATTGATGCTTTTGAACTGTGGTGTTGGAGAAGGCTCTTGAGAGTCCCTTGGACTGCAAGGAGATCCAACCAGTCCATTCTGAAGGAGACCAGTCCTGGGTGTTCTTTGGAAGGAATGATGCTAAAGCTGAAACTCCAGTACTTTGGCCACCTCATGCGAAGAGTTGACTCATTGGAAAAGACTCTGATGCTGGGAGGGATTAGGGGCAGGAGGAGAAGGGGACGACAGAGGATGAGATGACTGGATGGCATCACTGACTCAATGGACGTGAGTCTGAGTGAACTCCAGGAGTTGGTGATAGACAGGGAGGCCTGGCGTGCTGCAATTCATGGGGTCACAAAGAGTCGGACATGACTGAGCGACTGAACTGAACTGAACTGAAACACATAAAGTGCACAACATCAAGAGTTGTAGACTATGAACTCTAGGTGATGATAATGTATCAACATTGGTTCATAAATTATAGAAAATATACCACTGTTGGGGGATATTGACAAGAAGGCATAGGTGTGAGCAGTACTGAGCAACCCTGAATATTAAATAGTACAGCACATTTTTAAAAGTTTTATGAATTGGAAAAAAATTAGTATTTTGAAAGAATCATGAAAAATTTTAACAAAAATTTAGCTCTTGGGGCAACATTTGCTAAAACATTGTGTCAACAGAGAGAAAGCAGAGACTGTTATTAGACTCTGTACATCAGACATGTTCATAACTACATAGGTTTGTCATAAAAATTTTAGCTTACCAATTCCTGGAGAAACTAGTACATGTCATAAAATTCATGATTATTTTTGATCAATATAGCTTTTACTATTTGTATATGGTCAGTTAAATATTTCATAATATACATTGTATCTTAAAATGTGTCAAGTTTTGTGTTTATCAGGATGCTCTTTTTCCAAAGAATGATTATCCTAGGAAATTTAACACAATTAGAAACCAATTTGAAAAGTCATGGAGGGATGGAGGCTTTTAGAAACAAGTTTGTCTTTGGGCTTCCCTCACAGTTGTTGGCAGAGAAGGCAATGGCACCCCACTCCAGTACTCTTGCCTGGAAAATCCCATGGACGGAGAAGCCTGGTGGGCTGCAGTCCATGGGGTCGCTAAGAGTCGGGCACGACTGAGCAACTTCACTTTCATTTATCACTTTCATGCATTGGAGAAAGAAATGGCAACCCACTCCCGTGTTCTTGCCTGGAGAATCCCAGGAACAGTGGAGCCTGGTGAGCTGCCATCTATGGGGTCGCACAGAGTTGAACACGACTGAAGTGACTTAGCAGCAGCAGCGTAGTTGTTGGTAAAGAATCTGCCTACAATACAGGAGACCCCGGTTGATTCCTCTGTTGGGAAGATCCCCTGTAGAAGGGATAGGCTATTCACTCCAGTTTTCTTGGGCTTTCCTTGTGGCTCAGCTGGTAAAGAGTCCTCCTGAAGTGTGGGAGACCTGGGTTCGATCCCTGGTTTGGGAAGACACCCTGGAGAAGGGAAAGGCTACCCACTCCAGTGTTCTGGCCTGGGGAATTCCATGACTGTGTAGTCCATGGGGTCGCAAAGAGTCAGACACGACTGAACGACTTTCACTTTCACTTGCTTAATGAAAATTCTCATGATGCTGTCTGAGGTTTCTGGGTCTTGTGTTCCTGACTATATACTCTGAAACCTGCTTTGTTTCAACTCTCCAAATTGTACTTTCCTTCTGATTGTCCTATTGGGTCCACTTTCTGCTTCAGGAGGAGATTCTCTACTAGGCACTAATCTTTCTTTTAACATCCTTTTAGTTCAAGAAACTATCTCTGTGGGAAATAACATATACTCATAGGAGATGGTTCTTGGATTAGTAACTTGCAGATGGAGCATGAGAAAGAAAGTAGGAGAAAGTAATAAAATTAAAAGAATTTTTAAGTGCATGATTGGAATTGGTACTACATTCACTGGCTGCTTCTCTTTTTATTGATGTTATTTATCAAAAGCTGTTCAGAAACACAAGACTTAGAATTTTACTTTAATACATCTTAAAACTTGAATATTGTGATTGGCAACATATTGTTCAGATGAACAGAAGTCAAATGCTCGATAGACTTCATCTGACACTGAGTCATCATTTCAGTTCCTTTCATGAGCTTACTTAATATTTCTAGGATGTGTCCTTCTCTGTCTTACATGGTTCTCGTTAAAATATACAGTGTCCTGTATCAACATACAGAGAGAATTTTTATAGTGGAGCCTAAGCTAGAAGTTAAATTTTACTTTTTTGCATGAAGACTATCTTAAGAAATGAACAATGACAAACTCTGGTCAGTTCTTAAAATTCACTTGCTACTTTGATTTGCAAGTGGAGTGAAGACTGTTTTGGTTGAGTCTTTCAACTATACCCTGAATTTCCTGAATTCAAATGGGAGAACACCTATTCCAGTTCCTAGAGTAAACCCAAATGACCTAAGCCAATTAGTGCATTCCATAATGTACTACATCAGACGTAGAACTAAGACAATTTAATTCCTAACTTTTGAAAGAGCTATTGTTGAGGTAGAAGCTCTGATCTTTTCTATAAGATTAGTGTATAGAAGCAGGTTGCCATGGAAGAACTTCTCATTTATATGATGTAATTTTTTTATTGTTTAAAATTATATATATATATGTATATATACATATATATTTCAAAAGCACTCTCATTGATAGAGAAGGGTATAGTATAAACTTATATTTGGCTTCTTTTAAAGTCAAAAGGTCCCTCCAAATATTGGTAGAACAGTAACTTACACTCTGTTACTAAAGTGAAAGCGAAAGTGTTACTCTCTCAGTCGTGTCTGTCTCTTTGCAACTTTATGGACTGTAACTCACCAGGCTCCTCTGTCCATGGACTTCTCCAGGCAAGAATCCTGGAGTGGGTAGCCACTCCCTTCTTCAGGGGATCTTCCCAATACAGGGACCAAACCCAGATATCCTGCATTGCTGGCAGATTATTTACCATTTGAGCTATCAGAGAAGCATTCTGTTACTAAACGTTTGATTAATTCAAAAGTATCAAGTAAGTGCCATCATTATTTACATTTATTTATTTTCTTCTTGCTAAAAAAGAAAAAAGTGTAAAGCTAATACATTTAAATGTTCATCTTTTCTTTTAAGAAGATGACCACTGATGAAATGACATTCCTCAAGGAAGAAGCATTCAGATTCTTTTGGAATTCTATATTCAGAGATATAGAATCTGAATGTTTTTATTTTCTATTAAAATGTAGTTGATTTATAATGTGTTAATTTCATGAGTAAAGGAAAAAGATTAAGTTATTTATACACATATCTATTCTTTTCAGATTTTTTTTCTGTATAGATTAATATAGACTATTTAGTAGATTTCCCTGTGCTATACATTAGGTCTTTGTTGATTATTTTATATGTTCATGTCAAACTTTTAATTTAAACTCCCACACCTTTTCCATTTGGTAACCATAAGTTTGTTTTCAACGTTAGTGAGTGTGTTTTATAAATAAGTCCATTTGTCTCATATTTTATATTCTACATATACATGACATATGATATTTATCTTTGACATTTCACTTCATATGATGATCTCTAGGTCTGTCAATGTTGCTGCCAATGGCATTATTTCACTTTTTTATGGCTGATTAGTATTCTATCATATATATGTACCACATCTTCTTTTATCCATTCCTCTCTCCATGAGAATTTATATTGCTTCCATGTCTTCGCTATTCTAGATAGTACTTCAATGAACATTGGCATGTATATGTATTTTTGAATTATGGTTTTCCCTGGATATATGCCCAGGAGGAAGATTGCTGGATCATATAATAGTTTTATTTTTAGACTTTCAAAGAAGCTCAATTATTACCCATAGTGATTTTAACAATCTACATTCTCAAAAGCAGAGTAGGAGGGTTCTCTTTTCTCCACACCCTTTCGAGTTTTATTGTTTGTAGAGCTTTTGATGATGATCGTTCTGACCAGGCTATATTTCTTTTCAATATTTCTGCTTCATCAATATACTCTCACCACTACATGATACATTTGTACTAAATTGCATCATCCTTTTCAAACAAGTATAGCCTATTGGTCAGAAAATTTGACATTTTTGCTTGAAGTGGACATAAAATTGTTATTTGCCTGACATGTAAGTTCTATAACTTTAACAATCAATTCTGAAAATTTTATGGTGAATTTGTAGTATCTGGATTAAAATTTGTCTCATTTATTAGTGCTATATTAATCTTTCCATAGAAGAAATAGAGTAGCCCTCATAATAAAAAACAGAGTCTGAAATACAGTACTTGGGTGCAACCTCAAAAATTAAATTTAACATTTAAAAAGGGAGAATGATCTCAGTTAATTTCCAGGACAAGCCATTCAGCATCACAGTAATCCAAGTGTATGCCCCAACCACCGAAGCCGAAGAAGCTGTAGCTTGACCTTGGAGAACAAATGAAGCAGGGCAAAGGCTAACTGAATTCTGCCAAAAGAATTCACTAGTGTTCTCACCTGGAGAATCCCAGGGATGGGGGTGCCTGGTGGGCTGCCATCTATGGGGTCACACAGAGTTGGACATGACTGAAGTGACTTAGCAGCAGCAGCAGCAGCAGCAGCAGCAGCAGTTATAGCAAATACCCTTTTCAACAACACCAGAGACGACTTTACACATAGACATCACCACGTGGTCAATATTGAAATCAAATTGATTACATTCTTTGTAGCCACAGATGGGAAAGCTGTATATAGTCAGCAAAAACAAGACTTGGAGCTGACTTTGGCTCAGATCATCAGTTTCTCATAGCAAAACTCAGGATTAAACTAAAGAAAACTTGGAAAAGCAATAGGCCAGCCATGTATGACTTAAATCAAATCCCATATGAATTCTTAGTAGAAGTAATGAATATATTCAAGGGACTAGATATAGTTAACAGTGTGCATAGAAGTCTGTAATATTGTACAGGAAGTGGTAAATAAAACCATCCCAAAGAAAAAGAAAAGCAAGAAGGTGAAGTAGTTTTCTGAGGAGGCTTTACAAATAGCAAAAGAATGAAGAGAAGCAAAAAGCAAGGGAGAGAGGGAAAGGTATATCCAATTATACACAGAGTTCCAAAGAATAGATATAAGAAGCAAAAAGGACTTCTTCAATGAACAGTGCTTAATAATAGAAGAAAACAACAGAACAGGAAAGACTAGAGATCTCTTCAGGAGAATCAGAAAGCTTAAGGGAGCATTCCACCCAAAGATGGGCACAATAAAGGATAAAAATGGTAAAGACCTTGTAGACAATGAAGAGATCAAGAAGAGATCAAAGAATACATGGAAGAACTGTATAAAAAAGATTTTAATGAACCTGATTATTATGATCATGTGGTTAGTCACCCAGAACCAGACATTCTGGAGTGTGAAGTCAAGTGGGCCTTAAAAAGCACAGCTGTTAGTAAAGCTAATGGATGCAATGAAATTCCAGCAGAACTGTTCAAATCCCTAAAGGATGATGCCACCATGGTGTTGCATTCATTATGTCAGCAGATCTGGAAATGTCATCAATGGCCACAAGACTGGAAAAGGTCAATCTTCATCCCAATCCTCAAGAAGGGTAGTACCAAAGAATATGCTAACCATCAGACAATTGCACTCATCTCCCGTGCTAGTGAGGTCATGTTTAAAATCTTACGCGCTAGACTTCAGCATTACATGAACAAAGAAATTCCAGATGTCCAATCTGGGTTTAGAGGAATCTGGTAAGAGGAACTAGAGGTCAAATTGCCAACATTTGCTGGATTATAAAGTAAGGAGATTTCACAAAAATATTTATCTCTGGGTCATCAGCTACGCTAAAGCCTTTGACTATATAGATCATGACTAACTTGGAAAGCTCTTAAAGGGATGGGAAACCATACCTTCTTACTTGTCTCCTGAGAAACCTGTATGTGGATAAGAGGCAACAGTTAGAACCCTGTATGGAACAACTGATTGGTTCAAGATAGAGAAAGGAATATGACAGGGCTGTCTGCTGTCACCCTGTTTGTTTAAACTATATGTTGAGCACATCATGAGACATACTGGGCTGGATGAATTACAAGCTGAAATGAAGGTAGGTGGGAGAAGCATCAACAACTCAGATATGTGGATTATACCACTCTAAAGGAAGAAAGCAAAGAGGAACTAAATAGCCTCTTGATGAGGGTGAAGGAGAAGAGTGGAAGAGACAGCTTAAGACTAAATAATAAAAAAATAATAATAATAAGATCATGGCATCTGGCCCCATTCTTGCATGACAAACAGAAAGGGAAAAGGTAGAAGTAGTTGCAGATTTCCTCTTAGACTCAAAAATCACAGCAGATGGTGACTGTAGTCATGAAATCTGAAGATGACTGCTTCTTGCCAGGCAAGCGATGACAAACCTAGACACTATGTTGAAAAGCAGAGACATTACTCTGCTGACAAAGGTCTGTAGGGTCAAGGTTATGGTCTTCCCAGTGATCTCGTACATTTGTGAGAGCTGGGATGTAAAGAAGGCAGAACATCAAAGAACTGATGCCTTCAAACTGTGTTGCTGGAGAAGACTCCTTAAAGTCCCCTGGGCAGCAAGGATATCAAACCAGTCAGTCTTACAGGAGATCAACACAGAATAGTCACTGGAAGGACTGATGCTGAAGCTGAAGCTCCAGTATTTTAATCATCTGATATGAACAGGCAACTTATTGGAAAAGTCCCTGATGATGGGAAAGATTGAAGGCAGAAGGAGAAGAGAGCCTCAGAGGATGAAATGGCTGAATGGCATTACTGATGCAATGAGCATGAAATTGGGCAAACTCTGGGAGACAGTGAAGGACAGGGAGGCCTGGCGTGCTGCAGTCCATGGGGCTGCAAGGAGTCAGACACGACTGGATAACTGAACAGCACAACAATCCATTTCTAATGCTTTAGGAATTTGTTTTTTCACAAGAGTAAGTATTAGGGCAAAACAAAATGTTACTTGCGAATATAATTGTATATTCAAAGTAGATATCATAATCAAGTAAAAGTACACTATATTGGGTGTCTGGAAACCTATATGTGGGGACAGAAAGTTGGATGCCAACTCCATTGCATGTCAATTTAAAAACAGTCAACTGATTGACTTCTTATAACTGTGTTCTTAGATGTTTTTTTAAGGGAAAATATTTTTCTAAGGGAAATTTCTATTGTGTTGACATTATTTTGACTCTAGGTGTAGAGAGTCAAAATACAAATTTTCTTTTTCATATTCTGGGGTATAAAGGCATCAAGTTGAAATGCTGGGTTGGGAGTGATTTTTGAATAGTTGGCTCAAGCAACTGGAAGCAGTGCAAGAATTGAGAGATAACATGAAACTCTTTCTGGAGAATTCTGGGCAGGTTCTGTGGAACCCCATCACAGTTGTCAATGTGATAGGATACTCAGGAACTTTAGTCAGCAACAAGTGAAGTAGCCTTATTATGCTAACAGTGTTCTAGAGGTTTTTCCCATCTTTAAAAAAGAACAAAATTCTGGTCTTATATAATTCTGGGCACCTAGGACAGTGTATATGAATATGTGTGTATGTGCGTGTGTGTGTGTATGCATGAGGGTCTGCCTCTGTGCATTTCTGTATGTGTATTTGCTAATCCCATGTATAATGAAGCATGCTGTTTTATTCCACTTATATAAAATTCCCATTTGTATTTAATTATATAAAGCAAAATATACTTGAAATACCCTATGAATATAATAAATTTGCCTCCAAATTTTTCTGTCCTATGGGTACAAGAGTGCACTTTTGCTTGGATACTTAAATGACAACTTATTTTGGTACTTATGTAGTTTTGAATATTATAATAAATGACATCTTGATAATACCCATGATAGTTTAACACACACACACACATATACACACACATTTCTGCACATTCCTACTTAGTTTCTAGAATAAGTTCCTAGAAGTGATTTCTCTATTAAAGGTATGATGAATTTTATGGTTTTCACTATAAATGGTCAAATAACCTCTAAAGAGTTTGAACTAATTTATGTTTATGGCAGTTGCATAGTATGGTGTCTGTTTATTGCGCTTGTTTGTAGTTTTAACTACAGACATTTTCCAACTTCAGGTATAAAAGTGTATCCTTTTTTATCTGTCCCTACTTGGTTAGCAGTTGGGTTGAACATTTTTATTTTTTAAAATGATTTTATCGTTCCCAGACTTTCACACAAGCCAGAGTAAATATTCCTTTTCTCAATACCATCACCCATTGAAAAGCCCCAAACATATGGCATCTATTTTTGTAGCTTAGGAATGTCATGGGGATATTTCAAAAAAGGAATATATAATTGGACACAAAATGGTTTCTAAGTAAAGAGCAGACCTCCCTGATGGGTTACCTATGAATACATTGCAAGGCAATATTGAGGGAAGGCATTAGATAACAAGGATCTTGACTTTACCACCAAAGCCTCCTCAGTTCTTCTTTCCTAACAATCATGATGTGTGAACTTGAGCGTAGCTTCATGTTATCTGTTACCTAGTAGTCTTTTGAACTGATCCACTTCTGTCCATGTAGCCCCTCAGGTCATCGTTCCCTGTATCCCCCCATCAGATTTTCTTTAATGTTATGCTTACATCCTCTCCCTATAGCATAGATGATCCTTCTCTAATAGATTTAGATAATTTTTATCATTCTCTTTGCAGTTTAATATAACAGTAACTCTCTTACTCTCAGATCCAATTTAGATGTAAAACAAAAGAGACTAATGATATTTTTGCTCTTTCTGTTTCCACTATAGGAATCCATGAAATAATCTGCTTCTGATTAAGAAAAAAAGTCATAATGAGGAAATGAATAAAAGATAATTGCAAAATATATATTTTCTATTTACCTCAGTACAGATTTTTTTTACTTCATACATCTTCTTTTGAGAAGTCTCTCTTCATCTTTGTCTTTATTTTTTTAAATATTAGAGAAAACTAAGATAACTTAAAAGAGTCATTAGTAGGTTTTTTACTTGGAGCCTTCATTTTTCCTTTTTGTTGCTGATTATCTGCTCTTCAAAAAAAGAAAAATTTTCTCAATAAGTTCAAAATCTGTTGCTTAGAAATTTCCCTCAACTTCTGTTATCAGTTAAGGGTGGATCATAAACAGAATCCCTTAAGAGTTCTGACAATATTGTCATTTATTCAGAGATGTTTCAAACGCAAATGTAAAAAAAAAATAATGGTAAATGTAATTGTTTGGGTCAATAGAGTATAAAATTTATCTTTTGAAATGATTCCAAATTTTAAATTATATTTTACTCTATAAATTTTAAATTTTTATAGAAACAGTGAATCCTTTAGATTGCCTTTGACCTTTCAAAAATGCAAATATTTCAAGGTTTCTTTAAAACATTTAGGAGGCATATTGGACCCAAGATTTGACTCTACTCCTGGATTCTCATCTGAAATAGATATAGGAAGCCGTTGCGGTAATTTGTATTCAGATAATTTGTAAAAGGATTAGTAATGTGGAGTGCTAATTTCTTCATTGATGAGAAACAGATACAAAACTTTGTAAATGAATATCTTAAGATAAAAAATACAGTACCAGCACAAACAAAAAGTGTAAGAGAAAACAAATGTAGATTTATATTAACTTTTTGTATTTGTGACTACAGGCCATACTCCAATTAATAAAAATCTTAACGAAATAGCCCCTTCATGGATCTGTTTCATTGACTACACTGAAGTCTTTGACTATGTAGATCATAACACTGCAAAACTCTTAAAGTGATGAGAATACCAGACAACCTTACCTGTCTCTTGAAAAACTCATATGCCAGTCAAGAAGCAACAGTTAGAAACCTGTATGGAACAACTGACTGGTTCTGGGCAAATGGTGACTACAGCCATGAATTTAGAATTTAGAAAGCAATTGCTTCTTGACAAGAAAGCTATGACAAACCTAGACAGAGTGTTAAAAAGCAAAGACATCACTTTGCCAACAAAGGTCCATATAGTCAAGTCTACAGTCTCTCCATACGGATGTGAGAGCTGGATCATAAAGAAGGTGGAGAGCTGAAAAATTGATATTTTCTAACTGTGGGGCTGGGAAAGACTTTTGAGAGTCCCATGGACAGCAAGGAGATAAAACCAATCAATCTAAAGGAAATCAACCCTGAATTCTTACTGGAAGGACTGGTGCTTAAGCTGAAGCTCCAATACTTTGATCACCTGATTCAAACAATCAACTCATTTGAAAAATCCTGATGCTGGGAAAGGTAGAAAACAAAAGGAGAAGAGGGTGACTGAGGGTGAGATGACTGGATGGCATTATTAGTGCAATGGACATGAACTTGGACAAACTCTGGGAGATGGTGAAGGACAAGGAGGCCTGGTGTGCTGCAGTCCATGGAGTTGTAAAGAGTCTGTTGTGATTGGGAGAATGAACAACAAAACAACAGGAAGAAAGACAGTAAAGTGGCGCAAAAATAGTTTCTGTGGACAAAATTGATCAGGTTGGATTGATAGTTTTAATGATCACAAAATTTTCTGTGCCAAGCTGGTGCATCCCAAAATCAAGTGATACAGTTATATGATTATGAGAATGCATCTACATTGATTACATTTTTTTCCACTTTGCATCCACATGTTTTCAGTAGTATTGATAAATATTCCAATTTTTCTAGGATATATAATATGAGTTCCCACAGAGCAAGGGAAAATAGGAAAATCATAAGAAAGCAGAGGAAATGTGTATTATAATTTTCATTTTAACAAGTGGTCTCATTTTGTTCACACTGTACATTATTCCATAAATTCACAAGAAAAGAGATCTGAGAGAATGCTCATCCAGTTTTGTTTACTTTGATAAAATATAATAATGAAGGGCATGAACAATATCTTATTACATACTGTATCATTTGTTAATAGGATTGTTTTCTATGGATAGAAGATGCTAAATAAATTTGTGTTTTTGCATAAATCATCAATGTATTTTTTGATAAATCAATTTATGGAAAAAAGTCAATTGAGTTTGAGTAGGTTGATATTTTAATTTGATCAAATGTTTGTCCAAGTAACTCATGCATACCAAATGGTGAAGATCATAATTATACTTTAAAATTCTTTAGTAATAGTATTTTAACTGATCTTTTACTTAGTTTTATACATAGATTTCAGTTCAGTTCAGTTCAGTCGCTCAGTCGTGTCCGACTCTTTGTGACCCCATGTATCGCAGCACACCAGGCCTCCCTGTCCATCACCAACTCCCGAAGTTCACTCAGACTCACGTCCATCGAGTCAGTGATGCCATCCAGGCATCTCATCCTTGGTCATCCCCTTCTCCTCCTGCCCCCAATCCCTCCCAGCATCAAAGTCTTTTCCAATGAGTCAACTCATAGATTTACTTTATTATATATCTACAAAAAGAAAATAAACTTCAGATTTAGTAGTTCTTATAACAGATTTTCTTAATCCCAAAGAGAATCACTCTAATCCATTTTTTTCTATAAATTTCCCCTCTGACCTCATTTTGTATAGTTTCCAATCACCTGTCCCTTTATTTTGCAGACATACAAGATGTATGGTTTACAGCTTAGCTGCACTGAACTGATTGTGGGATGAGACAGGAAGGCATAAAGATGCCTTGGCAGTTACCTTATGGAAATTTGAAGAAAGTCAATGATGCACAGACACACAGGGAGATGATTCAGAGAATCACAAAGAGAACAATTTCAAGAGTGATAATGCTAAAATCAGTACTGTTGACATTACTACATCAATACAATACTCATTTATTTTGAGCACATGTGTCCATACTGGTTGTAGAACATAAGGCAGGGGCTAAAATAATTTCATGCTTAGCAGGAATCAAATGTTAGTAAGATTAAAAATAAAGTATTATTTTAAAATAACAGCTTATTGTAAGAATATGAATGTTTATTCATAGAAGTAAAAATTAAGGTAACAGAGGATGGATGTGGACTGTTGCAATACATATGAAAGAAGGGATTAGATAACAATCAGGCTTTTCATTATGACTTTAAAATCAACATTTTACAGGATGCATTGAGTTTCTAATAAAGTGTGATTTAAAACATGCAAAAATGAATATATACTGCTGCTGCTGCTGCTAAATTGCTTCAGTCATGTCCGACTCTGTGTGACCCCATAGATGGCAGCCAACCAGGCTCCCCCATCCCTGGGATTCTCCAGGCAAGAACACTGGAGTGGGTTGCCATTTCCTTCTCCAATGCATGAAAGTGAAAAGTGAAAGTCAAGTCGCTCAGTCGTGTCCGACTCTTCGCGACCCCATGGACTGCAGCCTGCCAGGCTCCTCTGCCAGTGGGATTTTCCAGGCAAGAGTACTGGAGTGGGGTGCCATTGCCTTCTCCAGAATACGTACTAGAGATGTAAAATTCCATTGCACAAAATTTATGTGATATTTTTTGGGTGTATGTGATAAGACCACTTAACACGAGATCTACCTTCTTAACAAATTTTGAAGTGGGGACTATTACTTTCTGGTGTACATACTGTGTTGTACAACAGATACTTAGAATTTATTCATCTAGCATAACTGAAATTTTATATACATTGAACAACAGCCTCCCACTTCCTCTGATGATAGTATCAGAGGTGTCTACATACGTTCAAACTCATCAAATTGTGTACATTAAATATGTACAATACTTTGTACATCAGTTTACGTCAGTAAAGCTGCTGCTGCTAAGTCGCTTCAGTCATGTCTGACTCTGTGCGACCCCATAGACGGCAGCCTCCCAGGCTCCTCTGTTTTTGGGATTCTCCAGGCAAGAATACTGGAGTGGGTTGCCATTTCTTTCTCCAATGTACGCATGCATGCTAAGTCGCTTCAGTCATGTCCGACTCTGTGACTCTATGGACAGCAGCCCAAAGCTCCTCTGTCCACAGGATTCTCTAGGCAGGAATACTGTAGTGGGTTGCCATTTCCTTCTCCAATAAAGCTGCTACACACACCTATATAATTTTGTACTAATATTTTGTATAGACTATATATGTGCATGTATATGAGATTTGTGTACATAGTGGCTGTGCTCTGTCCATAGGCAGGGTCTGGTCCAAGTTGGTTCTGTTCTCTGAGCATGTTCATTCTCCTTTACCAAGGCAGCTATGCCCTAGAATAAGAGGGCTTAGAACAGGTACCCTGTTAGGATTGAGGTCAAAGAAACTGGCCAGAACCCCAGGAAGTTTCAGTCTCCTTTCTCTGCGCTGTCCCCAGAAGATCAGAAACATGTGTGCACACCCTTTATGATTGAAGTCCCAGTCTCTTACAGCTCTCTCATAAGTACCACTGGGTTTTTGAACCAGCTAAGGAGGCTCCTCAACGCAAGAAATAGAGGGAAAAAAATAGAATGGGAAAGACTAGAAATGTCTTCAAGAAAATTAGAGACATGGGGTTGCAAAGAGTAGACATGACTGAGCGACTGAACTGAACTGAACTGAAGGGAATATTACTTGCAAAGATGGGCACAATAAAGGACAGAAATGGTATGGACCTAACAGAAGCAGAAGATATTAAGAAGAAGTAGCAAAAATACACAGAAGAACTATACAGAAAAGATTTTCCTGACCCAGATAACCATGATGGTGTGATCACTTACTTAGAACCACAGATCTTGGAATGCAAAGTCAAGTGGGCCTTAGGAAGCATCATGATGAACAAAGCTAGTGGAGGTGATGGAATTCCAGTTGAGCTATTTCAAATCCTAAAAGATGATGCTGTGAAAGTGCTGCACTCAATATGCCAGAAAATTTGGAAAACTCAGCAGTGACCTCAGGACTGGAAAAGGTCAGTTTTCATTCCAATCCCAAAGAAGGGCTATGCCAAAGAATGTTCAAACTCCCACACAATTTCACTCATTTCACACGCTAAGAAAGTAATGCTCAAAATGCCCCAAGCAAGGCTTCAACAGTACATGAACTGTGAACTTCCAGATGTTCAAGCTAGATTTAGAAAAAGCAGACGAACCAAAAGCTATTTCAAATCCTAAAAGATGATGCTGTGAAAGTGCTGCACTCAATATGCCAGAAAATTTGGAAAACTCAGCAGTGACCTCAGGACTGGAAAAGGTCAGTTTTCATTCCAATCCCAAAGAAGGGCTATGCCAAAGAATGTTCAAACTCCCACACAATTTCACTCATTTCACACGCTAAGAAAGTAATGCTCAAAATGCCCCAAGCAAGGCTTCAACAGTACATGAACTGTGAACTTCCAGATGTTCAAGCTAGATTTAGAAAAAGCAGACGAACCAAAGATCAAATTGCCAACATCCGTTGGATCATAGAAAAAGCAGCAGAATTCCAGAAAAAAACATCTATTCTGCTTTATTGATGCTGCCAAGGCCATTGACTGTGTAGGTCAAAATAAACTGTGGAAAATTCTTCAAAAGATGGGAATACCAGCCTCCTAAGAAATCTGTATGCAGGTCAAAAGCAACAGTTAGAACTTGACATGGAACATCAGACTGGTTCCATATGCAGAGTACATCAAGAAAAATGCCAGTCTGGGTGAAGCACAAGCTGGAATCGAGATTGCTGAGAGAAATATCAATAACCTCAGATATGCAGATAATACCACCCTTATGGCAGAAAGCAAAGAAGAACTAAAGAGCCTCTTGATGAAAGTGAAAGAGGAGAGTGAAAATGTTGGCTTAAAACTCAACATTCAAGATCATGGCATCTGGTCCCATCACTCCATGGGAAATAGATGGAGAAATAATACAAATAGAAATAATACAAATATTTTCTTGGTTTCCAAAATCACTGCAGATGGTGACTGCAGTCATGAAATTAAAAGATGCTTGGTCCTTGGAAGAAAAGCTATGAGCAACCTAGACAGCATATTAAAAATCAGAGACATTACTTTGCTGACAAAGGCCTGTCTAGTCAAAGCTATGGTTTTTCCAGTGGTCATCTATGGATGTGAGTGTTGGACTATAAAGAAAGCTGAGTGCAAAGAATTGATGCTTTTGAACTGTGGTGTTGGAGAAAACTCGAGAATCCCTTGGCCTGCAAGGAGATTCAATCAATCAATCTTAAAGGAAATCATTCCTGAATATTCATTGGAAGGACTGATGCTGAAGCTGAAACTCCAATGCTTTGGCCACCTGATGCAAATAACTGAATCTTTGGAAAAGACCCTGATGCTGGTGAAGACTGAAAGCAGGAGGAGAAGGGGAGGACAGAGGATGAGATGGTTGGATGGCATCACCAACTCGATGGACATGAGTTTGAGCAAGCTATGGGAGTTGGTGATGGAGAAGGAAACCCGGAGTGTGGCAGTCCATGGGGTTGCAAAGAGTTGGGCACAACTGAGTGACTGAACTGAACAGAAGGAGACCCCTCAATGTCAGACCCCAGGGTTGAGGTGCCAAATATATGACACCATATCCTTNATGGGAGTTGGTGATGGAGAAGGAAACCCGGAGTGTGGCAGTCCATGGGGTTGCAAAGAGTTGGGCACAACTGAGTGACTGAACTGAACAGAAGGAGACCCCTCAATGTCAGACCCCAGGGTTGAGGTGCCAAATATATGACACCATATCCTTACTCCCAAGGAAGGATCTTCAGTTATGTGATCTCCAATCTCAGAGCCTCTTCTGTAGCCCCGGCTAGGGATGAAGGTTTCTACCTGCTTGCTGCTTCTCCCTTCCTACCTGACTTCCTATAGATCTTTCTTTACAACCTTTGTTGCATAGCCCTTTTCTGCCAGTCTCCAGTTTGTTTCCAGTGAGAAATGCTCAACATGTAAGGTATTTTTGACATGTTTGTTGTGAGGTGGTGAGCTCAGCATCCTAGTACTTTGTCATCTTGATTTCTCTCAGAGTGATCCCCTTTGGAATAATGGCAGCATTAAAGGCAATGAACAGGGTGTAATCCAAGCAGAATCAAGAAATCAGTTTAGCCATGGAAAACAGTGGAACAAATTGAGAACTGGTTACTTTCCAAAAGGAAAGGGAAGGGGAACTGAATAACTCCTGCACGGGGGAAAATGCCCTCAAGGTACATTTCCAGAATTAGCTGGTACATTAGATCTCAATTATTCCTGGTGATTCTTTTCGGTTTTGTTTTACCTGACCTTGTTCATCCATGCTCTCAGTGATCCTTAGCTAACTAAGCCCTTTTTAATCATCAAGACAGCTTCATAGATGAAATTTTCTCTGGCTTCCTCAGGCAAAATAAGTACATCTTACTTTCATATTTTTGCAGTATGTTTCTTGTATTTCTGTTTAGAGTTTCTATAATTCTGTATGACATTTGAGTTAGTTATGTTTGGTTCCTTCCACTAAATATTAAACTCCTTAAGACAAAGACATATTTTAACAGAAAATTTTATTCTCATAATGCCAAGAATAGTTGATTACAAGAAGTAGACATTATCACATAGTTAATTGAACTAGAAGACAATAAAAATGAACAAATGCAGAATTGTATAATGAAGCAATTCATAAAGAAGACTAAGAATGCTGATTCATAGCATAAAGATAATTCTGTCAAAAATAAAAGTAAAAATACATGTGATAATATCACAAGCATAATATTGAGCATGAGAATCCAGCATCTCATACTGTATGATCCCATTCTCTGAGGTTAGAATTCATGATATTAGCACCTCTTGAGAGACAATAACTAAAAGAAAGCAACAGGGGCTTCTGGTATATTAGAATTTTCTGATACTTTATTTGATGCTGTTTAAATAAAAGTGTTCTAGTTGTAAAATTAGCTGAAGACTTTTATTTGTCTGCTTTTCATTACACTTCGATGAAAAGCTCTGATTCAAAGTGTAGGTTTGTCCAAAGTTTTGTTGGGAAATCACACATGAAAGCAGTGATGAAAGTGCTATGATATGATTCTGGGAAGAATCTTAGTGAAAGTGTCAATTCAAGATATAACAGACACGGAAATAGTGAAAGATGTAGGGTTGGGAAATATCATGCATTTGATATTTTTGTTTTCGCTTGTTAGTGTTAGAAGGATTTTGGAATGTCAGAAACTGATGACTTTCTCAGACCTACTACAAGACACCTGCATCATATTTTGCAATTAATACAATGGGTTATCTTTGAATAACATCACAAAATAATAGGATCCAGGTAATGAAAAGATACTGGTTAACCTTCTTTATTATGCTTTGAAATGAACTCAAAATCTCTTAGAATTATGCAGATAGAAATTAAAAATAAAGCAAAAATGAAAGAAAGAAAAAGTTTGTCACAAAAATTGGATTTTGTGTCTATATGCAGACATGGACTATCCGTTACCAGTAACATTTGTCACATTCAGTCCATCAGACCAAACAGCACACCACATGGGAGCTGAACACAGTATTTAAACTTACTTGCAATATGCTAGAATTTTATTATCTCCATCTGTTGATATATTTTTTTTAATTTCTGTTTTATAGTTTAAAACTATACAAATGCCATTGTGCATGTTTTCTAAATGACCAGTATAACATGTGTGTTAAAATCTCATCTCTTGGCAGAGAAAAAAAATAAGTCCAATTGCCTTTTTTTGAACTTTCCCTTTATTTGAATAATTAAAAAAAAAATAGGCGAGTTTTATATGTTTTGCTCTAAACTCACAACTCACCCCTTATTGCTTATGCTTGAAGTGAAATTGTATTTCTGAAGAACTTAATACTTCTCTAGCTAACTCCCCGGTGCATAGTTATTCTACTTCTGTTCTCCTGAAATCAGGAGGTCATTAAAATGAAAGTTGGCAATTTCTGAGCATGGGACTCGTCATAAGATTTGCTTTGTTTTATGAATAAGTCTATATAATTGCCCAGTTATTTTAAATGAGTTTTCCAAAAACTGAGTCTAAATGTTGGCCTTTGATAGCCTGGCTAATGTGGCATTTGCAGAAGAGGTATATAGGCACTCTCTGTCTATGGCACCTAAAAATGCTGTAAGTAAGGATGTAATGAGTTTTCATCCACAAATGATTCAGAGATACTGTGGACTGTTGAGATAAATTAGTTAAATTTCATTCCTCTGAAATGTGTACTTCTGGATACACTGTGCATTTTTTATCAGAACTTTTGATGACATAACAGGGATTGATGGATGGGACCAACTAATGATAATTATTTGCTAATCTAAATTTTGAAGATCTACTTGGGATCCATCTTCATATTTTAGTATAAAAATAATGAAGAAGGAATTGTTCCAGTTACCTCAAAATAGAAAGAGAAGTGATATGTTTAAAAACATATTTAACTTTTTTTCAAGTTGTATTAGTGTTTAGTTTATGATACTACTTCAGTTCAGTTCAGTTGCTCAGTTGTGTCTGACTCTTTGCAACCTCATGGACTGTAGCAAGCCAGGCTTCCCTGTCTGTCACCAGTTCCTGGAGATTACTCAAACTCAGGTGCATAGAGTTGGTGAGGCCATTGAACCATCTCACCTTCTGTTGTCCCCTTCTCCTCCTGCCTTCAATCTTTCCCAGCACCAAGGTCTTTTCAGATAACTCAATTCTTCACATCAGGTGGCCAAAGTATTGGAGTTTCAGCTTCAGCATAAGTCCTTCCAATAAATATTCAGGAATGATTTCCTTTAAAATGGACTGGTTGGATCTCTTTGAAGTCCAATGGACTCTCAAGAGCTTTCTCCAACACAGTTCAAAAGCATCAATTCATCAGAGATCAGCTTTCTTTATAGTCCAACTCTCACATCCATACATGACCACTGGAAAAGCCATAGCTTTGACTAGACAGACCTTTGTTGGCAAAGTAATGTCTCCACTTTTTAATATGCTGTCAGGGTTAATCATAACTTTTGTTCCAAGGACAAATGTCTTAATTTCATAGCTGCAGTCACCCTCTGCAGTGATTTTGGAACCCAAGAAAATAAAATCGCCTCTGTTTCCACTGTTTCCCCATCTATTTTCCATGAAGTGATGGGACCAGATGCCATGATCTTCATTTTCTGAATGTTGAGCTTTAAGCCAACTTTTTCACTCTCCTCTTTCACTTTCATCAAGAGTCTCTTTGGTTCTTCTTCACTTTCTGCCATAAGGGTGGTGTCATCTGCATATCTGAGGTTATTGATGTTTCTCCCAGCACACTTGATTCCTGTTTGTCCTTCCTCCAGCCCAGCATTTCTCATGATGTACTCTGTATATAAGTTAAATAAGCAGGGTGACGATATAAAGACTTGACATACTCCTTTCCCTATTTGGAACCAGTCTGTTATTCAATGTCCAGTTCCGACTGTTGCTTCCTGACCTGCATATAGGTTTCTCAAGAGGTGGGTCAGGTGGTCTGGTGTTTTCATCTCTTGAAGAATTTTCCACAGTTTGTTGTGATTTACACAGTCAAAGGCTTTGGTGTAGTAAATAAAGCAGAAGTAGATGTTTTCTGGTACTCTTTTGCTTTTTTGATGATGCAACAGATGTTTGCAATTTGATCCCTGGTTCTTTTGCCTTTTCTAAATTCAGCCTCAATATCTGAAAGTTCACAGTTCATGTATTCTTAAACCCTGGCTTGTGGAATTTTGAGCATTACTTTGCCAAGGTGTGAGATGAGTGCAATTGGGTGGTAGTTTGAGCATTCTTTGACATTGCCTTTCTTTGGGATTGGAATGAAAGCTGACCTCTTCTAGTCCTGTGGCCACTGCTGAGTTTTCCAAATTTGCTGGCATATTGAGTGCAGCACTTTCACAGCATCATCTTTTAGGAATCGAAATAGCTAAACTGGAATTCCATTATCTCCACTAGCTTTGTTTGTAGTGATGCTTCCTAAGGCCCACTTGACTTCACATTCCAGGATGTCTGGCTGTAGGTGAGTGATCACACCATCATGGTTATCTGGATCATGAAGATCTTATTTTGTAGAGTTTCTGTGTATTCTTGCCACCTCTTGTGAATATCATCTACCTCTGTTAAGTCCACACAATTTCTGTTCTTTATTGCGCCCATGTTTGCATGAAATGTTCCCTTGGTATCTCTAATTTTCTTGAAGAGATCTCTAGTCTTTCCCATTCTTTGTTTTCCTCTATTTCTTTGCACTGCTCACTGAGGATGGCTTTCTTATCTTTCCTTGCTATTGTTTAGAACTCTGCATCCAGATGCTTATATCTTTCCTTTTCTCCATTGCCTTTCACTTCTCTTCTCAGCTATTTGTTTGGCCTCCCCAGACAAATATTTTGCCTTTTTGCATTTCTTTTTCTTGGAGATGGTCTTGGTCACTGCTTCCTGTATAATGTCACAAACCTCCATCAACAGGAGGCACATTATTCAGGCACTCTGCCTATCAGATTTAGTCCCTTGAGTCTATTTGTTATTTCCACTCTATAATCGTAAGGGATTTGATTTAGGTCATACCTGAATGGTCTAGCAGTTTCCCCTACTTTCTTCAAATTAAGTCTAACTTTAGCAATAAAGAGTTCATGATCTGAGCCACAGTCAGCTCCCGGTCTTGTTTTTGCTGACTGAATAGAGCTTTTCCATCTTTTGCTGCAAAGAATATAATCAATCTGATTTTTGTATTGACCATCTAGTGAAGTTCATGTGTAGAGTCTTCTCCTGTGCTGTTGGAAGATGGTGTTTTCTATGACCATTTTGTTCTCTTGGAAAAACTCTGTTAGCCTTTTCCCTGGTTCATTTTATACTCCAAGGTCAAATTTACCTATTACTCCAGGTATTTCTTGACTTACTACTTTGGCATCCCTGTCCCCTATAATGAAAATGACATCTTTTGGGGGTGTTAGTTCTAAAAGGTTTTGTAGGTCTTCACAGAATCATTCAATTTCAGCTTCTTCAGCATTACTGGTTGGGTCATAAACTTGGATTACGTTGATATTGAATAGTTTGCCTTGGAAATGAACAAAGATGATTCTGTCATTTTTGAGATTGCCTCCAAATACTGCATTTTGGAATCTTTTGTCAATTATGAGGGCCACACCGTTTCTTCTGAGAGATTCTTGCCCACAATAGTAGATATAATGGTCATCTGAATTAAATTCACCCATTCCAGTCCACTTTAGTTCACTGATTCCTAAAATGTCAATGTTCACTCTTGCCATCTCCTGTTTGACCACTTCCAATTTGCCTTGATTCATGGACCTAACCCTCCAGACTCCTATGCAGCATTGCTCTTTACAGCATTGGACTTTACTTCCATCACCAGTCACATCCACAACTGGGTGTTGTTTTTGCTTTGGCTCTGTCTCTTCATTCTTTATAGAGTTATTTCTCTGTTGATCTCCAGCAACATATTGGGCACCTACTGACCTGGGAAGTTCATCTTTCTGTGTCCTATCTTTTTACCTTTTCATACTGTTCATGGGGTTCTCAAGGCAAGAATACTGAAGTGGTTTGCCATGATACCACTTGGGGGTTATCAAAGTTTTCTGTAAAGAACCATAAAGTGATTTTAAACTAGGCTTTGCAGGCCTTGTAGGGTCTATCATTAACCATTCGTTCCACTTTAGTGGTACAAGGCAGTCATAGGAATTCATTAATGAAGGAACCTGACTGTGCTCCAATAAATCTTTATACTAAACCAAGGAGTGGGTTGGATTTGGCTCACCAGCAAGTTTGTGGACCAGTACTAGTAGAAAAATGAAACAATTAGTGTGAAAGGTATTGAAGTTTTCTCTGTTCCTCTGCTTAGCTATCCATCTCTGCTCCTTTTCACTCTTTCTTTCACATCCAAGTTTCCTAAAAAACAAACAAACAAACAAACAAAAAACTCATATGCAGGGCTCCTTTCAATGAGTATGTTATATGTGCAGTCACTTTGGACCCTACAGATTTAATGTTCTGTGCTGTCATCTTACACTTTTTAATGTTTCTGAACAAGGCTTCCAGTATTTCCATCTTGCTCATGGCCCTGCAAATTATGCACATTATCACACTCAAGCCTGCATATGACACTCAATATCTGTGTTTTACAGGTATGCACATATATGGTGACATTTACAAGGTGCTGTTATACTGTGTTGAGTAAATGATGGATATGGTCTGTGAATGCCAGACAGAGCGTTCGTGTTGCCAGGTAAGCCCATAAATAAAATAAGTAACACTTCTGAAGATAAAAAATTCAATCATGAGAGAAAAAGTTTATTTTGAGGACTTAAGATAGTGACTTCACTATTCTAGCATTGCTTTAGTTGTTAATCTTTACAAATTTTATGAGTGGTTATTTTTTATATTCAATTCTTTTAAGAAAAAGAAGAGACGGTTTACCACTTTTTCTTACAGCAATCAGAAAGAAATTTTTGTTGTACTAGATCAGTGGCTTTACATTTGGATGCACATTAGGATCCCCTGTACAAGTTTTAAAACATGAAAACCAGAGCTCCACTACCAGAAATATTTATTACTTGGCCTGGGGTTTAGGGTGTACATCAGATTTTTAGCCTCTTCCCACTAATTTGCAGGTGAGGCAAAGGTTGAAAATAATTGCAACTGATTCACTTTTGAAGGGTCCTGAGCAGGAAGGAAGAAGATCTCAAATCTTTTATGCTGCTTTATATCAACATTGATTATACTTTTAGATTACCTGCTCTGAGAACAGTTACATTATTTTTATTCTCTAGTCTATTACACCGATTGGAAAATGTTTACCTTTTCATCTCTCTCAAACTATTTTCTTACAGGAACAACATGTGACAAATAATTTGAATTGTCAGAAGTGAACACAAGACTTTAGATTTTAAGGAACACAGGAGCTATTGCTGAACAAGCAATCTGAAAGTCCCTGTTTTAGCTATTCAGTTCCAGGAGATCATGTTCCACCTAAAGAACATGAATGCATTGTTGCATCATCACGTGATTACAGATTTCCTGTGTAGACCAACAGTAACTTCCTGGCTCAGCAAAATTTGCCAGACCGTGGCTTCTCATGCAAGTTTGTGAATTCCTGCAAATTGGTCCTGACAGTCTTCCAGAAATGCCCTGCCCCCCTAATTTCTAATATTTCTACAAGTCATAATTTAAGCTTCTGACCACCACCTTGAGATGTTTAGCCATTTTCATTATAACACTTTGAAGAAGGAGAATTTTTTTCTTCTTCTTGAAGATGAATAAAGATTCACAGATGATCCAGAAATCTTTTGCTGCTATTTAATAATCAGCAGCAGAGCCAAAGACTTACAAAAAATCTAGGATTTCTAGCTTCTGGTGTAAAGTACTACAGACCAGATCATTTCTACTTCTCTTTAGTAATAGAACACTAAAGTCAGGCATTTGTTAAATATTATGTGATGTATTTTCATATAATTACTCTTTGACTTACTAGGAACATCTTTAATACTAACATATTTCATAGTGCAATGTGAAAGAAATACAGTGAAATATATATTTTAGGATATAAATTTTCAATTATTTTTTATCATTTTTACTGGAGATATTGAATAGAAGGAATATATTGCTTGTAAAGCATGGAGATCATGGCTTGTTCTGAAACAGAAAATAACCATAGAAATTTATTAACTCAGTGGTAAAGACTCCGCCTGAAATGTAGGAGAGGCAGGAGATGCGGGTTCATTCCCTGGGTCTGGAAGATCCCTGGAGGAGGGCATGGCAATCCACTCCAGTATTCTTGCCTGGAGAATCCCATGGACAGAAGAGCTTGGCAGGCTACAGTCCATAGGGTTGCAGAGAGTTGGATATGACTGAAGCGACTTAGCATGTGTGTGTGTGTGTGTGTGTGTGTGTGTGTGTGTTTTATATATTTACATCTATATATATATACATGTGTGTGCGTGTACATAATTTGCTATTTTGAAAGGCAATCTTACCTACTTTTGGGAGTCAAGAAGCTGGAATTTAAGAAGAAAAACTTCTGCTTTTTAAGAAGAAACTCATTGAATTCCTATTCATCAGTATTGCATTCTAGAGCCCATCGAAGATTTTACATTGATTTAGACTTCCAATGTGCATCTCATTTTATGAGATCAACAGGGGCCAATATCAGCTACACCACATACTCTGTGTGAAGAAATTATTTGAGGTGTTCTAACTTCTCTGCTTTTCTTTACCACTGACCGTCTCAACAAAAGTTACAATCGACTGAATGGAGGTTATTTAAGTGAAATGTCACTTGCTTTTAAGGCAAGCATATTGCATCAAATAAATATTCTCTTCTTTTTAAAATAAACTCTTGAAATGAACCAAATGATGGCATGGTAATTTTACACAGTTGGCTCTTCCCAACCCCTTCCCAGACTCTCTTAAGACATGCTGGAGTACAATTGCTTTTTATATATGAAATTAAAGTCATATAAGATAGAGATTCCATCCTTACATATATTTATTATATCTCAATCCTCTGATGAAAGTGTACAAAAAAAGACAAAAACTTTATTAATAATCTTTTTCTTAAGAAAAAGAAAATGTCATTCGAAGAAGACATTTCTTTCTTTCTTTAATCTTCAGGCAATCTTTCTTTAGCTTTCTGGGAATAGCTTTTTTCCAATCCCATGGGCCTTTGTTTTCTTCCAAGGAGCTGAATATCTGACCTCACTTGACCACAAAAAAATACAAAGAGTCATCTCCAAGACATTAGCTGGGTATACCCAAGGCAAGGACTCTCTTCATTTCAGAATGCTCCCAATAAGAGCCCATGTAAATCTGGAGCTGCCTGCCACTGGCCATGGTTGCCATTTCTAGGGATGAATGTTGCACAGAGGAGCTAGAGATGAAATTCAGATGAAATATATCTTGACTAATATACAAACTACAAACACAATTCCATGGTTATAATGAGCATTGTCTTGAGTCATCATGATTATTTTTATTATTTTTTTGCATTTCAAGTATAGAGAAATAAATATGTGTAACTATGGGATTAAACCTGGCTTCCTGGGTGATACAGTAGTAAAGAATCCACCTGTCAATGTAGAAGATGCAAAAGATTCAGGTTTGATCCCTGGGTTGTGACAATCCTCTAGAGTGGGAAATGGCAATCTACTTCAGTATTCTTGCATGGGAATTCCATAAAATTTTCCAGAGGAGCCTGATGGGCTACAGTCCATGGGGTCTCTAAGAGTTAGACACAGTAACTGAACACACATAAGAGGCTAAATCTTGCTAGTATAACATTGATATTATCAATATATTTAGGAACAATAACTACATATACAGGGATATACAATAAGCACTCTTTCTAATTTCATTTCCTAGACTACAGAAATATCTGGGCATGCAAATGTACTTCCTTGTGTTGGGTGGCCTAAGTTTGATTTAATCAAAATGGTGGGCAGAGAACAATGACTGAGTGAACTAAGTTCAATACGTAAAATTTCAACTCATAGATTAGCATCAAAAAGAAAGAAAAGGTAGAGTAATTTATATCTGGATGCTGCTTTTGTTTGGCACATTGTACAGTTAGGGGCTTCCTTGGTGGCTCAATCAGTAAAGGATCTTCCTGCAATGTGGGAGACCCAGGTTTGATCCCCTGGAGAAAGGAATGGCTACCCACTTCAGTATTCCTGCCTGGAGAATTCCACAGACAGAGGAGCCTGGCAGGCTACAGTCCATGGAGTAGCAAAGAGTCGGACATGACTGAGTGTATAATACTCAGTTTTACTTCATGACATTAAATTAGGTTTTGCTGAATACCAGTTTCACTTTAAAATAATTTAATAAATGTTCAATGCCTATAGTGCATTTGCTGATTGGATAATCTTGGAGTTAGAACAAAAGCACAAAAAGACCCTCGCCCTAGTCTAATAAAGAAGACAGACACTGATCAAACAATCATTTACTATTTGAGTATAAATTAGACTGAAGAGCTTTTAAGTTTAATTAGGCCCCTTTTTTTTATTTTTCTCTTTACTTTTATTATGCTTGGAAATGAATCAAAGATCTTGCTGTAATTTATGTCAGAGAGTAGTCTGCCCCTGTTTTCCTCTAAGAGTTTTACACTATTCTGGCCTTGCACTTAGGTCCTTGGCTCACTTGAGTTTAATTTTGTGTACAGTGTTAGAACATACTTTACATGTAGCTGTACAATTTTCTCAGCACCACTTGTTGAAGAGACTTCTCTCCACTCTATATTCTTATCTCCTTTGATATAGAGTAGGTAACCAAAGGTGCATGGACTTATCTCTGGACTTTCTGGACTGTTCCATTGATCGATATTTCTGTTTTTGTGCCAGCACCATACTTTTTTGATTATTGCAGCATCATAATATAATCTGAAATCAGGGAACTTGACTCTTCCAGCTTCATTTTTCTTTCTCAAAATTCCCTTGGCTATTCAGAGTCTTTTGTGTCTCCATAAAAATTGCAAAATTGTTTGTTTTAATTCCTCGAAAACTGCTATTGGTAACTTGATAGGGATTGTATTGAATTTATATATTGCTTTGGGTAGTATAGACATTATTAACAATAAAGATTCTTACAACCCAAGAACATGGTATATCTCATCTGTTTGCATCATCTTTGATTTCTTTCATCAGTATCATAGTTTTCTGAGTAAAGGTCTTTTGCCTCTTTAGGTAGGTTTATTCATAGGTATTTTATTCTTGGAAACAATCAATGAAATGAAAATAAAACCTACAGAATGGAAGAAAATATTTGCAAGAAGTGGTCAATAAGGGATTAATCTCCAAAATGCACAGTTCATTCAGCTCAATAGAAAAAAAAAAGAATCTAATAAAAATGAATGGGAGATCTAAATATACATTTCTCCAACAAAGACATGCAAATGGCTGAGGCATATGAAAGATGCTCACATCACTAATTATTAGAGAAATGCATATCATAACATGTGAGTTATCACCTCACATGTGTTAGAACAGCTATTATCAAAAATCTACAAATAATGAATGCCAGGGAGAGTGTGGAGAAAAGGAAGCCTTCCCACACTGTTCCTTGGGATGTAAATTGTCACAACCACTATGGAGAACGGTATGGAGGTTCCTTATAAAACTAGAAATAGAGCTACTATATAATCCAACAATGCCAATCTTGGACATATATCCAGAGAAAACTATATACAATAACCAGGACACAGAAGCAATTTAAATGTCTATTGATAGAGGAATGGAAACAGATGTGGTACATACAGCCAATAGAATATTACTCAGCCATAAAAAAGAATGAAAAAATGTCATTTGCAGTGACATGGATGAACATAGAAATTGTCATCTTGAGTGAAATAAGTCAGATAAAGACAAATATCATATAATATCCCTTGTATATGGAATGTAAAGAAATGGTACAAGTGAAACTATTTATAAAGCAGAAGTTGAGTCCCAGATGTAGAAAACAAACTTGTGGTATAAACTGAAAGATTTGGATTGATATATACATACTACTATGCATAAAATAGATAACTAATAAGAATCTACTTAATAGTGCAGGGAACTGTATTCATTACTTCGTAATGACCTATATGAGAATAGAATCTAAAACAAGAGTAAATACATGTATGTGTATAACTGACTAACTTTGCTGTATAGCAGAAATTAGCACAGCATTGTAAATCAACTCTACTCCAGTTAAAAATTAGTTAAAAAAAAAAAGCATAATAGACTGTGGTCATGAGTTGCTATGATTGCCTGTAGAAAGGGTCTGGACTTTAACTGGGAGATGGGAAAATGGTAGGGAAAGATCCTTGATATGATTCTTGGGAGTTCTTTTCTTTTTGAATATGAATCCTGTTTTTTTTTTTTTTTTTTCTCTTTAACTTTACTCATACCATGGCGCTACATTGTGTTCAACTGTGAATCACTGACAGCATCTATATAAAGCAACAGATAAATAAGTATTAATATATTTCTGTTCACAATATCATTACATTATAATAGAGACAAAAACACTAGACCATGTGGTGTTACCATAAAATCTATTTGCTGATCAACTATGTAAAATATTGAAAGAAGAAAATAAAAGAAGTGCTAAAAATGGTAAATGAAATATACACAATAAGTCAAATGTTCTTTTTATAAATATTCAAAATGAAATACAAAGATATTTATAAACAAGAAAATCAATTTTCTCTTTTCTTCCTTTTTTTTTTTTTTTGCTGAAAATTAGTCTATTTTCCTTGTTTAGAGGGGAGATTTGCAAAAGCAGCAATCATGAGCTTTAACTACACTTACAGTTTTAACAAAATTGTACTAGAATCCAGGGGTCCTAAATAGTATCTTTCCTATTAATGCATGCAATCTCTTAAGTTAGTCATACAAAATTAAAAATTCTTTTATTTCTTTGACTATACATGTCTAGAGATAAAATTTGCAAGTGTTTGTTTACAACTGGGGATAATGAATAGAAAAAATTGGTGTGCTTTTAAATAATTTTAAGCTTTATTATTGATTTTATTAATATAACTATTGATACTTTCAAATTTGCTGAAGATGATCTTAGTTAAGTTTATGCCCATGTATAAAATATCTAAGCTTAGAAAATGATCCTGGGAAAGGTTAAATGCAGGAGGAGAAGGGCACAACAGAGGATGAGATGGTTGAATGGCATCATTGACTTGATGGGTATGAGTTTGAGCAAGCTGCAGGAGTTGATACTGGACAGAGAAGCTGCAGTCCATGGGGTCTCAAAGAGTCAGACATGACTGAGTCACTGAACTGAAGCCTATAAAAAATAGAAATTGAGTGAATTGTATATCTAAGCCTAGAAAACAAAAATTAAGTGAATTTAAGAAATATTAAAGTTAGGAAAGAAAAATGTAATTCTATTTCAGCTACATTTTCACCTATTATTATCTGTCCCAAATATTCTACAGAGCCCCCAACAGTACAGGTGAATTGATTTTATGGAATACTTGCTTAGTTGGAAGATGATGGTCACACTACAAATCAAATAATTATTGTCAATTTTGTGGTACACTTTTGTAAAATATTTTTATTTGTGTGAATATAAATAGCACATTTTTATTCTGTTCTTCATTTTATCTCTCTGTGCTTTAAGTCTTTTGCCAAAATTGATTTCTTTTCTTGCTCTTTTTCTTTTAAAGATTTCTGTTATCAAAACCAAACACAAAGAATTTTTCCTTTCTCCTGAGAAAATTAGTTATCACCCAAGATTATGAAAAACTCTCCTGCTTGAGACAGGTTTAATTTTTGCTTGTTTATTTAGGCCTTTCTGGGAGAAGTGGTAAGGCATTGTGATAAGATCGTGAGTATCTAAGTCCCACGGGACTCTGCCGTAGCCATAGGCATTGGGCATAGTCGCATCAGCCATTGGCATCACTCATCTGTTTCCCCAGTATGGGCCACTCTAAGGACCATGCTCATCTTGCCTGATTGCCATGGAGCCATTCACCATCAAGTTAAAGTTCCTAGAATGATGACAGATATGTGTTCAATAAAGCAGTCTTCATTAAACATTCATAATTATCACTTTTGAACATCTCAGAACATCTCTACAAGCTTTTATGTTTTCAAGATGTTTAATATATCAGAGTGAGAATTTACTTTAAAAGATTATACAAAGACTATGTCATCCCTTAGCTTTAAATTTGACATTGGTTTTAAATAATGCATCAAAAATACCTTTATAATTGTTAGCTATTAAAGAGCTTGCTTTAGAAAGATAGTAATCAAATGACTTTGATAACAAGAAATGATACAAATCTGTTCAGGTATAACTTGGCCCTTTTAATGATACTCCTGATGGTCTATGTACTTATATATTAATTTTTATACCCATGAATCTTTAAAAATACATTTTCTCATCCATAGGGTAAGACAAAGTAATATGGAGCCATTCTGATGATTTTACAACTGCTGTTAAAAAAGATTTCTAGAAAAATAAAAAACTCCTATATTTTAATTTACTTAAAGTACAATTTTGACTCTTACCTTGAGGATCTCCTAATGCATTATAAATATTCTTATTTACATACCACACACAAGTGCAGAATTTTAGATAGGTGGAAAAAATAAAACAAGTGTATTAACTCTTTCTGCACTCAATATGCACTACTGCCCTGCAAGGGTGAATGGGAGTCTGAGTTCTTGGCAGAGGGTAAATTAAACACTTGGAGAATCTTCATTTAATAATCTCATGAATCCTCATAATATTCCTTATGAGGGAGATGACAAGTTGTATTAATCCCACTTGTAGTACAAGAAAAATGAGGGCTGAAGTTGTTACAGAATTTCAGTACATGGATCAAGAAATATGTTGATCTACCACAGTACGGTCTATAGTATTATATCATTGCACATGTGTTATAATTACTTTGTACCTGTAGAATTACAATTGGGGCCTCTTCAAATGAAATTTATATCCTTTTGCTCTGTCCTTTACATCTTTTTATATATCAATAAGCACCAAGTCCCCAAAGCCTTTTCCAAGGCTTATATTTTGCATTTTTCTGAGTACAGAGGGTTTCTCGTTTGTGGAAATGGCTATGTTAAAATATCCCAAGAGACAGCCCAATTCTCATAGAAGATCAAATATTTTAGTCCTGAGCACTACTCAGCCTCCCTTTAAAACATCAATATTGTGAAAGGTAATGCAGCCATCATTTAAGTAGTTCTGTAAGTAGAAGTAGTACTATCATTTATAGACTGTTGTGAGAAGACAGTTTTTTAGAGATTCAGAAACAAGGAAGACAAAGAATCTTGGCTATGGAGTTTGCTTATGGAACCCTAATTAGCAAAGCACTAAATAATGGAGAATGCATGCTGTGATTAATGGGGAAAATATTAAACAGAAATAATATAATTTTGAACCACCATGCCATTTACATCCATATATAGTCCCTAAGGTTTTAATCTTTTCTGATGGTAAATGTGGAGCCTCTATTAGATCATGGAAAAGAGAAGTTAAACTATTAGACTTTATAAAATTTTAATTATAGTCTTATCTTTGACATTTTTGAGAAAATATTTGGAATAAACAACTTGATGTGTGTTTGATTTGTACACTTAGTAATGGCTTTCATGTTCTATGCATTCACACCTTTCTAAGAAGAGGATATTGAACATTTTGGAATGGAGAATTTCATGAAAATACATAGAATTTACCTTGTTCCAATGGATAGTTAGTTGCCTTTCCATTCTCTCCAGAGACCACCATTATTTCGAAGGATCTGGAAATTATATTATTTAGTGTGTCATTTCCCTGCTTCTGGTCACATTTCCTGAGAGCTCTTCAGTTTCTGTAAGATATTCTCTTCAAAATTTAAGAAAATAAAGAGTGGCCATGAGAAGAATTAACAACGGACTAGTGTCACACACAGTAATGACTTCAGAAAAAAAAAAAAAAAAAAAAGGAGTAGATATATTTGTAGCATGCATGTGAAATAATTAAATTGATGGGAAGTAGTGCAAAATAGTGATTACCTCTGGAAAGGGATAAAGAAGATATAGGGTGATGATTAAGCAGGCCATTAACTTCTTTCCTAATGTATCATTTCCTCAGAGTAAAAGTCAATACAAATAGTTAATGGCTAATTCTAGAGTATGACAATATAAATATGAGTTTTGTTATATTAACATTTTGTGTTTTCTGTATCTAAAGAAAATCATTAAAAACTAAATTTTAAAAATAATTTCTGGGAAGGAAGTAGGAAACAAAGACAAACAGCGTGGTTGGAACTGTGATTTTGAAGCCTGATTAATGCTTCTTCTATGACTATCAGAAATATCCTGATCACTTGTGCCCGTATCCTCACCCATTAAGTGGCAAAAATAAATATCACTCAACATTGCTTTGAGCAATCAATGAAAAAATGTCTGAAGAACATTTGTCACTCTACCTTCCAATTGACAAACTCTCATTGAATTATTCATATTTTTGTTATAAAGCAGAGGCATTTTTAATATTTAAAAATTATCCATGTACTGATTCAATAATGTTGCTACAATGTATATTTCCATGAATATATATGCCTAATAATTCTCAGGTGATAGTTTATATTAAATTGAATGGACTTTCTATTTAAGTATGCAAGCATTTATATTTACATGAATATGCAATACAAATTGCAGATAATTTAAAGCAGATATGCAAAGATTATGTAGAAAATGAAGAATCAGTTCAGTTCAGTCAATGAAGAATAGTTACTATTAAATTTTTTTTTTAAAATTTGGATACCAAAGAAGTCAAAAAGAAGATATAAATATGCATTCAGATACCACTAGAAGGTAATATTAGGAAAAAATAGAAAAATCTGAAGAAAAGAACTCAACTTATTTGATAGCTGTAATAATCTACTCTTAAGAATATGTGTTCAAATTGGAGGATGCTTGGAGCTGGTGCACTGGAATGACCCGGAGGGATGGTGTGGGGGGGGAGGTGGGAGTGGGATTCAGGATTGGGAACACGTGTACACCTGTGGTGGATTCATGTTGATGTGTGGCAAAACCAATACAATATTGTAAAGTAAAAGAAATAATAATAAGTAAATAAAAAAAGAATCTTTGGAATTTATGTGTTTTTCCCCCTAAATTCTTCCTATTCACTTTGTTGTTTTCCTTATTTTCTGGTTTAATCATTTATTCTTTAGAGGTTTAAGTCTCCTTTTTTCTGTGACAAATTTCTAGAGGGGAAAAAAAAAAAAGATGAATTTTATAGTAACAGCCTCAAGATAATTCCATTCTTCCATTTATTTGTATGCAAAAGTATCTGAAATAGATAAAATCTTATTTCTTTGCTCTAAGAATCATTGAATTGGTACTCAGTGAATAATAAATTATCATAATAAATGGGATGGCTAGATTTCTTGCAAAGTTGATGCATTCTAGTTTCAGTATTGTTAGTGAAAGTGAAAGTTGCTTAGTCCTGTTCAACTCTTTGCAACCCCATGGACTACACAGTCCGTGGGATTCTCCAGGCCAGAATACTGGAATGAGTAACTTTTCCTTCTCGAAGGGATCTTTCTACCCCAGGGATCAAATCCAGGTCTTCTACATTGCAAGCAGACTCTTGACCAGCTGAGCCACCAGGGAAGCCCTCAGTATTGTTAGACCATGTGTATATATTGCCCCATGTGATATTGCAGCTAATTTAAGAAAGCCACAATGTAGCTCAGCTGGTAAAGAATCTGCCTGAAATGCTGGACACCTGGGTTCAATCTCTGGTTGGAAAGATCTCCTGGAGAAGGGAAAGGCTACCCACTCCAGTATTCTGGCCTGGAGAATTCCATGGTGTATATAGTCCATGGGGTCTCAAAGAGTTGGACAGGACTGAGCAACTTTCACTTTCACTGTAAGAAAGCCACAAGTGTCTTCTACCAAAAGAAATACAGGTGGCCCTAGCGGTAAAGAATCCACCTGCCGAGACATTAAGAGACTCCAGTTCTATCCCTGATAGGGAAGTTCCCTTGGAGAAGGGCATGGCAACCCACTCTAGTGTTCTTGCCTGAGGAATTCCAGACAGAGAATCCTAGCAGGCTACAGTCCATAGGGTCAGACATGGCTGAAATGGCTTAGCACATAGCACACACATGAATTCTGAGCACTATGTCACAAATAAATCCCTTATAAACTTTTTTTTCCTATTTTTATAAATTTCACTTCAATATATTGTATCCTTTTCTCCTTTTGGATGTTTTGGGTCTTTTTTGCTTGTTTGTTTGTTTCAGAACCATCAATTTTTTGGGGGGGGAGTTGTTTTTCTTCTTTTTCTTCAATTTTATTATCAGTAGGAACCATCTCTGTGCCAATTCTGTTTATGATGCTATCTTACAACCCTTACACTCTTTCTAACCCATATCATTCTCTGGTCTTTTAAAATTTTCATTTCTGTTATAAGATCACTGCAGTATCTTACAGCTGAATATAAAATGAAGGCAGAAGTAATAAGACACTGCCACATTGTTCTTCTTATGACATGAAAAACAGTATTAAACATGTCCCAAATTACCCTATTCTGTTAGTTTGCCATGTGAAAAATTGTGAATAAGAAAGGTACTGATATTTTATTATATCAGAAAGTTCTGCTATGTCTTTGATTGTCAACTTTATCAAATTCAACAATCTTTTAATAACACATGTAAAATGAGTTTTTAAAATATCTGCAATAAAAATAATGGATAATAAAATCTACCTCAAAACATGTACTTTTAAAAATCAATACAATGCCCTAAAAGTGTGACAGAGAAATGAAAGAAATGTAGAAGTTAGTACATATTTTAATATGGCAATACACAAATATGACCGGACTACGAGAAAAGGAAAGATATAAGCACCTGAATGCAGAGTTGCAAAGAAAAGCAAGAAGAGATAAGAAAGCCTTCTTCAGTGATCAATGCAAAGAAATAGAGGAAAACAACAGAATGGGAAAGACTAGAGATCTCTTCAAGAAAATTAGAGATACCAAGGGAACATTTCATGCAAGGATGGGCTCGATAAAGGACAGAAATGGTATGGACCTAACAGAAGCAGAAGATATTAAGAAGAGGTGGCAAGAATACACAGAAGAACTGTACAAAAAAGATCTTCACGACCCAGATAATCATGATGATGTGATCACTCATCTAGAGCCAGACATCTTGGAATGTGAAGTCAAGTGGGCCTTAGAAAGCATCACTACGAACAAAGCTAGTGGAGGTGATGGAATTCCAGTTGAGCTGTTTCAAATCCTGAAAGATGATGCTGTGAAAGTGCTGCACTCAATCTGCCAGCAAATTTGGAAAACTCAGCAGTGGCCACAGGACTGGAAAAGGTCAGTTTTCATTCCAATTCCAAAGAAAGGCAATGCAAAAGAATGCTCCAATTACCGCACAATTGCACTCATCTCACATGCTAGTAAAGTAAT
>SJYT01084417.1:345765-391683 GCA_006410635.1 Cephalophus harveyi
CCATTCTGAAGGAGATCAACCCTGGGATTTCTTTGGAAGGAATGATGCTAAAGCTGAAACTCCAGTACTTTGGCCACCTCATGCGAAGAGTTGACTCATTGGAAAAGACTCTGATGCTGGGAAGGATTGGGGGCAGGAGGAGAAGGGGACGACCGAGGATGAGATGGCTGGATGGCATCACTGACTCGATGGATGTGAGTCTGAGTGAACTCCGAGAGATGGTGATGAACAGGGAGGCCTGGCGTGCTGCGATTCATGGGGTCGCAAAGAGTCGGACACGACTGAGCGACTGAACTGAACTGAACGAGATAAAAGAGCCAGTTTGTGCATTGAATTTCTGACAGCTACAAGTGCAAACTGATAGAGACAAATTTGTAACGATTCAAATACACAAGTATTATTTGATTAGGTCTTACCTTCTGAATTAATGAATAATTCTTAAAAAAGTTTCAAACCAAATGTGCCTAGTCCTTTCTAGATTTACATAGTTTTTGCATTCCCAGTAAACTTAGTGTATACAAGTAATAGAAAAAGTATTGTGCTTATGTGTACAATGGTTAGATTTAAGGTTCAGTTAATTATAGACAGAGTTTTAGTTTAAGAAAATATTGTGTGATGTTAGAATGTTGTATGGGATGTAAGAATATTCTTCATTATGTAGGACTATTGTACTCAGATCATTCTCTGCTAAGTGACGTTAGTGTCTCCTAATCATCGAGACAACAAAAATTTTACAATATTACAACAACACAGTTTGGAACACATTGAAAAGTGATTCTCAATGGAAAATTTATGCTAAATAGCCATCAATGTTGAAATATCCTAATAGGTCTGTAAGAAAACTTTTATAGTTTCTACGAGTATTAGTAGAATGTCATTTTCACTTTCATGCATTGGAGAAGGAAATGGCAACCCACTCCAGTATTCTTTCCTGAAGAATCCCAGGGACAGAGGAGCCTCGCGGGCTGCCGTCTATGGGGTCGCACAGAGTTGGACACGACTGAAGCGACTTAGCAGCAGCAGCAGCAGCATCATGAGATTATAATTCCATTCATTTATATTTCTTCTTCATTTCCCAATTGGTGATTGAGTGTTTCTACATAATGAATAGAGACAACAATGGGAACAATTATACCCCCCTCATTGTTTAAGGACTTTAAAAAATCAATACTGCCTTTTTTGTGTGTGTGTAGCATAGGAAACACAAAGGAGAAGGCAGTGGCACCCCACTCCAGTACTCTTGCCTGGAGAATCCCATGGATGGAGGAGCCTGGTAGGCTGTGGTCCATGGGGTCACGAAGAGTCTGACAAAACTAAGCAACTTTGCTGTCACTTTTCACTTTCACACATTGGAGAAGGAAATGGCAACCCACTCCAGTGTTCTTGCCTGGAGAATCCCAGGGACGGTGGAGCCTGGTGGGCTGCCATCTATGGGATCGCATAGAGTTGGACACAACTGAAGCAACTTAACAGCAGCAGAAGACACAAATTAGGCTTTCAACTGCATAGCTTTAAAAAAAAAAAAAAAATATATATATATATATATATATATATAGTTTCTTCAGTTCTGGGAATACTACTTTTCTATGTAGCCCTTCCGTGTTTTATAGGTAGTGTCTTTTGTAATATACATAATTAAATGAGAGTCTAAGATATTCTCAGGTTCACCAGCATGAGTCATGAAGTGTAATTAGGTGTGCATCTTATTACTGCAAATGTGAATCTTTGAAAGAACTTGTGGTTCAGCCAAGAGGGGATTTATAAATACTCATAGAAATATGGTCACACAGAGGCATAACAATCAAGGAAACTGAAAGTTTGGCAGTACTCCTCAGAGACATCTCAGTAGAGTGACTAAGGACAATCATGATGCAAACAGTTAAAAAGAGAATGGGTGGTGACAAAGAGGAGGTAGCATCCGATGTTGTTGATTGTTTGAGGACAGTCGAAAAGGATGGTAGTAAAGCAGACAATAACTTGTCAGGTAACTGTTTTGATTTACATAACATTTATTTTGCAGAAAATGATACATTTTTGTAAATTAACATTCTATGGAGATGTAAAAAATTGCAGTATTAGACTGATTAAGGGCAAAAATAGGAAAGATGATCTACAATTAACAATACTGAAAATTACATATATCTTTATTACAAATATTAATATTTTATCTCTGGAAAGGTCAAGATTAAAAATCTAAGGCTGACTATTATTTTAATATTATTGATAAAATATTTTACTCTGTCTCCAAAAGAGGAAAGACACTTTAAAAAACTTCTTTATTCCAAGTTTTTAAATGAAAATATATTAGTTTGTACAAAAATAATGTCTCAGACAGCATAATTCATTTTATCTTCTTATACCTATGCACAGAGGCAGAACATTAATATATTTAGACCTTTTGATTGGAGACTTAACATTTACACTGGCATAAAACATTAATACTATCATCCAAGCATGAAAATTCCAAATTAACAGAAACCAACACTGCTATTCAGGCCAAGTGGGAGTTACTATGAGAAATGAAAACAATTCTATAAAACATGGGTTAGTAGGATATTAGGAATCTAGATTCAAGCTTTATTTTTCACACATGGTAAGACAAGGCATTAATCCACTTACTATCTCTGCTTTGAATTATTTGTCTTCTTTCATATGAATTTAATATTCAGCAATTCTGTAGCTCAGTCATATCTGACTCTTTGCAAACCTCATGGACTGCAGCACTACAGGCTTCCCTGTCCATTACCAATTCCTGGACCTTGCTCAAACTCATGTCTGTCGAGTCAGTGATGCCATCCAGACATCTTATCCTCTGTCATCCCCTTCTCCTCCTGTCTTCAATCTTTCCCAGCATCAGGTTCTTTTCCAATGAGTCGGTTCTTTGCATCAGGTGGCCAAAGTATTGGAGTTTTAGCTTCAGCATCAGTCCTTCCATTGAATATTCAGGACTGATCTCATTTAGCATTGATTAGTTTGATCTCCTTACAGCCCAAGGGACTCTCAATAATCTTCTCCAACACCACAGTAATAGAGCATCAGTTCTTGGGCACTCAGCTTTCTTAATGGTCCAACTCTCACATGTATACATGACTACTGGAAAAACATAGTTTTGACTAGATGGACCTTTGTCAGCAACATAATGTCTCTGCTTTTTATATGCTGTCTAGGTTGATCATGACTAGTGACTAAACCACCACTAGATTGGTCATAGCTTTTCTTCCAAGGAGCAAGCATCTTTTAATTTCATGGCTTCAGTCACCATCTGTAGTGATTTGGGAGTCAAGAAAATAACATCTATTACTGTTTACATTGTTTCCACACCTATTTGCCATGAAGTGATAGCAGCAGCGGCCATAGAACTAGAAAAGGTCAGTTTTCATTCCAGTCCCAAAAAAGGCATTGCCAAAGAATGCTCAAACTACCACACAATTGCACTCATCTCACACACTAGTAAAGTAATGCTCAAAATTCTCCAAGCCAGGCTTCAGCAGTATGTGAACCGTGAACTTCCAGATGTTCAAGCTGATTTTAGAAAAGACAGAGGAACCAGAGATCAAATTGCCAACATCCGCTGGATCATGGAAAAAGCAAGAGAGTTCCAGAAAAACATCTATTTCTGCTTTATTGACTATGCCAGAGCCTTTGACTTTGTGGCTCACAATAAACTATGGAAAATTCTAAAAGAGATGGGAATACCAGACCACCTGACCTGCCTCTTGAGAAACCTGTATGCAGGTCAGGAAGCAACAGTAGAACTGGACATGGAACAGACTGGTTCCAAATAGGAAAAGGAGTACGTGAAGGCTGTATATTGTCACCCTGCTTATTTAACTTATATGCAGAGTACATCATGAGAAACGCTGGACTGGAAGAAACACAAGGTGGAATCAAGAGTGCTGGGAGAAATATCAATAACCTCAGATATGCAGATGACATCACCCAGACGACAGAAAGTGAATAAGAATTAAAGAGCCTCTTGATGAAAGTGAAAGAGGAGAGTGAAAAAGTTGGTAAGCTCAACATTGAGAAAGCGAAGATCATGGCATCCGGTCCCATCACTTCATGGGAAATAGATGGGGAAACAGTGGAAACAGTGGCTGAGTCTATCTATTTTTTGAGCTCCAAAATCACTGCAGATGGTGACTGAAGCCATGAAATAAAAGACTCTTGCTCCTTGGAAGGAAACTTATGACCAACCTATACAGCATATTAAAAAGCAGAGACATTACTTTGTCAACAAGGGTCCATCTAGTCAAGGCTATGGTTTTTCCAGTAGTCATGTATGGATGTGAGAATTGGACTATAAAGAAAGCTAAGCGCTGAAGAATTGATGCTTTTGAACTGTGGTGCTGGAGAAGACTTTTGAGAATCCCTTGGACTGCAAGGAGATCCAACCAGTCCATTTCCTTTAGGAAAATCAGTCCTGGGTGTTCATTGGAAGGACTGATGCTAAAGCTGAAACTCCAATGCTTGGGCCAGTTAATGCAAAGAGCTGACTCATTTGAAAAGACCCTGATGCTGGGAATGACTGAAGGCAAGAGGAAAAGGGGATGACAGAGGATAAGATGGATGAATGGCATCACCAACTTGATGGACATGGGTTTGGGTGAACTCCAGTAGTTGGTGATGAACAGGGAGGCCTGGCATGCTGTGGTTCAGGGAATCACAAAGAGTCAGACACAACTGAGCAACTGAACGGGAACTGGTACTGGATGGCACAGGATGCCATGATCATAGTTTTCTGAATATTGAGTTTTAAGCCAGATTTTTCACTCTCTTCTTTCACTTTCCTCAAGAGGCTTCTTAGTTCCTCTTCACTTTCTACCATAAGGGTCGTGTTATCTGCATATCTGAGGTTATTGATATTTCTCCCAACAATCTTGATTTTACCTTGTGTTTCATCTAGTCCAGCGTTTCTCATGATGTACTCAATATATAATTTAAATAAGCTGGGTGGCAGTATACAGCATTGACGTACTCCTTTCCCAGTTTGGAACCAGTCTGTTGTTCCATGTCTGGTTCTAACTGTTGCTTCTTGACCTGAATATAGGTTTCTCAGGAGGCAGGTAAGGTGGTCTGCTTTTCTCATCTCTTTAAGAATTTCACACTTTGTTGTGATACACACAGTTAGTACCTGCTAATGATGCCAGTTTCTGGATACTCTTTGACTTCAAATCTAGCTCTGCTGAGTCATAAATTACTCCCAAATTATCTGCTTTGGTTTCCTCATCTTTAAATGGGATAGTAACTGTTTTGCCCTCCTAGAGATGATATCCCTGACACAGAAGAAATAGTCAGTGAATGTGAGAAATTTTGTTAAAAATGAAAAACTTGTTTAAAAAGTCCAAAATCATTCATGATAGTCTACAAAAATGCATGAAAATGTAGAAACTGCTATATATTAAATAGATTCATGTCAATGTATGGCAAAACCAATACGGTATTGTAAAGTAAAACAAAGTAAAAATAAAAAATAAAAAAAAATAAATTAATTAAAATGCTATAATTTAAAAATTAATAGTAAGTATATAAATTAGTTTTCTCCAAACTTGATAAGCAATGAATGCCATTTGCTGTATTTGAGCACTTTTTTCCCTTTTTATATATCAATTTCAGCAATTGTAATCAGCAACAACCTAAGCAGAATTTTTGTGATCATGTATCTTCAACAACATGTATTATTTATATTCATTTCACACACTGGAAATTCACCCATCAGATTTTGTGTTTGCAATTCTTTCTATCCTTGTGTACTCTTAGAAAACTAATGAATAGCCCAAGTGCCTTTGCTCTCTAAACTTTAGCTTGTGATGGTGAAATGGCTACTGAGCTAGGCATCTAGTTCACAGGAAGGGAAAGCACTAATGAAAATTAGCATTCCAAAAGGATCTTCTGCAGCTGTCATCATAAAAAGAAACTGATTAGTGGTTTGGGCGGTGATAACTCTGTAAATTATCAAACAAAATGCTGCAGAAACATCCATTTACGTATATGAAAATTACAATTTGAACATTACACATACAGCACATTAATCAACTTCTTTCTTTGATTTTACGGGTAATGAGGCTTTGCAGAAAGGTAAACAGGCAGCTAAATAAAGTTGCTTTGGCAAAATGAATTAAATATATTCATACTTAAAAAACAAAGAAATGTGCTAAGAGGTGTTTGAATACAGAAAACATCCTCCTGGTCACTTACTTCTGTTTTCAGTTCCTACTTTGACTTTTATCCCTCTGGCTTCTTTTTTGTCTTCTATGCATTTTGAGTGTCTCATAATCACCAAATATGTAAAGTTAAATATGATTTTTAGAAACTGATTAACATATTCTACCATGTTTTCTTTGTTATTTAACAATATAAACTTAATTACAATATACTGGCTTCCTATAAGCTACTCAGATATTTGTGGTAGGGCTGTAGCAATAACTATTTCCTGTGATGGAAATGGTATAATTTTTTTCTAACTTTCCCTGTATTATATGTAATAATTTATATAAAGGAAAACTTCTCCTCTCATGGAATTGTATTTCTGGGGAGTGGAACTAACACTGAATATGACTAAGTTTGCAGTTCAGGTAGTCTATGTGAAAATGGCTCAGAAAGACAAACCAAGCCTTCCCATAATGAAAGATCATTATTGCTTTAAGCATTTGTTGAATACAACTAGGTACAAGAGATATAGCAGTGGAAAACTTTTAAATGATTAAAAAATTTTTAAATAAGTGACATTAGCTTGTCTATAAAAAACCATGGAAGATTGAGAATCCAGGTGTCAGTGAATGTGTTAGACAATTTTATATCAAATATGAAAGCAATTTGTAATGCAATTTTTTGTCTGGGTAAACTTCTGTATTGTAGTGCATTACAGAGTGACACTTCAGTCTTTATGTCTTGTGTGTCAATTGCCTACATTATAATATGACAATTACCTGAGAGTTTCACTATTTTTGGTTCATGTTTTCAAATTTACCTTAGGCTTTATAATTATAGCCCCTTTATTATTGTTGCTTAACTAAACTATTCAAGATCTAATTCTGTCAACTCTTGACTCTGATTTTCAAATATCTTCCCTCCAACATCATTTTAGAAAAATCCAAAAAAATCAAGAAGTGGCATGTGTATTTTGTATAAAACAATAACCTTCTAGTGTTTGCTGTTACTGACAATGTTTATTGTCACGTAAATTTTTCAAGAATACATAAGAGACATAGTAAAATTAAGATTGACAATGTTGGTAGTCCAATTTGAAGAAACTGACTGGCATGGGTTTGGATAAAGTATACTCAGTATGGGCAAAATAATTTAAATTTTTGGAGAAGTATATTGACAACTTTATGGGTGACCAGGAACGTTATTCTAAATTGTGAGACATCAATTTCATATTTGTCATGCTTGATAATTTTTAGTTTGATGTATACAACAATTTTGATATTAATCATATTAAATTTGTGCATTAACCATAGCTGCTAAATTCCCACACTCAAAAGGAAAATAAAAACAGGTTAGCAATACTTATTTTATCCTTTTAGCCAATACTGTTTCTTATGTGAAAAATTGTCTTCAACCTCATCAACTTGTCTGAAGATGCACAGGCATAAAAGTAAATAATAAATATATGCATGGACCTTTTACATCTTTCTGACTAATGTATTTCCTTGAAAAGGTATATGCATATAGGAAACATAAAAAAAAAATCTTTCTGACTTGTACTGCTAAGTTGTTTCAGTCATGTCCAACTCTGTGTGACCCCACAGACGGCAGCCCACCAGGCTCCCCTGTCCCTGGGATTCTCAGGCAAGAAAACTGGAGTGGGTTGCCATTTCCTTCTCCAATGCATGAAAGTGAAAAGTGAAAGTGAAGTCACTCAGTCGTGTCTGACTCTTTGTGACCCCATGGACTGCAGCCCACCAGGCTCCTCCATCTATGGGATTTTCCAGGCAAGAGTACTGGAGTGGGGTGCCATCACCTTGCACTAAGGACTACCAATTTCTAATAAGTTTTTCTTCAAAGCTTCTGTCTTTAAAATAATTTGAAAATACTTTTGTCTGCCATACCATTAATCAATGATGTTTTGGCTAGCAACTTCATATATTGTAGACTCTATTCCAACTTGATGCCCTAAAATTATACCTTGTTAGTATCAAAGTGAACAGACTACTAGGTGATGGTTCCTTCCATGATCAACATTACATATACATTTTCACACAGAAAAAAAAAATTCTAAAATGTCACTTTCATCATATACTTCTATAAAAAAATATCTTTTTTCAGCATATCTTTACATAATAATTACTTTATTCTATGTAATGGCAATTTTCTATTACTAAAGTTGTTATAATGAGAATGCAGTGACTTTAAGAAATAGTGCTCCATGGAGTGAAGAAGATCTAGAAGACATTTAGTTAGTGAAAAGACAGTGATATAGGTGTTGTGGTCCTCTCTGATTTGTCTTTCTTCCTTTAACAGTGAAAATTTGGAAAGTTGAAAATTAAATTTATCTGTGTATAATTGCTGAACACTCTTACAAGTCAATTAGGGACCTATATTGCAAATGTGAAGTTATTATTCTGCCTGTGCTTCTTACCTTGTTGTTGTTATTCACTCCTTAATAATGTCCAACTCTGTGATCCTGTAGACTCCAGCACACCAGGCTTCCTTGTCCTTCACCATCTCCCAGAGTTTGCTCAAACTCATGTCCATTGAGTCAATGATGGGATTCAACCATCTCATCCTCTGTCATCCCTTTGTCCTCCTGCCTTCAACCTTTCCCAGCATCAGGGTTTCTTCCAATGAGTTGGTTCTTCGCATTAGGTGGCTAAAGTATTGGAGCTTCAGCAGCAGTTCTTCCAATGGAAATTCAGGGTTGATTTCTTTTAGGAAGAACTCATTTGATCTCCTTTCAGTCTGAAGGGCTCCCAAGAGTCTTCTGCAATACCACAGTTCAAAAGCATCAGTTCTTCAGTTCTCAGCCCTCTTTATGTTCCAAATTTTACATCTGTACATGACTACTGGAAAACCCATACCTTTGACTAGACAGACCTTTGTTGGCAAAGTAAGGTCTCTGCTTTTTAACACGATGTCTAGGTTTCTCATAGTTTTTCTTCCAAGGAGCAAGCATCTTTTAATTTCATGGCTTCAGTCACTGTCTGCAGTGACTTTGGGGTCTAATAAAATAAAATACAATAAAATGAAATTTGTCACTGTTTCTGCATTTCCTCCCTTCTATTTGCCATGAAGTGATGGGACTGGATGCCATGATCTTAGTTTTCTGGATGTTGAGGTTTAAGCCAGCTTTTTCACTCTCCTTTTTAACCTTCATCAAAAAGCTCATTAGTTCCTCTTTGCTTTCTGCCATGAGTGGTGTCATCTGCATATCTGAGGTATTGGTATTTTCCCCAGCAATGTTGATTCCAGGGTGACCTTCATCCAGTCTAACACTTCACATGATGTACTCTGCATATAAGTTAAATCAGCCAAGTGACAATATATAGCCAGGTCATACTCATTTCCCAATTTTGAACCAATCCATCTTTCAGTGTCCAGTCCTAGCTGTTGCTTCTTGACCTGCATACACAATTCTCAAGAGGCAGGTAAGGTGGTCTGGTATTCCCATCTCTTTAACAAATTCCCACAGTTTGTTGTGATCTACATAGTCAAAGGCTTTAGTGTAGTAAATGAAGCAGAAGTAGATGTTTTTCTGGGATTCCCTTGCTTTTTCTATGATACAATGGATATTGACAATTTGATCTCTTATTCCTCTGCCTTTTCTAAATCCAACTTATATGTCTGAAAGCTCCTTGCCTTCATGGTGGAGAAATGTTTCCTGAACCCTCTGAAGTGTTTTCACTTCTACTAACCTCATCCCTAGAAGTACATTCTCCCTCAAAGAAAATGTTTTCCATATTTAAGATATTTCAAATTAAACACTGACTTTTTTTTGAGTGAAACATATGATGTAGGAGGAACTATTAATCTGTGGAATAACATGAATACATTATGTTTTAAAAAACTTGTTTTATGAAGTCTTTGACAAACATTTGCAATACTATTCCTTTTTTTTATAATGTATATTTCAGCTTCTCAAGTATTCACCACTTGTTTGTCTTACTGTCTTCCTTGGCTTTAGCATGAAAGATTTGTATCAATCAATTTTGCTTAAATTATGGTACAGTAGAAATCAAATCCTAAATCTCAATAACTTTTCATCACAACTTCCTCATCAGATTTTGTCTCTCCTGAACTGGCTGGCTTTTATCTTCATGATTGGACCCAGGTTACAGGCACATTCCCTATCTGGAACATTATTAATCTCATTAAAGATGGAAATAAGGGCAACATGAAGCCAAGTAATATTTCTTAAAATTTGGTTGAAAGTGGCTCCCATCACTTCTGATCACAATTATTGAATAAAGCAAGAAGCTGTGAAAGTCTGATGTTCATGGATGATATAATGACTCCAAAGGGAAAGGAAGTGAATAACTTTATCAGGAATGCAATTTACCACAGATAAATTAATAACAACATAGAAAAAATATCAAAATTTAATTATCCAAGAGCTACATGAGAATAAGAAACTGTGGAATTTCCCCCCATTTCATTGATATATATTTGGATCTTTCCAGGTGGCACCAGTGGTAAAGAACCCCCCTGCCAATGCAGGAGACTTAAGAGACACAGGTCCAGACCTTGGGCTGGCTGTGAAGATTCTCTGGAGGAGGGCACGGCAACCCTCTCCACATTCTTACCTGGAGAATCCCATCAACAGAGAAGCTTGGCAGGCTACAGTCCGCAGGGTCTCTCAGAATGAAATACGACTGAAGCGACTTAGCACACTTGCAATTTACCACAAATTAAAAATAAATGACCAGAAAAAATGTCAAAAACATAATTATCCAAGACCTACATGAGAATCAGCGTCTGAACCGTGGCTCGGATGGTAAAGCGTCTGTCTACAATGTGAGAGACCTGGGTTTGATCCCTGGGTTGGGAAGATTCCCTGGAGAAGGAAATGGCAACGCACTCCAGTACTCTTGCCTTAAAAATCCCATGGATGGAGGAGCTTGGCTCAGGCTACTATCCATGGGTCACAAAGAGTCGGGCATGACTGAATGACTTCACTTTCATGAGAATAGGGACTTGTAGAATTTTCTCCCATTTTCATTTTAGTTCAGTTGCTCAGTCATGTCTGACTCTTTGTGACCCCATGGACTGCAGCATACCAGACTTCCCTGTCCATCACCAACTTCTGGAGCCTGCTCAAACTAGTGTCCATAGAGTTAGTGATGCTGTCCAACCATCTCATCCACTATCGTCCCCTTCTACCACTGCCTTCAATCTTTCCCAGCATCAGCATCTTTTCTAATGAGTCAGTTCTTTGCATGAGGTTGCCAAAGTATTGGAGTTTCAGCTTCAACATCAGTCCTTCCAATAAGTATTCAAAACTGATTTCTCCTATTTTATTGACATGCATTTGACACACGTCAAATCAGTGTTAGTTGCTCAGCAGTGTCTTACTCTTTGCGACACCATAGACTATAGCCCACCATTTCAGGCTCCTCTGTCCATGGAATTCTCCAGGCAAGAATACTGGAGTGAGTAGCCATTCTGTTCTCCAGGAGATATTGCCAACTCAGGGATCAAATGAGGGTCTCCCATGTTTCAGGCAGATCTTTACCATCTGAGTCACAAGTTCACAATATAATGAAGTGCTGTATAATAATTATACAAATAATTATCAAAATGACTTTAGTCAATACATATCATTTCACATAGCTACAAAAATGTTTCTTTGTGATCAAACTACTTAAGATACACTCTCTTAGCAGCTATCAAATATACAAAACAGTATTATTAGCTATAGTCATCATGTGTTTGCTATAGCCTCAGAAAGTATTTCTCATATAACTGCAAGTTTGTATTTTTTGATTACCTTCACCCAATTTCCCCAACCTCTGACCCACGCCTTTGGCAACCACAAAATCTGATCTCTATTAGTTTGGTTTTATCAGATTTCACATATAAATGATATCATACAATATTTGTCTTTGTCTGACTTAGTTTATCTACATAATGCCTTCAAAGTCCATTCATATAATTTCTAGTTGCAGAATGTCCTTACTTCAATGTATAAATAAGATGCTATACATATATATGTATGAGTGAAAGTGAAAAGTGAAAGTGAAGTCGCTCAGTCGTGTCCGACTCTTTGCGACCCCATGGACTGTAGCCTACCAGGCTTCTCTGTCCATGGAATTCTCTAGGCAAGAATACTGGAGTGGGTTACCATTTCCTTCTCCAATATGTATGAGTATATGCTATATTTTCTGTATCTTTTCATCAATCATTAGAAATTTAGGTTGTGGCTGTATCTTGACTATTGTAAATAATACTGTAGTAAATGGAAGTGCAGATATCTCTTTGAGATAATAAATTTAATACCTTTGTATCTATAGCCAGAAATGAAATTTTTAGATCATATGCTAATTTTATTTTTGATTTTTTGAGAAAGTTCCATGCAGTTCCTTATTGGATATGTTAGTTACTCAGTCATGTCCAACTCTTTATGACCCCATGGACTGTAGACTGCCAGTCTTCTCTGTCCATGGAATTCTCCAGGCAAGAATACTGGAGTGGTTAGCCATTCCCTTTTCATGGGAATCTTCCCAACTCGGGTACTGAACTTGAGTCTCCTACATTGCAGGCAGATTCTTTACTGTCTGAACCACCAGGGAAGCCCCAAAACTAGATATGCCAATTTACATTCCTACTAACAGTACATGAGGGTTGCATTTTTTCTAAATTTTCACCAGCACTTGCTGTCACTTATCTTTTTGATGATCTTCATTCTATCAGATATAAGATGATATATCTCATTGTGGTTTTGATTTGCATTTCCCTAATGATTAGTGATATTAACCACTTTTCATGTACCTGTTAACTTTTAGAATATCCTCTTTGGAAAAAAGTCCATTTGTGTCTTTGTTCATTTTTAAAATTAAACTATTTGCTTTTGCTCCTGAGTTGTATAATTTTCTTATATATATATAAGAACTTTTATATATATATATATATATATAAATAAATATTCAGTTCAGTCGCTCAGTTGTGTCCGACTCTTTGCGACCCCATGAATCGCAGCACCCCAGGCCTCCCTGTTCATCACCATCTCTCGGAGTTCACTCAGACTCATGTCCATCGAGTCCTTGATGCCATTCAGCCATCTCATTCTCCGTCGTCCCCTTCTCCTCCTGTCCCCAATCCCTCCCAGCATCAGAGTCTTTTCCAATGAGTCAACTCTTCGCATGAGATGGCCAAAGTACTGGAGTTTCAGCTTTAGCATCATTCCTTCCAAAGAAATCCCAGGGCTGATCTCCTTCAGAATGGACTGGTTGGATCTCCTTGCAGTCCAAGGGACTCTCAACAGTCTTCTCCAACACCACAGTTCAAAAGCATCAATTCTTTGGCGCTCAGCCTTCTTCACAGTCCAACTCTCACATCCATACATGACTAAAGGAAAAACCATAGCCTTGACTAGACGGACCTTAGTCGGCAAAGTAATGTCTCTGCTTATGAAAATGCTATCTAGGCTGGTCATAACTTTTCTTGCAAGGAGTAAGCATCTTTTAATTTCATGGCTGCAGTCACCATCTGCAGTGATTCTGGAGCCCAGAAAAAAAAAGTCTGACACTGTTTCCACTGTTTCCCCATCTATTTCCCATGAAGTGATGGGACCAAATGCCAAGATCTTCGTTTTCTGAATGTTGAGCTTTAAGCCAACTTTTTCACTCTCAAAATCCCAGGGCTGATCTCCTTCAGAATGGACTGGTTGGATCTCCTTGCAGTCCAAGGGACTCTCAACAGTCTTCTCCAACACCACAGTTCAAAAGCATCAATTCTTTGGCGCTCAGCCTTCTTCACAGTCCAACTCTCACATCCATACATGACTAAAGGAAAAACCATAGCCTTGACTAGACGGACCTTAGTCGGCAAAGTAATGTCTCTGCTTATGAAAATGCTATCTAGGCTGGTCATAACTTTTCTTGCAAGGAGTAAGCATCTTTTAATTTCATGGCTGCAGTCACCATCTGCAGTGATTCTGGAGCCCAGAAAAAAAAAGTCTGACACTGTTTCCACTGTTTCCCCATCTATTTCCCATGAAGTGATGGGACCAAATGCCAAGATCTTCGTTTTCTGAATGTTGAGCTTTAAGCCAACTTTTTCACTCTCCTCTTTCATTTTCATCAAGAGGCTTTTTAGCTCCTCTTCACTTTCTGCCATAAGGGTGGTGTCATCTGCATATCTGAAGTTATTGATATTTATATTTAGGATACGAATCCTTCATCAGAATATATTTTGCAAACCACTTCTCCCTTTCATAGGTAAATTGCCTTTTCATTTTAATGATTGTTTCTTCTCTGCAGAAGCTTCTAGCTTGATAGAACTTGTCTATTTTGTACCACTTGTTTATCTTTTATTTTGTTAATTGTTATTTAGGTGTCTTAAAATAGTGCCAAAATCTGAGTCAAGAAGTTTTTATTATCCCCACTTTTTATTCTATTAGTAGTGTGGCTTCATTTTTTACATTTGAATTTTTAATCAATTTAGAATTAATTTTTGTGAATGGAGTAAGATGGGGGTCTAGTTTCATTCTATGTATGTAAATATTTCATTTTTCCAGCACCATATATTGAAGAGATTATCTTTCATCCTTTGAGTATTCTTTGCTTTCTTTTCATATGTTACTTGACTGTTTATGCATGAGTTTATTTCTGGGCTCTTTATTCTGTCCCAGTAGTCTGTGTGTCTGTTTTAACACCATCTTGTTTTGATTATTATATAACTTTGTAGTACAGTTTGAAATGAGAAATTGTGATGCCTCCAGTTTAGTTCTTCCTACTCAGGGTTATTTGAGCTATCCATGGTCTTTTGTAGTTCCATACAAATTTTAGGATTGGTTTTACTACTTTTGCCAAAAATAAAAATAGAAGTGGAGTCATAAGGACTCCATAAGGATTCAACTCCATAAAGTTTTAAGTTGTATGAGCATTTTAACCATATTAACTATTTTAATCCATAATCATAGGTTAACTTTCCACATACTTGTATCTTTTAGAATTTGTTCATTAACATGTTATAGTTTTTAGTAGAAAGATCATCCCACCTCCTTGTTTAACTTTTTTTATACATTAATATTCTCTTGTTTGCTGATGCCAAATGAGGCTTTCATTTATTTTTCAAATAATTTATTGTTAGTGTATGGTGGCTCAGATAGTAAAGCATCTGCCTGCAATGCTGAAGACCTGGGTTTGATCCCTGGGTTGGGAAGATCCCCTGGAGAAGGAAATGGCAACCCACTTCAGTACTCTTGCCTGGAAAATTCCATGGACAGAGGAGCCTGGTAGGCTACGTCCATGGGGTTGCAAAGAGTCAGACACTACCGAGCAACTTCACTTATAAAAACACTAATCATTTGTGTATGTTGATTTTTTATCCTGCACCTTTACCGAATTTATTGATTAGTTTCAACAGATGTTTTGCGTAATCTTCAGAATTTTCTCTTTATAAAAGCATGTCATCTACAAATAAAAACTATTTTACTGCTTCCTTTCCAAATCTGATGACTTTTATTTCTTTTTCTTGCCTGACTACTCTGGTTAGGATTTCAGAACTATGTTGAACAGGAATAGTGAGAGTGAGCACCCTTATCTCGTTTTTGATCATATGAGAAAAACTTTCAACCTTTCAGCAATGAATATAATGTTAACTGTGGTCATCACCCCACTCTAGTACTCTTGCCTGGAAAATCCCATGGATGGAGGAGCCTGGTAGGCTGCAGTCCATGGGGTCGCTAAGAGTCGGACACGACTGAGCAACTTCACTTTGACTTTTCACTTTCATGCATTGGACGAGGAAATGGAAACCCACTCCAGTATTCTTGCCTGGAGAATCCCAGGGACAGGAGGGCCCAGTGGGCTGCCGCCTATGGGGTCTCACAGAGACGGACACGACTGAAGCGACTTAGCAGCAGCAGCAGCAGCAGTGGTCATCATAAAGTGAAGGTGAAGGTGAAGGTGAAGTCGCTTAGTCATGTCCGACTCTTTGGAACTCCATGGACTGTAGCCTACCCAGGCTTCTCCGTCCGTGGGATTCTCCAGGCAAGAATACTGGAGTGGGTTACCATTTCCTTCTCCAGGGGATCTTCCTGACCCAGGGATTGAACCCGGGTCTCTCACATTGGAGGCAGACGCTTTAACTTCCAAGCCACCAGGGTCATCATATAAGACCTTTATTATGTTGAGGTATTACATAGTTTGCATTGTGAATGAATGCTGAATCTTCTCAAATATTTTTTTTTCTGTTTCTACTGAGATGCTCACATACTTCTTATTTTTTGTTAGATTAATATGATGCATTACAGTGATTTATTTGCATATCTTGAAACATTCTTGCATTCTGAGGATAAATTCTTCATGATCATGGGGTACAATCATTTTAATATGTTGAAAATTTTGATTTACTAGTATTTCAGAAGGCTGGACAATAATTTTTCTTCAAGCATTTGGTAAAATTCACCAATGAACATATCTGTTTCTGGGCTTATATTTCTTGAAAGTTTTTTGATTACTAATTCAATCTTGTTACTAATTATTAGTCTATTCAGTTTTTGTTTTGTTTTTCTTCTGATTCAGTCTTGGAAGTTTGCATGTTTCCAGGAATTTATCCTTTTTTTTTTTTTTTCAGGTTGTCCAGTTTGTTCTTGTATAATTGTTCATAGTAGCCAAAGCCTTTGACTGTGTGGATCACAATAAACTGTGGACAATTCTGAAAGAGATGAGAATACCAGACCACCTAACTTGCCTCTTGAGAAATCTGTATGCAGGTCAGGAAGCAACAGTTAATGAGATGGCTGGATGGCATCAAGGACTCGATGGACGTGAGTCTGAGTGAACTCCGAGAGATGGTAATGAACAGGGAGGCCTGGCGTGCTGCGATTCATGGGGTCGCAAAGAGTCGGACACGACTGAGCGACTGAACTGAACTGAACTGAGTCTCAAGATTTTGTGTGTTTGGTATTAGTTTTTATATCTCTTCTTTCATATATGATTTTATTTGTTTTAGTCCTTTCCCTTTTGTTCTTGGTTAGTCTAGCTAAAGTTTGGCAATCTTGTTTATCTTTACAAATAATGAACTCTTTATTTTTTTCAATCTTCTGTACTGTTTTCCTTATCTCTTTAACTTACTTCTTCTCTCATCTTTATTATTTCCTTCCTTCTACTAACTTTGAGCTTAATTTGCTTTTCTTTTTATAGCTGCTTTAGTTATAAAGTTAGATTGTTTACTTGATGTTTTTCTACTTTCCTGATGTTTGCATTTGTAGCTATAAATTACTCTATTTGAATATTTTTTGCTATAACTTCTAAGTTTTGATATGTTTTGTTTCCATTATATTTTGTCTCAAGTTACTTTTTTCTGTTTTAATTTCTTCTTTGATTTGTTAGTTTTTCAGAAGTGTGTTTAATTTTCATGTGTTTGTGTGTTCTTGATATTTTCTCCTAGAAAATATCCCATATGTATTTGAGAAGAATATGTATTCTGCCATTGTTGAAATTGTTCTGTATGTGTTTCTTAGCTTCACATGATTTTAGTTATTGTTCAAATCTACTGTTTTCTTATTCTTTCTCTGCCTGTATGACGTCTCCATTGTTGAGAGTGGCATATTAAATTCCCCAGCCATTATTGTATTCCTGATTACTTCTTTTGGTTTTGTTAGTGTTTGCTTTATATATTTAGATGAGTAAATAATGGGTGCACACATATTTACAATTGTTATATCTTCTTGGTGACTTTATCATTATATAATGATATTTTTCTTCTTTTGTAGCTTGAAACTATGATAACCTGATATTAAAGATACCTACTAATGCTTTCTTTCATTTATCATTTGCTTAAAATATCTTTTTACATGTCTTCACTTTCAGTCTATGCATATCCTTAAGACTAAAGTGAGTCAATTTTAGGCAACATATCATAATACCTTGTTTTTTATACACCCAGCCTTTCTGTCTTTTATTGGAAACTTTAATTTGCTTACATTTAAAATAATTGTTGATAGGAAGGGACTTACTAATGTTATTTAGTTATTGTCATCTAATGCTTTGTAGATCCATTTTGCTTTGTAGATCTTATATTGGTGCCTTCTTTGGTGATTTAATGACTTTTGAAGAGATATGTTTGACTTTATCATTAATTTTTTGTGTATATACTCCATGTTTTCCTTGTGTTTACCATAAAATTTACAAAAATATCTTATATTTTTAACACTTTTTAGGGCTGGTAACAACATCAATAGCATTCTTAGACTTTACATTTTTACTTCTCCCTTGGTTACATTTTGGTTGTTGATATTGCAGCATGCATATTTTTATATAATGTATCTAATAATAAACTATTATAATTATTTTAAATTACTTTCTTAATTTTTTTAACTTTTAAACTATAACCTTCAGTTAATTATGCTTCACTGTTTTTATGAGGTTAGATAAACTTACTTTAACTATGCACTCACCAATACCAGTTTTACACCTGCATTTGTCTGTTTTTATACTCTAAAGCAACATTTTTATGATCTCTTGAATTCTCTTTAATATTTCTTGTAAGGCAGATTTAGTGATGATGTACTCCCTTAGCATTTGATTCTAAGGGAAATTATTTTGCCTCCACCTCTGAAGGACCACTTTGCTGAGCATAGTATTCTTGATTGACAGATTTTTCTTTCTTTTTTCTTCAGTATTTGTAATATACCAGTCCATTTTCTCCTGATCTGAAGAATTTTTGTTGAAAAATTCTACTAGAGTCTTATTTGTGATATGTCATTTTTCTCTTGCTGCTGATAAAATTTCCTTTTTGATTTTGGCTTCTGAGTTTAATTATAATGCCTCTCAATGTAATCTTTTTTTGTGTTCAATCTACTTAGTATTTTTTGGCCTCATGAATATGGATGTCCTTTTCTTAGCCCAAGTTTGAGAAGGTTTCAGCTATCATTGCTTGACACATGCTTTCTGTCCTATTTTACTCATCTTCTTCTATGATTCTTATAAATATTATTTGTTTTAACAATGCCTATACATTCTTTAGGCTTGCTTCACTCTTTCTAATTCTGTTTCTTTTTGGCTCCTCTGACAGATGATTTTAAATGTCTTAACTTTATTACTGTGAGTCTTTCTTCTACTTGATTGAGTTGCTGTTGAAGTCCTCTGCCAAATCCTTCTATTCACTCATTGTATTCTTCAGGTTTATGATTTCTGATTGTATTTTGGTAACTTCTATTTCTTTGTTGAACTTCTCATTTTGTACCTGTATTGTTTCTCTGTTTCTTTAGTTTTCTGCCTGTGTTCTTGTAGCTCATTAAACTACTTTAAAACAACTACTCTGAATTATTTGTGAGATAGTTGATAGAATTTTTTTTTAGAAGCACTTATTAGAACTTTATAAGTTTCATTTATTGAAGTCATGTTTGCCTAATTTTTTTGATTCACAGTTCTTTTTATTGATGCCTGCACATATGAATAGGTGGTCTCTTCTCCCAGATTTTACATGTTTGCTTTGACAAAAACAGTCTATCCATTGCTAGTCAGATCAACTTGGGGTTATGTATTGTTCAGGGTCCTGAATAAGGCAGTATTGTGTCCCAAGATTTTTGGCAAAACAGGGCTACCATCTTGGCTCTGAAGACAGATAAATCCACTGGCTGAACCACTAGGGTGTTCCTTCACAGAGGAGCTCAATCTGCCAAGATATAAATCCAGATATAAGCTCTAAACCCATTCACTTTCTCTGTCACAATCAGTTCTCCAGTGGTCAGTCCCACAGATTCACCCTGCAATTCCTATAAGGTGAGACCCAATTGAGCATGCTTTTTGCCCACTGGGGTAACCATAGGCCCAAAAGTTCCTCTCTGTGTGGTGCTGTGCTAACCATTAAGGTTGGTATGTAGCAACTCCTTTGCTCTGCTAATGCAGTTCATCTCAGTCTTTGGCCCAGCGTGTACATCAGCCTCTGTGTTTTAGGATTTTCACAGTGACATCTTGTCTATACATAATTGCTAGTTGGTTTTCTTGTGAGGGGGACTGAATTGGGAATAACCCATGTCCCTATCTTCCTGATGTCACTCCAGAAGTTTAGTGGGATTGTACGAATGTTAAACGCTCATTCTGAAATTCTGTTCCATGACAGAGGCTGGTTCTATGGCTTCCTAGAGTTTTCAATAGTAGTAACATTATTGAGGTTAAGCAATTTGAATTGTGCTTTATTGATTTCAATCTGGTGACTATGTCTGCTCTTAACCAGAAAGAAATAGCATTACCTCTCTTGGGATGGTTTCAGTCAGTGTCTTGGTCATTTTTTTATAAAGTGTAAAACATATAATATTTTCTTCTTGGATAACCTAGTTCATTTATTTAATGGATTATGACCAATTCAAAACACAGTCACTGCCAATTATTAAGAACTTACATCATTGTGTGTAAAGCTTGTTTCAGTGTCACATTTTAAAATTTTATATCTCACTACTAAAATAACTTTATCTCACAATGCTCATCAAAAGCACAGGCTTGCCTTCTTGAACTAGGGATTCTTTTCACTTTTCACTGTTCAAAAGTTCAAGTCAATGAAAGCAAGTCTCCTTACATCTTCTCTGCTAAAATATGTCTCAGCAGGTGGGCTCCCTTTGAGCTACAAGGCACCTGTTTCAAGGGACTCCTCCATGTCTTTGGATACTGGCTCCAGGGTTAAGCCTGAGTGCAAGATGTGTTTGTTGTCATTGCCACTTATCTGATTTAACTAATTAACTCAGCAGGCAAGATAAGTTTTTTAAGTTTAATGTTATTGCAAAGCACCTTGAGATACCTCAGCATGACAAGATGACATAAAAGTTAGTGTATGTATGCCTCTACTTCCTCTCAGAGTTAGGCACCCTGGTGATTTAGACAAATGCATTGGTTGTTCAAATGGAAACTAAGTACTAAAAGTCATGGCGAGAAAAAAGACTGAATTCTAATGTGATGTTTCCCATTTGTTAGAAACATAAAGAAACAGGGAACTCATTTATAATTCCTATGGATTCGTGCAATCAGATGGAAATTATTGAGATGTGGAATAAATTCCTGAGATAATGATGTTATCTTAATGTTTAAAGATACTAGAATTCTTATTCCACATCATCTATTTTTATATAAATTATATGAACAATTTTTAGCTATTCTTTGTATAGGATAAATGTTATAAAGCTTCTTTCACATTATTCCTTTTAAATCTCTTGCAATTGTATTATCATTATCTGTATGTGACAAAAATAAATAGAATTAAATAAAATTATCCAAATATATAGAAATTATAAAAAAAAACTTTTTGAGTAATAAGACTCAGATATTCCTTTAAATAGTGTTGTTTATATGGATTATTTTAATAATTAAAATTGTGAACTTTTGTAGCAAGTAAATGGTCTTTGAAGCAAATACTATGTCTATAAAAATCACACTACTCTACATCTCGGTTGAAATGTTTTTGGGACAGCAAAAAACATAAATAATAGCAAAGCATATTTGTACTACATGCTTCTATAAAAATGATTAAAATACATGTGTAAGTACTCTTAATATGTATGGAATATTGGTAGAAATGGTACTTGTTTTGTATTGTAGTATTCTTAGTAGGCTTCAGTGTTATGTGAACCAAGAACTTCCAGATGTGCAAGCTGGGTTTAGAAAAGGAATAGGAACCAGAGATCAAATTGTTAATATTCACTGGATCACCGAGAAAGCTAGGGAATTTCAGAAAAACATCTACCTCTGTTTCATCAGTTACGCCAAAACCTTTGACTGTGTTGATCATAATAAACTGTGGAAAGCTGTTAAAGAGATGGGAATACAAGACCATCTAACCTGTCTCCTGAGAAACCTGTATGTGGATCAAGAAGCAATAGTCAGAACCCTGTATGGAACAACTGATTAGTTCAAGTTTGAAAAAGGAATACGACAGGACTATCTGCAGTCATCCTGTTTGTTTAATTTACATGTTGAGCCCGTCATGAGAAATGCTGGGCTAGATGAGTTACAAGCTGGAATAAAAATAGGTGGAAGAAATATCAACAATCTCAGATACATGGATGATACCACTCTAATTGCAGAAGTGAATAGGCACTTAACTCTGCCAACAAAGGTCCATAGAGTCAAGATTATGGTCTTCCCAGTGGTCACATTTGGCTGTGAGAGCTGGACTGTAAAGAAGGCAGAGTACCAGAGAACTGATGCCTTCGGACTCTAGTGCTGGAGAAGACTCTGACACTGCAGAGTCCATTGGACAGAAAGAAGATCAAACCCATCAGTCTTACAGGAAATGAACTCAGAATGCTCATTGGAAGGACTGATGCTGAAGCTGAAACTTCAGTATTTTGGTCATCTGATATGAACAGCTGACTCATTGGAAAAATCCCTGATGCTGAGAAAACTGCAAAAATCTAGAAAATCTCTCTCTAGTAGACAGAGCTGTAAATAACATAATGCAATCATAACAGTTCTTGTTCCATCACCTTCCCTATATAATGTAGCTTAATCAAGAATATTCTATAATATTCACAAAGTCTACTTACACTCAAGAGGAGTTCAATTCAGTTCAGTCGCTAGAAGCTTGCTACTTTTTGTAATAATTTTCTCTGTATTGATATTCATTATTTTATGAATCATTGTTGCCCTTACCTCCCTTAAATTTTAAACATGGCTTATTTACATATTTTTAAATATAACAGTTGTTATAAAATTACTTTTTGCAAAGTTCAGCATTGAGCCTTTCAGATAAACTCTGTGATTCTTTTTATTTATTTTTTTCTGAGTATGGATCACATTTTCATGTTTATTTCATGTCATAAATTTCTAGTAAAAATTAGATATTGTAGCAAATATCTACTGTTTTTTTTTTTATCTTAGTGGTTATAATTAATGCTTTTGATTGTTTATCTGTTTGTTCAGTAACCTGTCTGGCATAAATCTGTGATATCTATTATTCTGGCAGCGTGTAACTTCTAATGTCTCCATTCAGTCTCTTTTAAACACTAGAAAATTTTTACTTTTGGATTTCTAGATATTACCTTGTGTCAATATGGCTTAATGGTAAGCAAATAATTGGCTAGAGGTTGGAGGCAAGCACCATGCCCCAGTAAAATCTCCGCCTTTCAAAAATAGATATACGTGGGTTTGGGAACACATTCAAAATCAGTATATTTAAAACTCTTTCTCAACTGTTATTTTCAAGAAGATTCTCCCAGGTCTGCTTTGCCTGTGCACAAGTCCTCATATTCAGGAAGATATATGTGTAAAGGGCCCTCTTCAATCTTTACTGAGTTTGCGTACCTTCTTGAGCATGTATACATTCTTCCAGACTGACAAACATATGTGGGAACTTATTAAACTTATCTCCCTCTTAAAACTCTTGACTACTCCAATGGTCTTCTGCTTGCCATAACCATGGTCATAACTTTAAGTTAGCTACATTGCCAACCTATACTTCTGACATTTAGATCACTTTTGTGCATGACAACATCCATGATGGAAAGGCTTTTCTTCCCTCCATTCTAAATCAATTCAGCTCCCTCCAGAAACAAATATGCTGGAATTTTATTATTGTTGTTTTTGTAGGAGTAGGATTTGTGGCTTAAATTTGTATATATTTATCTATTATATATAATATATAATGCATATATAAATATATGTATACATATAACATACCTATATATATATGCATCAGTTCAGTTCAGTCACTCAGTCATGTCCAACTCCTTGTGACCCCATGAATCACAGCATGCCAGGGCTGCCTGTCCATCACCAACTCCCAGAGTTCACTCAGACTCGCGTCCATCGAGTCAGTGATGCCATCCAGCCATCTCATCCTCGGTCGTCCCCTTCTCCTCCTGCCCCCAATCCCTCCCAGCATCAGAGTCTTTTCCAATGCGTCGACTCTTCGCATGAGGTGGCCAAAGTACTGGAGTTTCAGCTTTATCATCATTCCTTCCAAAGAAATCCCAGGCCTGATCTCCTTCAGAATGGATTGGTTGGATCTCCTTGCAGTCCAAGGGACTCTCAAGAGTCTTCTCCAACACCACAGCTCAATCAGTTCTTCGGCATTCAGCCTTCTTCACATTCCAACTCTCACATCCATCCATGACTACTGGAAAAACCATAGCCTTGACTAGATAGACCTTAGTCGGCAAAGTAATATCTCTGCTTTTGAATATGCTATCTAGGTTGGTCATAACTTTCCTTTTAAGAAGTAAGCATCTTTTAATTTCATGGCTGCAATCACCATCTGCAGTGATATTGCAGCCCAAAAATATAAAGTCTGACACTGTTTCCACTGTTTCCCCATCTATTTCCCATGAAGTGGTGGGACCAGATGCCATAATCTTTGTTTTCTGAATGTTGAGCTTTAAGCCAACTTTTTCACTCTCCTATTTAACTTTCATCAAGAAACTTTTTAGTTCCTCTTCACTTTCTGCCATAAGGGTGGTGTCATCTGCATATCTGAGGTTATTGATATTTCTCCCGGCAATCTTGATTCCAGTTTGTGTTTCTTCCAGTCCAGCATTTCTCATGATGTACTCTGCATCTAAGTTAAAAAAGCAGGATGACAATATACAGCCTTGACGAACTCCTTTTCCTATTTGGAACCAGTCTGTTGTTCCATGTCCAGTTCTAACTGTTGCTTCCTGACCTGCATACAGATTTCTCAAGAGGCAGGTCAGGTGTCTGGTATTCCCATCTCTCTCACAATTTTCCACAGTTTATTGTGATCCACACAGTCAAAGACTTTGGCATAGTCAATAAAGCAGAAATTGATGTTTTTCTGGAATTCTCTTGCTTTTTCCATGATCCAGCGGATGTTGGCAATTTGATCTCTGGTTCCTCTGCCTTTTCTAAAACCAACTTGGACATCAGGAAGTTCATGGTTCATGTGTTGCTGAAGCCTGACTTGGAGAATTTTGAGCATTACTTTACTAGCATGTGAGATGAGTGCAATTTTGTGGTAGTTGGAGCATTCTTTTGCATTGCCTTTCTTTGGAATTGGAATGAAAACTGACCTTTTCCAGTCCTGTGGCCACTGCTGAGTTTTCCAAATTTGCTGGCATATTGAGTGCAGCACTTCCACAGCATCATCTTTCAGGATTTGAAATAGCTCAACTGCAATTCCATCACCTCCACTAGCTTTGTTCGTAGTGATGCTTTCTAAGGCCCACTTGACTTCACATTCCAGGATGTCTGCATCTAGATGAGTGATCACACCATTGTGATTATCCAGGTCATGAAGATCTTTTTTGTACAGATCTCCTGTGTATTCTTGCACCTTTTCTTAATATCTTCTGCTTCTGTTAGGTCCAGATCATTTCTGTCCTTTATCGAGTCTATCTTTGCATGAAATGTTCCCTTGGTATCTTTAATTTTCTTGAAGCGATCTCTAGTCTTTCCCATTCTGTTTTTTTTCCTCTATTTCTTTGCTTTGATCACTGAGGAAGGCTTTCTTATCTCTTCTTGCTTTTCTCTGGAACTCTGCATTCAGATGCTTATATCTTTCCTTTTTTCCTTTGCTTTTCACTTCTCTTCTGTTCACAGCTATTTGTAAGGCCTCCCCAGACAGCCATTTTGCTTTTTTGCATTTTTTTTCCTTGGGGATGGTCTTGATCCCTGTCTCCTGTACAATGTCATGAACCTCATTCCATAGTTCATCAGGCACTCTATCTATCAGATCTAGGCCCTTAAATCTATTTCTCACTTCCACTGTATAATCATAAGGGATTTGATTTAGGTTATACCTGAATGGTTTAGCAGTTTTCCCTACTTTCTTCAATTTGAGTCTGAATTTGGTAATAAGGAGTTCATGATCTGAGCCACAGTCAGCTCCTGGTCTTGTTTTTGTTGACTGTATAGAGCTTCTCCATCTTTGGCTGCAAAGAATATAATCAGTCTGACTTCAGTGTTGACCATCTGGTGATGTCCATGTGTAGAGTCTTCTCTTGTGTTGTTGGAAGAGGGTGTTTGCTATGACCAGTGCATTTTCTTTCTTTCTTTCTTTTTACTCTAGATATATGCATATGTATATATCTAGAGTAAACATAAAGAGCAAACAGTTTGTAAATAAGACAAAATTTTAACAAGGGTTAAATGTGGATGATGGATATACTGGTGATTATAATGTTATACTTTCCTTTTAACCTTGTTTTTTTCCTGTAAACTTAGAAAAAGTTTAACCTTATTCTTGTTTGGATGAGGAATAGAGAATAATTGACTATTAGATGACTAATAACAGTAAGTTTCTGCTTTGGTAGGTAACTCTGGTACTGACACTTTATTATATTTACAAATTACAAACAATGACAAATTATTTTGAGAGCTTTTGCAGTTTATTAGCTACTTTGAGAAAAAAAAAAAAAAAACCCTACTTCTAGTAAAGTTAATGAGAGATGAATATACAGTGACAGCATGGCATTTCAAAAACTACTATAAAGTTATTCCTAGGCTTTCATAGGAAACTGAATATATGTATAAGCATTTTTCTCTTCCTTTATTATATACTATTTAAAATATATTAGCAGTATCATTTAGAGTTCCTTGGATCAGAAAAAATTCTCCTATAATTTAACCTCAACAGTGAATCAAAATCCCTTCTAAGGTTTTTAATTTTTATTCTATAGTAGTGAACACACATGACATGAGAACTATGCTCTTAACAGATTTTTAAGTGTGACAAATAGCATTGCTAACAATAAACACAATGTTTTAGAGTAGATCTTTAGAACAATATTCAATTCTGTTTAGTTCAGTCACTAGGTCCTGCCCAACTCTTCGTGACTCCATGGGCTGCAGCATGTCAGGCTTTCCTGTCCATTACCAACCCCCAGATCTTGCTCAACCTCATGTCCATCCAGCTGGTGATGCCATCCAACCATTTTATCATCTGTTGTCCCCTTCTCCTCCTCCCTTCAATCTTTCCCAGCATCAGTGTCTTTTCAAATGAGCAGTTTTTCGCATCAAGTGGCCAAAGTATTGGAGTTTCAGCTTCAGCATCAGTCCTTCCAATGAATATACAGGACTGATTTTCTTTAGGATTGGTGGGTTTGATCTCCTTGCAGTCCAAGGGACTCTCAAGGTTCTTCTCCAACATCACAGTTCAAAAGCATCAATTCTTTGGAGCTCAGCTTTCTTTATGATCCAGCTCTCACATCCATAGCTGACTACTAGGAAAATCATACCTCTGACTAGATGGACCTTTGTTGGCAAAATAATGTATCTGATTTTTAATAAATTCTCTAGGTTGTCATAGCTTTACTTTCAAGAAACAAGCATCTTTTAATTTCATGGCTACAGTCACCATCTGCAGTGATTTGGGAGCCCAAGAAAATAAAGTCTTTCACTGTTTCCATTGTTTCCCTATTTGTTTGCCATGAAGTTATGGGACCAGATGCCATGATCTTAGTTTTTTGAAAGCTAAGCCAACTTTTTCACTCTCCTCCTACACTTTCATCAAGAGGTTCTTTATATTTTCTTTGCTTTCTGCCATAAGGGTGGTGTCATCTGCATATCTGAGGTTATTTTTATTTCTCCCAGTAATCTTGATTCCAGTTTGTGCTTCATCCAGCCTGGCATTTTGCATGATGTGCTCTGCATATAAATTAAATAAGCAGGGTGATAATATACAGCCTTGACATACTCCTTTCCCAATTTGGAACCACTCAGTTGTTCCATGTCCAGTTCTAACTGTTGCTTCTTGACTTGCATACAGATTTCTCAGGAGGCAGGTAAGGTGATTTGGTATTCTCATAATTTTAAGAATTTTCCACATTTTGCTGAGATCCACACAGTCACAGGCTTTGGCATAGTTAATAAAGTAGAAGTAGATTTTTTTTTTTTTTGGAACTCTGTTGCTTTTTTGATGATCCAGCTAATGTTGGAAATTTGATCTCTGGTTCCTCTATCTTTTATAAATCTTGCTTGAATATCTGGAAGTTCTTAGTTCACATTCTGTTGAAGCCTGGCTTGGAAAATTTTGAGCATTACTTTACTAGTGTGTGAGATGAGTGTGATTGTGATGTAGTTTGAATATTCTTTGGCATTGTGTTTTTTTGGGACTGGAATGGAAACTGACCTTTTTCAGTCCTGTGGCCTCTGCTGAGATTTCCAAATTTGCTGGCATACTGAGTGAAGCACTTTCAAAGCCTTCTCTTTTAGGATTTGAAATAACTCAACTGGAATTTCCATCACCTCCACTAGCTTTGTTCGCAGTGATGCTTCCTAAGGCCTATATTACCTAATGTTCCAGGAAGTCTGGCTCTAGCTGAGTGGTCACCTCATCATGGTTATCTGGGTGATGAAGATCTTTTCTGTAGAATTCTACTATATATTCTTTTACCTCTTCTCAATATCTTCTGCTTCTGTTAGGTCCATAACGTTTCTGTCCTTTATTGTGCCCATCTTTGCATGAAGTTTTCCTGTTGTATATCTGACTTTCTTTAAGACATCTCTAGTCTTTCCCATTCTATTGCTTTCCTTTATTTCTTTCATTTGATCACTGAAGAAGGCTTCTTATCTCTCCTTGCTATTCTTTAGAACTCTGCATTCAAATAGGTATATCTTTCCTTTTCTTCTTTGTCTTTGGCTTCTCTTCTTTTCTTTGCTATTTGTAAGCCCTCTTCAGAAAACCATTTTGCCAGTTTACATTTCTTTTTCTTTGGGATGGTCTTGATCACTGCCTCCTGTACAATGTCAAAAACCTCCATCCATAGTTCTTCAGGTATTCCGTCAATCAGATCTAATGACTTGAACCTACTCGTCACTTCCACTGTAAAATCACAAGGGATATGATTTAGGTTATACCTGAATGGTCTAGTGGTTTTTGCTATTTACTTCTATTTAAGTCCAATTGGAACAACAGACTGGTTCCAAATAGGAAAAGGAATCCGTCAAGGCTGTATATTGTCACCCTATTTATTTAACTTATATGCAGAGTACATCATGAGAAATGCTGGGCTGGAAGAAACACAAGCTGGAATCAAGATTGCCAGGAGAAATATCAATAACCTCAGATATGCAGATGACACCACCCTTATGGCAGAAAGTGAAGAGGAACTAAAAAGCCTCCTGATGAAAGTGAAAGAGGAGAGTGAAAAAGTTGGCTTAAAGCTCAACATTCAGAAAACAAAGATCATGGCATCTGGTCCCATCACTTCATGGGAAATAGATGGGGAAACAGTGGAAACAGTGTCAGACTTTATTTTTCTGGGCTCCAAAATCGCTGCAGATGGTGACTGTAGAAGTACTTTGGCCACCTCATGCGAAGAGTTGACTCATTGGAAAAGACTCTGATGCTGGGAGGGATTGGGGGCAGGAGGAGAAGGGGACGACCAAGGATGAGATGGCTGGATGGCATCACTGACTCGGTGGACATGAATCTGAGTGAACTCTGGGAGATGGTGATGGACAGGGAGGCCTGGTGTGCTGCGATTCATGGGGTCGCAAAGAGTCAGACATAACTGAGCTACTGAACTGAACTGAACTGAAGTCCAATTTGGCAATTATGAGTTCATGATCTGAGTCACAGTCAGCTCCCAGTCTTGTTTTTGCTGACTATATAATGCTTTCCATCTTTGGCTGCAGAAGAATATAAGCAGTCTGATATCAGTATTGATCCTCTGGTGATGTTCATGTGTAAAGTCCTCTCTTATGTTGTGGGAAGAAGATGTTTACTATGACCAGTGGATTATTTTGGTAAAACTCTGTTAGCCTTCTCCCTGCTTAATTTTGTACTCCGAGGCCAATTTTGCCTGTTACTCCAGGTATCTCTTAACTTTCTATTTTTGCATTCCTGTCCCTGTGATGAAAAGGACATCTTTTTCAGGTGCTAGTTCTAGAAGATCTTGTAGGTCTTCATAAAACCGTTCAGCTTCAGCTTCTTCAGCATTAATGGTAAGGACATAGACTTGGATTACCATGATATTGAATGGCTTACCTTGGAAACGAACAGAGATCATTCTGTCATTTTTCAGATTGCACCCAACTGCTGAGTTTTGGACTCTTTTGTTGACTATGATTGGCTACTCCATTTCTTCTAAGGGATTCCTGCCCAAAATTATAGATATAATGGTCATCTGAGTTAAATTCACCCATTCCAGTCTATTTCAGTTCACTGATTCCTAAAATGCCATTGTTCACTTGCCACCTCCTGTTTGACCACTTGCAATTTACCTTGATTCATGAATCTAACATTCCAGGTTCCTATGCATTATTGTTCTTACAGTATCAAACTTTACTTCCTTCACTAGTCACATCAATAACTGAATTGTTTCCACTTTCGTTTCATCTCTTCATTCTTTCTTGAGTTATTTCTCCACTGATCTCCAGTAGCATATTGGGCACCTACTCACCTATGGAGTTTATCTTTCAGTGTTGTCTTTTTGCCTTTTCATACTGTTCATGGGATTCTCAAGGCAAGAATACTGATGTGGTTTGCCATTCCCTTCTCCAGTGGACCACATTTCGTCAGAACTCTCCACTTTGAGCCGTCCATCTTGGGTGGCCCAACGTGACATGGCTCATTGAGTTAGACAAGGCTGTGGTCCATGTGATCAACTTGATTAGTTTTCTGTGTGAAATTAGATTGTGGTTTTCTTTCCACCTGCCCTCTGATGGATAAGGATAAGAGGCATATGGAAGCTTCCTGATGGAAGAGACTGACTGAGGGGAAATCTGGGTCTTGTTCTGATGAGTGGGGCCATGCTCAGCAAATCTTTAATCCAATTTTCTGTTCATGGGTGAGGCTGTGTTCCCTCCCTGTTTGACCTAAGAACAAACTGTGGTTGAGGTAGTGAAGGTAATGGCGACCTCCTTCAAAAGGTCCCATGCACTAGTTGCCACTCAGTGGCATGCACTCAGTGCCCCAGACCCTGCAGCAGGCTATTGCTGACCTAAGCTTCCACCCGAGATTCCTGGACACTCAAAGACAAGTCTGGGTCAGCCTCTTGTGGAGTCACTGCTCCTTTCTCCTGGGTCCTGGTGCTCACAAGGTTTTGTTTGTGCCCTCCAATAGTCTGTTTCCCCAGTCTTGTGTAAGTTCTGTAATCAAATTCCACTGGTCTCTAAAGTCAAATTCACCAGGGATTCTCAATCTCTTTGCCAGATCCCCAGGTTGAGAAATCTGCTGTGGGTCCTAGAACTTTCTTAGCAGTGCAATAATTTCTTTGGCATAATTGTTCTGCAGTTTGTGGGTCATCTGCTCAGTGGCTCTATGATGGGGTAAGTGGTGACCTCCTTCAAGAGGGCTCATGCCACAGGTTGTGTAAGACCCAGGTCTGCTTCACCCAGAGTCCCTGCCCTACAGTAGGTCACTGTTGACCTGTATCTCCACAGGAGACATTCAAACACTCAAAGTCAGGTCTGGCTCAGTTTCTGCAGGGTCTCTGGGTCCTGGTGTGCACAAGGTTTTGTTTGAGCCCTCCAAGCATCTCTGTTGGGTATGGGGTTTGATTCTAAATGCAATTTCACCCCTCCTACCATCTTCCGGCGGGGGGGGTATCTTTTTTTTGGTGGGATCCAACATTCTCTGGTCAATGGTTGTTCAGCTGAGAGTTGCAGTTTTGGAGTTCTTGCAGGAAAAGATGAGCACATATCCTTCCACTCTGCCATCTTGCTTCCATCTTGCTCCCTGGAACAAAGTATTCATCTTGAATAACACTCCTTTGTCCCAGCTTCCTATCCCCTGGTAACCACCATTCTACTTTCTGTTTCTATGACTTTTTCTATTTTAGATACCTCTTTAAATCAAATCAAACAGTATTCATACTTCTGTGACTGGATTATTTCACTTAACCTGTCAACAAGGTTCATCCATGTTGTTACAAGCTGCAGCATTTCTTCCTTTTTAAAACACGAAGAGTGTCCCATTGTTTGTATATAGCACATTTTCTTTATCTATTCATCCATCTCTAGGAATTTAGCTTGTTTCTACATCTTACCTGTTATAAACAGTGTTGCAACAAAATAAGAGTACCAATATATTCTTAAGATCCTGACTTCTACTCTTTTGGAAAAATATGCAGAATTGGGATTGCTGGATGAAAAACAGTTATAAAATCATATGAACTCACAGAGGACTTTGAATAGCCAAGCAACCTCAAGAAAGAAGAACAAAACTAAAGGCTTCATACTTTCTGTTTTCAAAACATACTATAAAGCCACAGTAATTAAGTCAGTGTGGCACTGGTGGTAAAGAATCTGCCTGCCAATGCAGGAGACAAAGAGATGTGGGTCCCCTGAGTTGGGAAGATCCCCTGGAGAAGGAAATGTCAACCCCCTCCAGTATTCCTGCTGGAGAATCCTGGAGAGAGGAACCTGGAAGGTTGCAGTCCATAGAGTCGCATAGAGTCAAATACAACTGAAGCAACTTAGCACATGCAGCACAGTATTGATATAAAGATACATATACCAAAAATAAGGAACCGAATATAAAACCCAAAAATAAACCAATGCATTACAGCTGACTGATGTTCAACAAGGGTGTCATAAATGCTCAGTGGGAAAGGATATGCTCTTCAAGAAAGGTTCTTGGGAAAACTGAATAACACATGAAAAGAATGAAATTCAATCCCAATCTTATTCCATTCATAAAAATCAACTTAAGAGTAAATATAAGACCCAAAACTGTAAAAGTCTTAGATGAATATATATGGGAAAAGCTCTTTGACATTGGTTTTGCCGAACATTTTTTGGATATGATATTTAAAGCACAAATAACTAGATGGAACTTCACCAAATGAAAAAGATTCTGCATATCAAAAGAAACAATTAAGAAAAATGAAAAGGCAAGCAATGAAATGGGAGAAGATATTTCTAATCCATATTCTGATAAAGGGTTAATGTTCAAACTACGTAAGGAACTCTTACAACTCAATAGGGAAAAATAAGCAAATAATTCAATTAAAAATGAGTAAGTGACATGAATATATATCTTTAAGTTCATTAAGCCTGTTAGAATAGCCATTATCAAGGGGACAGGCGAAAACAAGTGCTGGTATGGATGTGGAGAAAAGGGCATCTTTGTGCATTTTTGGTAGAAATGTAGAGTCACTAAGGAAAACAATGTGAATTTTCCTCAATAAATATAAAATAAAGCTACAATGTAATCCAGCAATCGAATATCTGGGTATATATCCCCCAAAAAGAAATAACTACTCCAAGAGATATCTATGCTGCTGTATTCATTACAGTATTGTTCACAATAGCCAAGATGTGGAAACAACCCAAGTGCCCAGTGATTTCAGAATGAATAAAGAAAGCGTATTTTATGTATGTGAAACCCTTGAATAATGCAGGCATTTAAAAATCTGTGCCTTTTAGGATGACTTTAAAGTCATCCTTCAGTATCCATAGTTATGCATCTGGAGATTCAATCAACCACAGATGTTGTGGTAGTACTGTAGTATTTATTTATATATTTATTTTTTTAGAATCCACTGATAAGTGGATCCATGCAGTTCAAATCTGTGTTGCTCAGAGTCAATCATATATGTAATTTATATTTATATAAAATGTATATTTAATGTATATAATATATGTCTGTGTGTGTGCATGCTCAGTTGCTCAGCTGTGTCTGACTGTTTGTGACCCCATGGACTGTAGCCTGCCAGGCTCCTCTGTCCATGGAATCATCCCAGCAAGAAAACTGGAATGGGTTGCCATTTCCTCCTTCAGGGGGTCTTCCCAACCCAGGGTTCAAACATGCATCCACTGCATTGGTAGGGGCACTTTTCACCACTGAGCCACCTGGGAAGTCCAATAATGTAATATACATAGCAACGTATAATGGATATTTATTATTCAACTATAAAAATAAGGAAATTCTGCATTTGTAAGCTAAATAAGTCATAGAGACTGTATTCTGAAATAATCTATGATCTCACTTTTATGTGGAATCTGAAAAAAAAAAAAAATCCAAACATTTGAAAGAGAGTAGTGGATAAATTTGCAGTTACAGGATAAACAATTTCTGGGGATGTAATGTATAATGTTACTGAGGAGCCTGGTGGGCTACAGTACAAAAAGTTGGACACAACTGAAGTGATTGACCACACATGCTCACAATGTAAAATGTAGAGGTTATCATTAACAGTCTTGTTGGTTGACATAGTTGGTTGTTGCTAAGACAGTAGATGATAAATATTCTCACCACAAGTGAAAAAAAAAAGCTGATTATATGAAATAATGGATATATTAACTAATATTATTGTGGTAATCATTTCCCAACATATACATGAACCATATCATCACACTGTGCTGCTTAATTTTATACATATTATATGTCAATTATATCTCAATAAAGGTGAAAAAGTTGGCTAAGGGCTTGAACAGATGTTTCTCCATAAAGGATGTACAAATTGCAATAGATACATGAAAAAATTCTAAATGTCACTAATGATCAGGTCAGTGAAAAACAAACTATAATGAGATATTACCTCATGCATGTATTGATGACTATTGTCAAAAAATAAAAGGCATATATATGAGTCAATATATGATATTTATTTTTGTCTCTCTGACTTCATTTGGTATCACAGTCTCTAGGTTCATCCACCTCACTACAACTGACTCAATGTTTGTTTGTTTCTTTTCTTATGTCCTTCACCAAATGAAAAAATATTTTTATTTTTTAATTTATATTTTAATTGGAGGAAAATTGCTTTGCAATATGTTGGTTTTTGCCATACAACAAGCAAATCAATCATAATTATAAAATATATATATATATTATATAATATATATATCCTCTCCCTCTTGAGTTTCCTTTCCCTTCCCCATCCCACTCCTCTAGGTCATCACAGAGCACCAGGCTGGGCTCCCCATATCATAAACCAACTTCCCACTAGCTATCTATTTTACACAAGGTATTATATATATGCCAATGCTGCTTTCTTAAATTGTCCTGCCCTTTCATTCCCCCAGTGTGTCTACAAGTCAATTCTCTGCATCGGCATCTCCATTCTTTCCCTGAAAATATGTTTGTTAGTGCCATTTTTTTCAACCCAGATAATCACAATGGTATGATCACTCACCTAGAGCCAGACATCCTGGAATGTGAAGCCAAGTGGGCCTTAAAAGCATCACTATGAGCAAAGCTGGTGGAGGTGATGGAATTCCAGTTGAACTGTTTCAAATCCTGAAAGATGATGCTGTGAAAGTGCTGCACTCAATATGCCAGCAAATTTGGAAAACTCAGCAGTGGCCACAGGACTGGAAAATGTCAGTTTTCATTCCAATCCCAAAGAAAGGCAAGGCAAAGAATGCTCAAACTACCGCACAATTGCAATGTTTGCCATTCCCTTCTTCAGTGGACCACTTTCTGTCAGACCTCTCCACCAGGACCCTCCTGTCTTGGGTGGCCCCACATGGCATGGCTTGGTTTCATTGAGTTAGACAAGGCTGTGGTCCATGGTTTCATTGAGTTAGACAAGGCTGTGGTCCATGTGATCAGATTGGCTAGTTTTCTGCAATTATGGTTTCAGTGTGTCTGCCCTCTGATGCCCTCTCGCAACACCTACTATCTTACTTGGGTTTCTCTTACCTTGGACGTGCATTATCTCTTCATGACTGCTCCAGCAAAGCGCAGCTGCTGCTCCTTACCTTGGACAAGGTTTCCCCTCCTGACCTTGAATGTGGAGTAGCTCCTCTCTACCCTCCGTGCAGCCGCCGCTTCTTGGACGTGGGGTTGCTCCTCTCAGCCACCACCCCACATGCTAGTAAAGTAATGCTCAAAAGTCTCCAAGCCAGCCTTCAGCAATGCGTGAACCGTGAACTTCCAGATGTTCAAGCTGGTTTTAGAAAAGGCAGAGGAACGAGAGGTCAAATTGCCAACATCCGCTGGATCATCAAAAAAGCAAGAGAGTTCCAGGAAAACATATATTTCTGCTTTATTGCCTATGCCAAAGCCTTTGACTGTGTGGATCACAATAAACTGTGGAAAATTCTGAAAGAGATGCGAATACCAGACTACCTGACCTGCCTCTTGAAAAACCTATATGCAGGTCAGGAAGCAACAGTGAGAACTGGACATGGAACAACAGACTGGTTCCAAATAGGAAAAGGAGTACATCAAGGCTGTACATTTTCACCCTGCTTATTTAACTTATATGCAGAGTACATCATGACAAATGCTGGACTGGAAGAAACACAAGCTGGAATCAAGATTTCTGGGAGAAATATCAATAACTTCAAATATGCAGATGACACCACCCTTATGGCAGAAAGTGAAGAGGAACTAAAAAGCCTCTTGATGAAAGTGAAAGAGAGAGTGAAAAAGTTGGCATAAAGGTCAACATTCAGAAAACTAAGGTCATGGCATCCAGCCCCATCACTTCATGGCAGATAGATGGGGAAACAGTGGCTGACTTTATTTTTTTGGTCATTGCAGATGGTGATTGCATCATGAAATTAAAAGATGCTTACTCCTTGGAAGGAAAGTTATGACCAACCTAGACAGCATAGTAAAAAGCAGATATATTACTTTGCCAACAAAGGTCCGTCTAGTCAAGGCTATGTTTTTTCCAGTGGTCATGTATGGATGTGAGAGTTGGACTATAAAGAAAGCTGAGGGCCGAAGAATTTATGCTTTTGAACTGTGGTGTTGGAGAAGACTCTTGAGAGTCCCTTGGACTGCAAGGAGATCCAACCAGTTTATCCTAAAGGAGATCAGTCCTGGGTGTTCACTGGAAGCCTGATGCTAAAGCTGAAACTCCAATACTTTGGCCACCTCATGTGAAGAGTTGACTCATTGGAAAACACCCTGATGCTGGGAGGGATTGGGGGCAGGAGGAGAAGGGGACGACCGAGGATGAGATGGCTGGATGGCATCACCAAATCAATGAACATGAGTTTGGGTAAACTCTGGGAGTTGGTGATGGACAGGGAGGCCTGGAGTGCTGCAATTCATTGGGTTTCAAAGAGTCGGACCTGACTGAGCAACTGAAATTAGCTAAACTGAACTCAGTTCACTGAGTGCCATTTTTAGATTCCTTATATATGTGTTAATATATGATATTTGTTTTTCTCTTTCTGACTTACTTCACTCTGTATAACAGGCTCTAGATTCATCCGTCTCACTACAGCTGACTCAAATTGTTCTATTTTGTGACTGATATTCCACTGTATATACGTCCCGCATCTTCTTTATCCATTCATCTGTCAATGGACATCTAGCCTGCTTCTCCACGTGTGGAATATTCATGTGGAGAAAGTGGAACTTCAGTACATTGTTCGTGGGAATGTAAATTGATGTTGCCCTATGGAAAGCAGTATGGAAGGCCTTCAAAATGTTATAAATAGAACTACCATATAATTCTTTTTTCTTTTTGCTGCTGATAAATACATCTTTTCAGTGTGCACTTGCTACCATTTTAATGATTAGTAATTATTTTCTACTCCTGGATTTTTTACACTAAATTGGTCAATTTAAAATGCCTTGGATTAATAGGGAAATGGAATGATTAATTATTTATTATTTTACTCTCCAATTAACCATAGTAAGGACATAAAAATTTGGTTTGCTATTTTTGGACAGAGATCATATGCTACTGAATTAATCTGCACAAGAGTTTAGTATCAAGAATTTTGAGCCAAACTCTCAATTTGCAAGTGAATTTTTGTAATAGTATATTATTTCCAAACTACCAAGTCTTTCACTGCTAATATAGTTTCTGACTCCTCGTATGGTATGCTTCCTTCTATAATTAAAGGTGTTATCTTATGAAACTATTATTATCTAAGCTTAACTTTCATATACATTTGTGAAAAATAGGTATTAAAAATAAATGTTTACAAAGGGACTTTGATTTAATTAAACAAATTTGAGCAAGTAATAATGTAATACTAGTAATTAAAATGTATGCTTATTGAATTTCCTATGCAACTACATAAATACTAGAAAATTGATGGTCAGATAAGAGCCAGTTGGAGAGCTTTAGGAAAATATCTTAAAATAATTAGGATTGCAATGAAAACAGAAGTATATTTGGCATGAGGAAGTAGAGGACCTTTCAAGTAAATCAAAATAGCAGCAACTTTTCAGCACTATTGAACTTCAAATTAAGAATTCATTTGAGAAGATGGGAAATACGTTAGTTTCTAGGAATATTCACAAGTGCTCACTCCTTTTCTACAATGGAAATACACACATTTCTCCTATTATATGAATGAGAGTTAGAGATGTGTCATGCTTGGTTCAGAATATCCCTTCATTATACAGAAGATCTGATAAAAGACTCTATTTCATTCTTGTTGGAATACAATTACAATCAGAGTTTAATGTGCAACATGTTTCCCATGGACCACAGTTGTTTTTTAACAGTATTTTTGTGTGTGTGTGTGCTTGGATATGGTCAAAATATCAATAACCTCAGATATGCAGATGACATCACCCTTATGGCAGAAAGTAAAGAACTAAAGAGCCTTTTGATGAAAGTGAAAGAGGAGAGTGAAAAATTTGGGTTAAAGCTCAACATTCAGAAAATGAAGATTATGTCATCCTGTCCCATCACTCCATGGGAAATAGATGGGGAAACAGTGGAAACAGTGTCAGACTTTATTTTGGGGGGCTCCAAAATCACTGCAGATGGTGATTGTAGCCATGAAATTAAAAGACACTTGCTCCTTGGAAGGAAACTTATGACCAACCTAGACAGGACAGTAAGAAGAGAGATATTACTTTGTCAACAAAGGTCCGTCTAGTCAAGGCTATGGTTTTTCCAGTAGTCATGTATGGATGTGAGAGTTGGACTATAAAGAAAGCTGAGGGCCGAAGAATTGATGCTTTTGAATTGTGGTGTTGGAGAAGATTCCTGAGAGTCCCTTGGACTATAAGGGGATCCAACTAGTCCATCCTAAAGTAAATCAGTCCTGGGTGTTCATTGGAAGTACTGATGTTGAAGTTGAAACTTCAATACTTTGGCCACCTGATGAGAAGAGCTGACTCATTGGAAAAGTCCCTGATGCTGAGAAAGATTGAGGGCAGGAGGAGAAGGGGACAACAGAGGATGAGATGGTTGGATGGCATCACCGACTCGATGGACATGGGTTTGGGTGGACTTCAGGAGTTGGTGATGGACAGTGAGGCCCGGTGTGCTGTGGTCCACGGGGGTCACAAAGAGTCAGATACGACTGAGTGACTGAACTGAATTGAACTGAATGGTCCTGAAATTGAACCTGTTTCAGAATCTCACTAAAACCTTGCTTGACACAGTTAACTTGATCTTACACAGGGTGGTCCAGGCATACTCCTTTATTTCCATAATATAATAAGCTCTGCCATACACTTCAGAGAAGGCAATGGCACCCTACTCCAATACTCTTGCCTGGAAAATCCCATGGACGGAGGAGCCTGGAAAGCTGCAGTCCATGGGGTCACTGAGGGTCGGACACAACTGAGCGACTTCCCTTTCACTTTTCACTTTCATGCATTGGAGAAGGAAATGGCAACCCACTCCAGTGTTCTTGCCTGGAGAATCCCAGAGACGGGGGAGCCTGGTGGGCTGCCGTCATTGGGGTCACACAGAGTCGGACACGACTGAGGAGACTTAGCAGCAACAGCCATACACTTCAGAATATTGTATGCAAATTATAATATCTGTCTTTATGTCCATCACTCCCATGTGAATCCTCACAAGAAGTGTTTGTTTATATCTGTATACCTAGTGTTGGTCTATAGCATTGAAATGTGTCTGACATGAATTACCCTTTCTGAAGAAGTAGTTTCATTCATGTATTCAACAACCCTTATTTTATGACTGTTAATGCCAGGGACTGCTTATGAGAATAACATAATTTAACTTTTACTTCTACTATTTAGGGGCTTCCCTGGTGGCTCAGAAGGTAAAGTATCTGCCTACGATGCGGGAGACCCAGGTTCGATCCCTGGGTGGGAAGATCCTCTGGAGAAGAAAATGTCAACCCACTCCAGTACTCTTGCCTGGAAAATCCCATGGTCTGTGTTTTTGCTTCTGCTAATCCCTGATTTCAAAATCAGAAGACCCAAAGTAAAAACCAAACTTTGGCAAGATAATTAATTATTGAGACAGTTTCCTCACCTATAATATGAGGTAAGAACTCCTATGTCAAATGTTATTTTGAGGATTTAACCTCTTAACATAAAGGTAAATTGAAAAATACCAGTAATCAGATAATGATCAGGAATTGTTATGGGCCAAACGTTTGTATCCTCCTCAGATTCATATGTTGAAACCCTAACCGTGCAACATGATGGTATTTGGAGGTGAGGCCTTTGGATATAGTTAGGTGTAGATGAATTCAGGAGGATGCTGCTAAGTCTGCTAAGTCACTTCAATTGTGTCCGACTCTGTGTGACCCCGTAGATGCCAGCCCACCAGGCTCCCCTGTCCCTGGGATTCTCCAGGGAAGAACACTGGAGTGGGTTGTCATTTTCTTCTCCAATGCATGAAAGGGAAAAGTGAAAGGGAAGTCGCTCAGTCGTGTCTGACTCTTTGCGACCCCATGGACTGCAGCCCACCAGGATCCTCCATCCATGGGATTTTCCAGGCAAGAGTACTGGAGTGGGGTGCCATCGCCAATAATAGGCTAACTGCCCTTTTAAGAAGAGACCAGAAATCTAGCCCTTTCTCTCCATTCTATGAGGTCACAGTAAGAAGACAGCCTCTTGCAAGCCAAGAAGGGCGCTCATCAGGAACTAAATCAGCCTGCACTCTGATCTTGGGGATCCAGCCTCCAGAGCTGTGAGAAATCAGTGTCTACAGTTTAAGGCACCCAGTTACGATATTGTTACAGAAGCCATAAACAGGTGATGTTTATCTGGCATACTACCTGTCCACTTCTGTGACACTTCTTCACATTATAAAGTGTTTATATTAAAGTATCTATGTATTGCTTTAGCTGTCTTTCTTTGCTTAGTCTTGCAACATTGCTTTCATTGCTTTTGTTTTTAATCTTTACTACCAAGAAAGGATAGTTTTCTTACATATATATGTAAGAATATTTACTTCTTAATACATACAGAATTTACCATTTTAATATCTTTAAGTTGCTTTAAAAGAAGGTGTCTTTCTTAGAGCATAAAGTAAATAGTAGTACATAAAATGTCCCTTAAGTGATTTTTTCTAATTTAAAACGCAGATTTCAAAATATCCCATTACAGAATACACAGTGGGAAAAAAACAAAAACAATTGATTGACAAGCAAAAACATGTATTTTATTCAGGGAAGAAAAAAATCTTCCAAAGGCTCCATTCTTTTTTTTTTTTTTTCCATTCTGTTGTTGTGGTTGCCTAGAAACCAGGACTAGGATCATGATTTAAGGGAGTGTAATTTTATGTCTTTTTTCCCCCTAATGCGGAAAGAAAACTGCACTAAATATCACTCAAAATTAACAGCATCTCATTAGAATTTACTGACACTTCCCTCTGGGTGGTTGTACAGGCAGACCTGCTGCTGGCTGTCTTTAAAACTAAGCAGTGGGAAAAAAAACAAAAACAATTGATTGACAAGCAAAAACATGTATTTTATTCAGGGAAGAAAAAAATCTTCCAAAGGCTCCATTCTTTTTTTTTTTTTTTCCATTCTGTTGTTGTGGTTGCCTAGAAACCAGGACTAGGATCATGATTTAAGGGAGTGTAATTTTATGTCTTTTTTCCCCCTAATGCGGAAAGAAAACTGCACTAAATATCACTCAAAATTAACAGCATCTCATTAGAATTTACTGACACTTCCCTCTGGGTGGTTGTACAGGCAGACCTGCTGCTGGCTGTCTTTAAAACTAAGGACACAGATGTTTGTTAACTGGCCAGCAGTGGGTAGCCAGTTTTCTGCCCCCTTCTAAACCAGAATTGCCCCTCTTCTATTTTTCAGGCCCCCAGTCTCAGAAGTTTTGTGCCCTGCAAATCTGCAAGTTATAAACTATTTTGCAACTTTCTTTACAACCACAGCCTTATGCGTTGGACTGTTGCAAATTATTTTTAAAACAGTGTCTCTAGTAACAAAGAAAAATGGCAAGGACTACACAGTGAAAGGTGAATATCATTCCATTTATCCTTTCCTATGTACCTGACTTATCAAAGTATAACTAAAAATACACTGTTCAGAAAACTCAAGTCCAAATGTGCTGGTTATGAAGAGCTAAACATAATAACATTGATAAAAATTCTATAGAGGATGTGCTATTTGGATTCCTGTGAAGGACACGTGATCTGCTATTTAGTTCTATTGTGTTCAAGTGCTTTTTCTTCCTATTTCAGATGATGCCAGAGATTAAATTTAACCAGACTTTAGCTCTTTCCCCAAGGAAAGAATGATTTGTGTTTGAAATGATCTGCTGGTACTGAGGAACTGGAATAGTCCAGCCCTGAATGGCTAGTTACAAAGGTGTGTTTCAAATCAAATAGGACTCGATAAAGCCATTTGACAAAGAGAGATTAGCATTAAGTCCAAATGTAAACAGTTTAGGCAAAGAGTAAGACAATGAGAGGGCGGAGGGAAGCTGATTAGTAATTCAGATTTTATCTTGGCTGAAAAGAGACTGATAACTAGAGTCCTAGCAATCTTCACCTTTTGTTGACCATCTGTACTGTGAGTTCCCCAGCAGAGAACCAGCTCATTTGGGGACAGGAGAGCAGAAGGGCATAGCTTCTCATAGGAGAGAGAAACCAAAAGCCATGCTAAACGCCATCAATTAAAAGGCATTAGTCCTGTAGAAGCTGCCCATTAAGAGTGTTGAGCATGCACAGATGCTGTTGTTGAGTGCATGACACCAGTAATTATGTATCACAAGTAGGAGGACTTCACACACTATTTAGCAAAAACACTGCACTGTTTTTGCATAAACTTTTGCTGTAACTTTAATTGCAGTGAATTTTGCCAATGTTGGTCAAAAGAAATATGCATTTTATAGCAGCCAGGACTGTTGCTTTCTAATTAGGTTTAAGACACATCACAAAATAGATAAGATTATCAAAGAGAAGACTGGCAAAAAACAGTACTGAGCTATTGTAAGTGCATTAGTTATGATAAATGTCTATCTTCAGTCAAGAAAAATTAAAGCCCAATTTATTCTTATACATTTTCATGTTCTTTGTCATTGATGACTGATGGCTTGTCTTTTGAGTGCATCTTTAATGCTTTAAAATAAATAAAACAGAACTTGAATCTGAATCTCAATTGCTGCAGTGCATTTTCAGCACTACTATAATGTGTTCAAGAAAATTTTTTTTCATTTAAGAAACTGATTCCTTTTCTCATTCTTAGTATCTCCCTCTCAAATTCTCTTTCTCCCTCTAATATAGAGTCTTTGTTTTTTTTTTTTTTTAATTCAGAGGAAAAAAGATAAAATTATTGTAACTGATACAGAATCTATAGAATCTATAAAAATGGGTTATTGAGAATCAGCCTTCTGTGGACTAACCTCAATTTTCTGAGAAGCGTCACACATACAAAAGACCCTTTTCTTCCTTCCCTGATGTCTCAGGGAAAAGGTAATGAAAGGACAGAATCCTCATCCTATTCCTGAAATCAGGGCTCTATAAATACAAATCTGACCATCCCAAACACATGACACTCAAAACCTCTCAAGGGAGTAGGACGTGTAGTATGCAGATTACCAGAAAAGGCAGATTAAACAAATCATTCAGGCATCCCTGATGCTTCCTTCCTGCTTCCCACACGTCTCTGTAAGAGCTCTGTACATTACCCTCATTAGAACAATCTGTACAAGCCCCTAGGTCTCTTTGGAAGAGCATCACAGTAAGGGAACAGAAATCAATGGCAAAAGCTTCAAGAAGATAATCAGGCAGTCCCTAGGACAGTGAGGAGGCAGGAAAATAACAGCTTGTAAAGCTTGACAAGCTTGAGTCAGATGCAGCTTCAGGACTCCTGTAGATTGCTGTCTGCATCCTGAAATAAGAACATTGTTCTTAGGGGATGGCCAGGGCCCTGCTGTCTTCATTTAGGATGCATAAAGCTGCCCAAGGTAGAGGCCCAGGGTGATTTAGAGAGTACATTTCTTATAGAAATGAAAACCAGACCTTTGGGAAGACTAAATATAAAATAAAATAAAATACCTCAGAATCTGCAGGTGTATGTGCATGTAGAAGTGAGTGCATGTCTGAGCCTGTGTATTGGGACCCATTGATGAGCTGGGTGGAATCAATAATCTAGCAGCCTTGCACAGAGCTATTTAGCTACTAGTCTAGGAAAAGAAAAAGAAAGTGGACCGTACAGGCAAGAGATAAGTACAGCCCATGATTTTATTTTTTTATCTATTGTTTTCCAGACTAAAATTATCTTGCTTTTAAAAATTACATTTCAAATTTTATGCACTTTGAGTCCTTTTTCAGAAATGAAGGTTCATAAATTTTCTAATATATATAGTGCATATTACTTTGCATATATATATAAATTTCTAATATATATAGCATGCATAAGTATATATCACTATATGTTGCATAGTATGTATTAATAGATATATATTCAGAAACATGAAATGCAGTCTACAAATTCCTAATTCAATAATAAAAGCTTGCAAATGATGTTCCAAAATTTCCTACTGCAAGTTATGAGTACAGAACAGAAATTTGAAGTGCAATCTAATTGATTTGAATACAAACATATTATTTAATTGACTTTGTATTTGTATAAGATGATTAGTCTTCTCACCAGTTTAAAGAAGCTATCAGAACTAAAGAAACATAAGTATTTCTGATCCTATGAGGCACAAGTTACTAACACTTCTCCCTCTTGGGAGGAAAGTGCTTGTCCATATGAGGTAAATTATCTCTCCAAGGGAGCCAAATAATCATAATGCTTTTCAGAGGCCATGTAAAAATTCAGAGACAAGTAAAAAATTTCCATGGCAAGTATGAGTTTAGGGTGTTGATAGATTCCCCCAAGCCTTTCACACTAGAAATGTTGCAAATGGTACAATAATTTGATATTTCTAAACAGAAATGCTCCTCTAGGCCCTCCTGCGCCTGTGCAGCAACCACTCCTCGGGTTGCTCCTCCTGGCCACCGGCCCTGGCCTTGAGCGTGGGTATCCCCTCCCGGCCGCCCCGGCCTCAGACGTGGGGTAGCTCCTCCTGGGCATTGCCCTGACCTCGGATGCGGGGTGTCTCCTCCCGGCCGCCACTGATCTTGAATGCAGGGTAGTTCCTCCTGGCTGCCCTGACCTCAGACACGGGGTAGCTCCTCTCAGCCGCCACTCCTGACCTCGGACGCAGGGTAGCTCCACTCAGCCACGCGTAGTGTGCCGCCAGCTCGCAGCCACCACCTGCGCTTAGTGCGTTGAAGGTCAGGAACTGCGGTGGTAAGGATATAACCTCTCATCCAAGGTAAGGAGCAGTGGCTGTGCTTTGCTGGAGCAGCCGTGAAGAGATACCCCACGCCCAAGGTAATAGAAACCCAAGTAAGATGGTAGGTGTTGCAAGGGGGCATCAGAGGGCAGACACTCTGAAACCATACTCACAGAAAACTAGTCAGTCTAATCACACTAGGACCACAGGCTTGTCTAACTCAATGAAACCAAGCCATGCCCATGGGGCAACCCAAGACGGGTGGGTCATGGTGGAGACGTCTGACAGAATGTGGTCCACTGGAGAAGGGAATGGCAAGCCACCTCAGTATTCTTGCCTTGAGAACCCCATGAACAGTATGAAAAGGCAAAATGATAGGATACTGAAAGAGGAACTCCCTAGGTCATTAGGTGCCCAATATGCTACTGGAGATCAGTGGAGAAATAACTCCAGAAAGAATGAAGGGATGGAGCCAAAGCAAAAACAATACCCAGCTGTGGATGTGACTAATGATAGAAGCAAGGTCCGATG
>SJYT01084417.1:400084-412765 GCA_006410635.1 Cephalophus harveyi
GTCAAAGGCTTTGGCATAGTCAATAAAGCAGAATTAGATGTTTTTCTGGAACTCTCTTGCTTTTTCCATGACCCAGAGGATGTTGGCAATTTGATCTCTGGTTCCTCTGCCTTTTCTAAAACCAGCTTGAACATCAGGGAGTTCACAGTTCACATATTGCTGAAGCCTGGCTTAGAGAATTTTGAGCATTACGTTGCTAACGTGTGAGATGAGGGCAATTGTGTGGTAGTTTGAGCATTCTTTGACATTGCCTTTCTTTGGGATTGGAATGAAAACTGACCTTTTCCAGTCCTGTGACCACTGTTGAGTTTTCCAAATTTGCTGGCATATTGAGTGCAGCACTTCCACAGCATCATCTTTCAGGATTTGAAATGGCTCAACTGCAATTCCATCACCTCCACTAGCTTTGTTCATAGTGATGCTTCCTAAAGACCACTTGACTTCACATTCCAGGATATCTAGCTCTAGGTAAGTGATCACATCATTGTGATTATCTGGTTCATGAAGATCTTTTTTTGTACAGTTCTTCTGTGTATTCTTGCCACCTCTTCTTAGTATCTTCTGCTTCTGTTAGGTCTCCACCATTTCTGTCCTTTATTGAGCCCATCCTTGCATGAAATGTTCCCTTGGCATCTCTAATTTTCTTGAAGAGATCTCTAGTCTTTCCCATTCTATTGTTTTCCTCTATTTCTTTGCACTGATCACTGAAGAAGGCTTTCTTATCTCTCTTTGTTATTCTTTGGAAATCTGCATTCAAATGGGTATATCTTTCCTTTTCTCCTTTGCTTTTCACTTCCCTTCTTTTCACAGCTATTTGTAAGGCCTCCTCAGGCAGCCATTTTGCTTTTTGCATTTCTTTTTCTTTGGAATGGTCTTGATTCCTGTCTCCTGTACAATGTCACGAACCTCCATCCATAGTTCATCAGGTGCTCTTATATATATATTTCCTCTTACAGAAAATCAGTAAACATTTATTTTAAAATAGGTTAAGTATTGATAAACTCTTTTAGCTTTGACCTGTCTGAAAAGTTCTTCATCCTTCTTTGTGTTCTAAATAATAATCTTGCTGGATAGAGAGTCCTAGGTTGCAGGTTTTGCCTTTCAACACTGAATATATCGTGCTGCTCCCTTCTGGCCTGCAGTTTCTACAAAGAAGTAGCTAATAGCCTTATTTGAATTTCCTTATATATAACTCTGTGTTTCTTTCTTGTGGCCTTTAGAATTCTATCTTTATTTTTAACTTTTGCTGTTTTACTTATGATATGTGTGATATGGGTTTGTATGGATTCATCTTTTTGGGGTTCTCTTTTACTCCTACTCATCAATATCTGTTTCCTTCTTCAGGTGTGGGATGTTTTCAGTCATAACTTTTCTCAAATATATTTCAATCCCTTACTCTCCCCCTTCTACTTCTGAGACACCTTGTATGAGAATGTTGAAACATAATGTTATCCTGCTGCTGCTGCTGCTAAGTCACTTCAGTCGTGTCCAACCCTGTGTGACCCCATAGATGGTAGACCACCAGGCTCCCCTGTCCCTGGGATTCTCCAGGCAAGAACACTGGAGTGGGTTGCCATTTCCCTCTCCAATGCATGAAAGTGAAAAGTGAAGTCACTCAGTCATGTCCGACGCTTAGCGACCTCATGGACTGCAGCCTACCTGGCTCGTCCATCCATGGGATTTTCCAGGCAAGAGTACTGGAGTGGGTTGCCATTGCCTTCTCCTAGATCTCTAGTACTCTTTTCACGTTTTAAATTTGTTTGTCTGCCTGCTTTTCTGATTGGTTGGTTTCCATTATCTTCTAAATTTCTTATGCTTTCTTGTGTATCTTTTTATCTATAATTCATTCCCTCTAGTGTTTTTTTTTAAATAATTTCAGCTATTGATTTATTAATTTCTAATAAAGTCTTTTTAATATTTTCTATATCCTTCTTAAAATGTTCATGGTGTATCTATATTATTTGCCTTAACTCAGTTAACATTTTGTTTTTATTACTAATGCTTTGAATTCTTCATCTGGTAAATTGTCTATGTTTGTTTTATCATTTATTTTTTCATGGCTTTTCTTTTATTCTTTCAATTGAGAGCAATTTCTCTGCCTTTTCATTTTGCTTATCTTTCTCTGCCTGTATGAATTAGGTGAAACAGTTACCTATTGCAGCCTTGAAGGACTGCTCTTATCTGGGAGCATCTTATATGGGAGACTGTGTATTCCGAGTGCTTTTGGTTGGAGGGCTTGATTTGATGTGGACATAAGTCACATCCTCAGGATGTGGTAGAAGCTATTATCTTGGTAAGAGGTGGGGCTGGAGATAGAGGAGCTTGAGCTGAAGCCTGGGGTAACACAAAGTTTCTCTCTTCTCAGTGGCTATCACCACCCAAATGGTGGTTGGATGTGATCCCAAGTTGTGAACAGAAACTCTGGGACTGGGCCTAAGCTGACTCTATTCCCTTTAAGTCTAAGCTTTCTCCTCCCCACACTGGGACCATTGCTCCAGAGGAGGGGAGAGCCGGGTCAAGTAGATCCCCTCTGGGATCTCACCTATGTCAGCCTGCAGACAAAAGTTAACACTCTGCCTGGGCAGCACCCACAACTATTTCCCTTCTCCACTCAGGTGCAGCCTCCCTTGCAAGTCCCCTTTGCTTCTTACAGAAAACAACTGCTTCCAGCCTCTGATACCCGACCCTGTTATGGAGCCACACCACAGAGCAGGTGAACTGTCTCTGTGTATTGGGGCTAGGTGGTCAGCTGAGGTGGAGCAGCCACTGTCTGAGATTTGGGCTGCTTCTTACTCACTGTTTCAGCAGGGCCAGCAGTGACCACTGCCATTCATCTCGGCTCCATGCTGGGGCTAGGTCTCGTGTATGTTCCACAGTTGAGACTTATTTCTGGCTGCAACTCCCTAGATCCAGTGTGGTGCTGTGACGTGGAGTGAGAAATGTTGGGACTTTCACTTGGCACAGGCTGGGGCATGCTGGAGGGGTTGCAAGAAACATGGCAACTAGCAACCCTAGAGTACCCTCTCCCCACCCTCCTTCACGAGCAAGTCAGCACATGCGTGCTGTTCACAAGCACAGTCCAGGTTTCCCACAGTTCTCCCATTAGTTCCCATGGTCCTCCAACCAGCCAAAGGGGCTCATCCCCTCTGTGTTGGTACTCAGTCTATGGCTCCCACGGCTCACTCTCCAAGGTGGGTGTCTGCATGTGTATTCTCTTCTTTCCTCTGAGTCCCCTCCCTAGGGCACAGGTCCCGACTCTATCACTTTCCTTCCTATCCTACATGATTGCATATGCATCTTCTCATAGCCTTGGTTGTACAGCAGTCGTCCTGCCAGTTTCCAGCTATGTTTCAGCTGTTTCCATCACCCGTTTAAGTGATGACTGTTCCACATGGAGATGTATTTTTGACGTACTTTTGGAAGGAAGGTGAGCTCCACATCCACTTACTCTGCCATCTAGATAATAATACTGAATCTTTTCAAGTAATTGCAAGCTATGGAACATATCTATTCTCTCAACAGATTTGATTTATCCCTCTTGAATATGAAGATATCCAAAGATGCTGCAAATATGCCTCTGAAAGCCCACCAAGTTTATTTAAAAAAGAAAAAAAGAATAGTTCATTATAGAAAAATTATATCACACATGCAATATGTTCTAAAGATTGACTTAATTGTTCTAATTATTTTAAATTATTTTTAAATACAATTTTTAAAAATTAATTGTGTTTTTAATGAAAATTACATATTATTTATTAGAATGTCTCAAATGACAGCTCACTCATTGAAGAGAGTCAACTGCTCAGAGCTTGCAACACATATGTTATTTAATCATCTTCTCTTTAATTAATTTTGGTTTTATTAATCTCCTGTTATTTCAAATGAATCTCTGAATTCCCATTTCAAGTAAGCTTTCAAATGATAATGTGTTTGTTAAATAATCTCAAGCAATTTGTAAAATTTATCTATAGATGACCCTTTTATATTCATAGTAGCTTATTAATCATATAAACATAATAGCTACATTTAGACAAGGTGAGAAACCTTGCCTTGGTTGGCTATTTTTAGCCAACATAATGACTTAATTAAATCACTCTATAGTTCATGCAATTGACTGACCTGATGTAAAACATATATGGTTGAAAATAATGAACAGATAGGCTGAGGCCAAAGCAAATGTTGGGGGTGTATGTGTGAATGCATGTGCATGTGCCTGTATAAATGTGTGTTGAGTTCATGTCTTCATATATGTGCATAGTCTGTATCAACACAATTATGCAAAAATTTACTAGAAAAGATATATGTTCCTGTATTGATTTATTTCAACATTCCACCTTATGAATCACTCTCTTAGTGATTCATGATATGATAAAAGATTGATATTTATTCCCTCTGCAATTTTTCAGAAATGTTATGCACTAATATAAAATGGCTTGTTACCTATCAAGGTTTGAATGTCACCTCAACCTGTTCCTGGCTGAAAGACAGTACTTAAAATCCCACTATCAGTGATTCATTATATGAGTTAACAGCTTTCTCCTGTTAAAATAAGAACACCCTTGTGGAAGAGAAACATGCTTTACAGTATCCAGCTATTAATAAAATGGATAAAAATATCTTGGATTTCTATATAATATCCAAAAGGTCAGTTTATCAATATTCTAAGCTTATAGCAAGTAACAGTGGAAGACAATGTTTATAGTTTTTGTAAGAGAGAAGCTAGAAAATCACAGAAGTGGGTGGAAAATTGACATGAATAGGGTATGAAAGTAAGAGGGTGAGATGACCTGGAGGTAAGGTTTAAGGGGAACAAGGGTCAAGGTTGGTGGGTGGCAGTCAGGTGTATAATCCAGACAGCTAGAAAAGCAGACTATAAACCTGGAGGAGAGAATGCCAAAAGCCACAGTAGCATATTTATTTAATCTAGTGCTATCTTTGCAAGACTGCATACCATGACACTTTGGGAAGGAATAAACATAATTATTAAGATTATTTATGTTCTGCTACTCTCCCTGAGAAATTGGTAGATTTGCAAATGTCTTCTAGCAGGAAAACATAACCATTAGAAAAGCTAATTAAAGTCTGAGATTTTATTTGGCTTGAAACCTTCACAGGTGTCAATCTTTCTTAATTAGGAATACAGTGAAAAAAAGCATCCATATTACTCTAAGCCATTTCATGCACTGTGAAACTGCTTTTTCTTCTCAAGAAAATGTGAAATTATTTCTTTGTCTTAACACATATTCCAGACATTTTAAATGTATATTTCCTCAAAGAGCTGCAAAATCCACAAAGGATTTCCCTGAAGTGTTTTCAGTTTTGTAAATAAGTAGACAAATAAAAAAGCAAATTTATATTTGTGTGTAAATGTGTTTAAGGAAAATTTGTATAAGTATAGATTTAATATTTATGACATATATGTATGAAACACCTATGTGACAGAGAAGGCAATGGCACCCCACTCCAGTACTCTTGCCTGGATAATCCCATGGGTGGAGGAGCCTGGTAGGCTGCCGTCCATGGGGCTGCAAAGAGTCGGACACTGAGCGACTTCACTTTCACTTTTCACTTTCATGCATTGGAGAAGGAAATGGCAACCCACTCCAGTGTTCTTGCCTGGAGAATCCCAGAGATGGGGGAGCCTGGTGGGCTGCCGTCTCTGGGGTCGCACAGAGTCAGACACGATTGAAGCGACTTAGCAGCAATAGCAGCACCTATGTGAATATATTTGATATATACATGCAATGTGCACACTATTTTTTTGTTGTTGAAATATCACTTATTTTTGTTGTTCCTCTTAGGAGCTAAGATTACTTTATGAATATCTAGTTAATCTTCGGTATTTCATCAAGGTAAGTACCATTAATTCCATACTTTTTATGTTAAGGAAAGAAAATCATCAAATATATAATAACAGTGCAAGCTCTTTACTGTCAGCCAAAAAAAGGACATTTTTACACAGTGACTATACAAAGTTCACAAATAACATAATGTGATACACACATTTGTTATGTGTGTGTTTATACATATAGACTGACTTTTAACACTCAAATATGTCTGCATTTTCAAATATAAATTTGTTGACAAGCTCTTTAAAATTATTGAACATTAGAGATTAAACATATTTTTGTAATACCATTCCTATTTTCTGTTATGTACGCAACCATCTCTTGGAATTTTCTGTTCTTTGCTCTGAATCAAAGGGGAAAAGTCAAATTGACTGGTGAAGAATTTTCAGTGGGCAATGAAAGTTTACAGCATGTGTCTGAAAGTTTGCAAAATTGGTCTGTAATCCAGTAAGATTATAGTTATGGGCAGAAGCCAGCCGTTGGTTTGGAATTAAAGACAGTGCAAGCAGAAAAGATAACCTTTGGTCAGAAGTCTGGCAAAAGCAGGAAGAATTTCTCACGAGCTTTGTCTTCCCCAACAGCCTGTGTTCACTACTCCCTGTGGGTTCCACCAGAAACTATGTCATTCTAAGCCTTTATAACTCCATTAGGAAGAAAATCATAGTCTGGTGAGAGATTAGTGAAGAGTACATAGATTTTGTAGTGACAAACAAAAATCTGAATTTTTTACTACCACTTGCCAATGGAGAAATACTACATAAATTATTTGGATTCTTGCCTGCAATACCAAGATGATAATATTTACTTCATATGGTCACTATGGAAGTTTGATACTATAATTCACATGAAATACTTAGCACATAACAGGTTCTGGAGAGATGTTATTTTTCTCCCTGATTCCTGCAGAAGGCAAGAGGAGGGAAACCAGTTTTTCATCAAATGAACTGGACAATAGAATGTGGACAAGGGAAAATGATTAAACAGCAGGCAAATACAAAATAAAAAATGCTATGAGTGAATGTATGAGACTCGGTAAGTCACTTCAACTTTTACAGTCACAATTCTGGGGTTGCATTGAAAATTTATTCTACCACTAATCCAGTGAGTCTAGAATTTTTGAAGATAGATGGGCAAGAGAGAAGAAGGAAATGAAAGATGTTTGTTAAACTCCTTCCAAGTGAGAAACAAAGTGCTAGTTATTTTCTTCACAATAATTATTGATATATTTAATAATATTTCAAGTATATTCAATGACTTGTGTAGAATGTCTAGAAGGTATGAGGGCTAAGATTATAACTCCAAAGCTCTCAATTTTCTAAGAAGGTGGCTTTTCTTAGGGGCACGCAGCAGCTTCATCAGGAAACATTTTCAAAATGTACCTGTGAATGCTGTACACAAAATGCTTAATTTTTCATTCTTTGAGGTTGGAAACGATATAGAAAATGTATTTAAAGATGACCCCTTCTGACTCTGATACTTCAATATTCATCCAAGACAAGCAAGCAAATATACATAATAAAGCAAATTAGGAACATTGGGTGGTGATCTGGAAGGCCAGAGGATTGGATTGGCTCAGTCCTAGTTAGTGGCTGGGAGGTAGCAAAGAATAAAGTGTTCTGATGAGACAACATAAAAATAAATTGATCAATTATATTTTATATGCATAATCATGAGCACCAGTCAGGTATATTCCCAGTTATAAGGCCAACAACCTATAGTTTAGAAGAAACTATAAAATTTCATTTATATTTTTAATATTGATGACTTTAGTTAAGCAGAATAAAATTAAAAGCAAAAATAAGCATTACTTTAAAATATTTAGATAGTGAATTTAAAGGGCTATACAACATTATATTTATGATAGCTTGCTTTCTCATTTTAACTTTAGTATGCAGAATCCCTGGATCAATTGACATTTGTTTATTGAGTTAACAAAAGTTAGGAGTCAATTAGGTAGATAAATATGAATTTGCCTCTGGATATAGACTAAAATGTGAGACCAGGAAGGTGACAAGTTTCATCCTGTGTGCAAACTTGATTATTAATGGCTCTGGAGCAGTCAGTTAAAGAATAATTCTGGGACACCTTGGCCAAGCTGGAGTGCAGTGATTGGTTCGTAATGTCTATTCAAGCAAGTAAAAGTTGGTGGTTTGTTTTATTTATTTATTTATTTATTTAATTTTTACTTTATTTTACTTTACAATACCGTATTGGTTTTGCCATACATTGACATGAATCCACCATGGGTGTATATGAGATCCCAATCCTGAATCCCCCTCCCACATCCCACCCCATTTCCTCTCTCTGGATCTTCCCCGTGTACCAGCCCCGAGCATCCTGTATCCTGTATCGAACATAGGCTGGTGCTTCATTCTTACATGATAGTATACATGTTTCAATGCCATTCTCCCAAATCATCCCACCTTCTCCCTCTCCCACAGAGTCCAAAAGTCCGTTCTATACATCTGTGTCTCTTTTGCTGTCTCGCATACAGGGTCATCATTGCCATCTTTTTAAATTCCATATATATGTGTCAGTATACTGTATTGGTGTTTTTCCTTCTATTTAAAACCTTGTCTAAACTCTTATAACTTGACTTGCAAATTACTTTTATGTATGTATGTAAGTAAAGTTTTCTATGTCAAATGAAGAAAGTGGTCAATACAGATATAATATCACTTGCCCTCTGCATTTTGGATGAGGAAAAGGTGTATTATGTGACCAATATCTTACATAATAATGAGGAAAGCAAATAAAGATCCTATTCAGATCTGATGAAGTATGCAAAATTAAGACCAAAACAAACAGCAGTTGATAGAGCACTGATGCTTACATGAAGGCCAGGAAATGATGATAATGGTGATGAAGAGTACTACTAACAATTAGTGAACTATTTCTGTCTGCCAACCACTGAATCAAGAAGATTTAAATAAACTGAAAATCATTTCATTTAATAATTACAGGGACTTCTTTGGACACAACTGAGCGACTTCACTTTCTTTCTTTCTTGAGTTGCTAACAAGTATGCTCATTTTTCAGGTGAAGAAACTGAGATTTTGAAAGTTTAAGTTAGTTGCCTAAGGTTCACATTATATTCAAATAACTTGTTCAAATTTGAAAACAGAGCCTGGCTCCAAATCTCTTATTTAATTAGAATTCTATTCAGATCAGAAAATTCAGTGTTCAAAAGTTTAAGTTATCATTTAGATAAAATATTGCAGCGTTTTAGATAGGATATATATGGGTTCATAGTTTGGTTCTGGCATATATTAGCTTTGTCATTGTGAAGTTGGCCAACTTTTTAAGTCTCTTGGCTCTTCAATAATAAGAAGGGTGCAAAAATATCCATCTTATGAGGATGTAACAAAAATTACATGAAATGAAATTATTGAAAGCATGTAGCATAATCCCTTATATTTAATAAACACTGACAAAAGCAATACAAATTTTAGCATAATTGTACAATTGATTAAGCATAATTTGTCATAACTCAGCTAGCTTAAATCATAACGTACCAGATGAAACTGGTGGTGACCATAATTTTCTTTACACAGCCCTCTTTTTTAAATCTTTAGTGACTTTAACTTGAATATGTAAAGACCTTTAAAACTGGTCTTCAGTCTCTTGATCCTAGAATTCAACAAGACTTTTTTTTAAGTGTACATAATTGAAAATTTCTATGAATTTTGATGAAAAAATCAACTATCTACTTTTTATTAAATAATAAAGATTTATTTTCAATATAATTTATCTTGCTTATTTTTTAATCTGTTTGATTGAATCACAATTTATTTACTAAAACCTGTCCTGATTACAGATCTATTCAAAATTATATTGTGTTGAAAATTAAGAGATATCATCATTAATGCTGATCTCCCTGAAGACACAGCATAGCAAGGTGTTCCTGGCATACTGGGTCAAATGTGTCTTTGCTAGGATCTGTAACTCACAACTTCTTATGCTTATTTATGAATACTTCTTGGACTGATGTTTCTGTTGATGTCTTTGCTAGGAAATGGCATGCTATTTCTATCTGGTAACCGTTTCAGTTGCTACTTATCAATAGCTGAATTACAAATTGATTCTCTACCTAAACCTAGGTAATAAAAGGGTGTCCTTATCCAGCCCCTTTAATGAAAGATTTCCAGTGAGCAATTAATAATGTGATTTTCAAGAAGATAATTGACTGTAGTCTAGCAGATGGAATTTACAATTTTTTCTGTCCTACTTATGTTTGATTTGGCCGGATATCTTGGTTAGTATTAATATAACTCCTCAGGGTTTTTTAACATGATGTAATATAATCTACATTCAATATTTTAAATGTAGCTTTTTTTTTTTTTTTGAGAGTGCCAGCACATATAAAGAGTAAAAGTGGTAACAGCAATAAGTGCTACCTATATAAGCAACTTTCTCAACTTTGCTCTTCACTGATGTGTTTGGGTCTGTGATGTAAAATCTAGGACTATGTCTGTGTGTGTGTGTGTGTGTGTGTGTGTGTGTGTGTGTGTGTGTGTTGGAACATTCAGAGTAGTGGTTAATATCATTTGGAGGTACTGAGGAGTAACTATAGTGACAGAAAGGTGCAGAGTAAGAGCTTATTCTCAGTCTCTAAAATGTCCACACATGTACAACCGTCATCAAAACATGGTTACAGCAAAATAGCATTAAAATAAAGACAAGGATATAAAACTTTTCATGTATTTGTTTTCACTAGGTCTGCATTACTAAGTAACTGAAAGGAGAAAAGAATGAAGGTGTAGAGAAATCAGCTATATAAGACAACAGTGATATCAGCAAATCACATTAATCCTGACACTGTTACATGACTATGTCTTCTGAACCAAAACACAAATTGTATCAGCAGACCCAGATTCTTCCCCTAAGCATCCTAGCCCCACAGCAGACAGAGGGATCCTAACCTCTCTCATCAAGCTTTGAGGTTGAATTTTCCAAGCTCTTCATGTTCCTCCAATCAGAATTTCTTTTTTTTCTACTCTATGTCAAAGCACTCTTATCATATGCATATTATTGGACTTAATGTAAATGTCTCATTAAATTGTAAAATTTAAAAAGTTGCTTTCTTTACAATTTTCCATTTATTTTTCACCTTTATAGGCAAATAAACTGAGGTCTTGACCTAGAATTTATTTAAAAATATCCAATTAAAGAGGTTATCAAAGCCTCATTATTTATTAGAATATTCTAAATATCCTGAATTTCCAAATAGTTGATTTCCCACTTTGAGCAAAACTGTATGTCTGTTTTTACTTTTTTTTTTTTTTTTCATGTATTTTTCATGCAGAAATTGGCATCTTGGTCAGATATAACACAATTCTCATTTGCCTCATGATTTTATAAGATATTTGCAAAGTGAAAATTTCCCTTTAAGTTGTTAATGGGTAAATCCAAAGAAAGACAAATCAATTTAGTAACGTTGTTACAATCAGATAAAAATTTCCTCTGATTCAATCCCTTCAAGCATTCAGTTGAATCTCCATATATTACCTATATTACTTTGTAACTGCTATTTTATTTTATTTACTTATACCTCAGTTTATTCCAGAAAGAGTTTTCAATGGCATTCAGTCTTGGGAATCTTAAATTGTATAAACAGAAAATTTAGTTTGCCCCTGTACCTCTCTTAGACAATCTGAAAAGAAAAGGGAAAATGAGAGAGAAGCTTCTATGATGTAAAATTTATCTGTATTGCTCTTTTTCTCTCTCATAGTTGCAGATCTTTTTTACATAGCCTTTAAGTCACCCAGCCACCCAAACAAGATGGTTTGCTTTCAGCAGGACAAAAATAAACCTTTTTTGAGTAAGATAAAAACTTAGGAAAGCCTCTGAAAGCCCATGGGGATTATGATTTCTCAAGATAATGTAAGCATGATCATCACAGATAATGTACTAAATATCTGTAACTAACTTTGGAGAACGTTACTTTTTTAAGTTATTAACTTTGGAGAACGGGTTGAGATGATGAGAAATACTGTAAATCAGATTATAATTTGATTTGCATAGGTAGGAAATATAGTGGTCAAAGCTGAAAAGTTAAATATAAAGAAATAAAGTATAAATATGTGATATTATTCATACTGATTAGCTAATAAATTCTTCCTGATGAAACAAAGAATTAAGTGTATGACCATTCTTATCTTCATTAGACTTCAAGACTCAATAACTCAAAGCTCCAACAGGGCAAGGACTGTGTCTACCTTGTTGAAAATCCCAACCTTAATTGCTCATTCTACCCCAGGCATGTATCTAGTTCTCAAGAAACATCTTGTAAGTGGATTAATCAACACATTCCTCACCCACTTTCCCTCTTTTCTCTTCTATATATATTTTTTTTCCATATTATCTAACTTCTAGAAGCTCATTTTTTAAAATCAATACCTCCCCGCTGACTGATACTGCTAAGGATTACTGGAAATCATTAGCCAATTGTGAATTGGGGTCACTACCAACTCTTAGTCTTTAACCTAAACTGGAAAGCCTTTGCAACATCCCCACTGAACTTCCTTCCCACTGAGGCTATTTCAAATTCTAGTGATCTTCTCCCAGCTCTTCAGATCCCTAATAACCCTCACTATCAAAAGGTGACTTCTCTCCCTTCTTTATGGGACAAAATAAACACCAACATATACAAACTTCAATATCTCGAAAATCATGAGCATTGTTGTTTCCATTCTATCTCAATCTATTCTATCATGATATAATTTCAAAGCAAAACAAGAAAAGCAGAAAAACATCAATTAAACATTTTCTGACATCATTTTCCCCTTGTCCAGCTATCATTCTTTCACAGATAAGCTTCTGGAAGTAATCA
>SJYT01084417.1:413601-430107 GCA_006410635.1 Cephalophus harveyi
ACTGAGCGACTGAACTGAACTGAACTGATAGTTATATTATATATACATACATATCTATATATGTATGTATTATATAGTCTTCTCAGGTGGTGCGAGTTGTAAAGAACCTATTTGCCAAAGCAGGAGACACCCCTGGATCTGGAAGATCCCTTGGAGGAGGGCATGGCAACCCATTTCAGTATTCTTGCCTGGAGAATCCCATGGACAGAGGAGCCTGGTGCGCTTCAGACAAAAAGGCTGCAAAGAGTCAGACAAGACTGAAGTGACTTAGCATCACACATGCAGCGTGCATGCACAAACATACACACACACAATTCCACTTATATTTGTATTTGATGTCCCCTTATCACTCGATATACTTAGTGAAAGCCCACAGTCATATCTTCATCTATTACTTGTGTGTTGATCATCCCAAGATCCATCTTGAACTGCAGGAAAACACTCTTTGCCCCCAAACTGATTTGCTCAGATGTCTCACATTACCTGAGCCTCAAATGTTGAAAAGCAGCTCCCCTTCGCACTCTAAACTTGCATCTTTTTGCCTCTATTTTCATTTGATAACAGTATACAAATAAGAAACCAGGGGGGATCTTGAGTTTTCCTGGTTCCATATTTCCCTTGTCCAGCCAACAAATCACTTTGATTCTACCTACAAACTACCACTTGAGTTATGGATATATCTAGTTTTAATATTCTCACTGTTGCCACCTTAATTTCAGCCCTGACCTTGTCTTGTTTGGATTCCTGTAACAGCCTCCTGGCTGGATTCCTTCCTTCTAGTTTTACTTTCCTCTAATCCATTATTTACACTGCTGCCAGAATGAGTTTTCTAAAATGCAAATCTAATCATGTCTTTTCCTTGCTTCAACATCTTATAATGACTCCCATGCCTTTCATGATGAAGTCTAAACTCCTTAGCACAGAAATATAAGGTATTTTATGACTCTTGAGAGATATTGGTATTTTAAGACTCTTGAGAGTTCCTTGGACTGCAAGGAGATCAAACCAGTCTATCCTAAAGGAAATTAGTACTGAATATTCATTGGAAGGGTGCATACTGAAGCTGAAACTCCAATATTTTGTCCACCTGATGTGAAGAAATGACTCATTGGAAAAGACCCTGATATTGGGAAAGATTGAAGGTGGAAGAAGGGGATGACAGAGGATGAGATGGTTGGATGACATCACCGACTCCATGGACATGAGTTTGAACAAGCTCTGGGAGTTAGTGATGGACAGGGAGGCCTGGCATGCTGCAGTCCATGGGGTCGCAGAGTTGGACACGATTGAGCGCCTGAACTAAACTTTTTTCTCCCTGACTTTCTTGTATTGAACAAAGGCCGTTCACAAGAAGGGTACCCCGTGCTCCAGCCTTTGCCTAACTGTAACTTGACGGTTCCCCACCACTCAATTTCCAAGTAGTTTTCACTCATCTTTCAGAATCCAGTTTAGGGGATCCCACGTCCCAGAAGGCAAGTTGTCTTGATTCCAGTCCAGTTTAGAATAATTTCCCTCTGTCTTTTCATTGTATAATGCTTAGCAAGCTGTTGAATCATATCATATTTCTGGGACATATTTTCCCTACTTGAAGACAAGATGTGAAATGTATAGAATATCGCTTATTTTTCTCTCTTGTATCCTATACATATTTAATGAAGAAATGAAAGAATGAAAAACTCAAGACAAGTCTAGTAACTACATTTACATATCTGTTAGGGAGCCAAAGGAGATGTTCAAAGGAGACATTCCTAGCTCTAACAATTGCCAATTGTGAGACCTTAGATATTTACAGAATTTCCTGAAACTGCTGTTATTTCATAGAGATAACCCATTATTCCTAACACATAATGGAAGCTAAAATGAAGTAATTCAGAGGACACTATTATGACTGTGTTTTAAAAAATGCTAACTTACAATCCTCACCATCCAGTGGTTACATGGGCAGATATGTTTGGCCATAGTGGTTGGTATGTACAGATGTACATAGCTTTTCTGATATAAGGGCAAACTTCATGAAAGTTTTCTGTTCCCTATAATCAAACACCTGCCTTGTGGAAGTAGTGCAAATGTACGGTAAGAGAGATAAAAAGTGTCACTGCTGCTGCTGCTGCTGCTAAGTCGCTTCAGTCGTGTCCGACTCTGTGCGACCCCACAGATGGTAGCCCACTGGGCTCCGACATCCCTGGGATTCTCCAGGCAAGAACACTGGAGTGGGTTGCCATTTCCTTCTCCAATGCATGAACGTGAAAAGTGAAAGTGAAGTCGCTCAGTCGTGTCTGACTCAGCGACCCCATGGACTGCAGCCCACCAGGCTCCTCCGTCCATGGGATTTTCCAGGCAAGAGTACTGGAGTGGGGTGCCATTGCCTTCTCCGAAAAAGTGTCACAGTGTATTAAAAATAAGAGATTGTAAATGACAGGAATTCAATGTGATTTAAAATGTGGTATGGTTAATAGAAAAGGAAATTATGACTTAAAGGAATATCAGATCTAGAAAAAGCAATGATAGCTCAATTTATACCATGCTTATCAAACTATACTTGGAATTTGCAATCCACTCTGAATTTAAGTGAGAGGAGAGGAAAAACATGTGGATGATAAAAATTATAAAAACCAGTGAGGTGAAAAATGCTGAAAGGGAACTGGGAGAGTTCAACGTGGATAGAGGAAGACCACAGGTGAAAATTACAGCTGTTTTCAGAAATCGTGATGTGATGTGTGACCTTAGGGGATGGGATTTTAGTTCTGGCTTATGGATTTATAAGCAATGTGAACTTGAAGAAATATTAAACATCCCTAAATTTAAATTTCCTCATTTGTAAAAGGGAAAAAGAATAACTGTTTTTTTTATATTGTTGGGAAGGTGGAATTAGATAATATATCTAAAGTTGTTATCTTGGTGACTAGCATTTAAAATTGGACAAAGTTTGAAAACTATTTCTAATAAGAATTTTTAAGCTTATTCTCCATTAAACTATAAAATCTCAATCAAAAGAGAGATACTGGTTTTACATAAGGTAGTATTTTCCAATTGCTAGGGGTGATAGTGCTGACTTTGTTGTTATAACTCAATAATTACTTCTTCAGGGAAGCCTTCTTTCAAATATCAGTTCCTTGTGCTTTTTTTTATAGCATATTAACTCAGTTGTTGTCTCTTATTTATGAAGCACATCTCTGCTGTTTAGGTATAATCTTCCATGAAGAAAGGATTATTCATACTTCATTTTACTATTGTTTTCCCAGAATCTTACATGTGAAGGTTTGAAACAGAGTAATTTTTAAGTAGTATTTCTTGAAACACTGAACAAAGGGTGCATGAGGAAATTAATACACTCATATTCAAGCAATATTTCTTGACTTAATGAATGACTGAGGTGAATGTCAAAGCTATTGTAGAGAGGATTTAAGAAGTTGTGAGGGGTTAGACAAATTACTTGCTCAATTCTTTCTAACACCAAGATTCATTTAAACTTGAGTGGGCTGCTATCCTTAGAAATTTCCAATAAGGCTTGCTCTACATCCATCAGAAATAATTTAGAAAAGAGTCCTTCACTGCTTAAAAGGTTGGATTAGGTGGTCTTAAGTCCCCTTCCAACACTGACATCCAGTGAATTATTTCATGATTACTTTAGCTATGAATTGAAAAAAAAAAAAAAATTCTACAAAATGCAGGAAGAGTTACCAACAAAGAGTAAACACGTTCACAGGTTTAAGTGAAGATCTGAAATAAATGTCTCTCTCTCTTTCTCAAGTGATTTGATTAATTTTAATTCTGAGATATAATAATTACTGTGATAGCTTTTGCTGTATAAAGACTGGCATCTTAGGAAGTTGATCATCTAAGTAAATTACCATTTCAGAAATGATAAATTAAATCTACTGAAAAATTTTCATTAAGTCAGAAATAAGAGGTAGTTGAACCTGGTCACTTTCTACTTGCAGTTAATGTAGGACAAGCTCAGTAAAGTTGATGCAAACTTCTTGAGCCTTGCTACAATTCTGAGATAATCCCAGAAGGGGGATGTTTTAAGTAGATGACATTTGTTCTCAAGACCTTTGGTCTCCACCTCTCCCATTCTCCCTTCATGCTTCAGGAAACTGGCATTTCTAAATAAATGACTTTACGCTATCAAGAAAAAAATCATACATGCTGATTCCCTAGTTCTTATATTCCCTTAAGCTGAAATCTGTGCTGCATGTAAGCAGAAAAATATTAAAAAAAAAAAAAAAGAGTCTGCACATATAAATTCAGTGGAAGTAAACAATTTGGCTGTCACAGAAAAGTTGCATGTATGATTACAGAGATATCCTGTGAAATCCAGGATATCCTGTGAAATTCATGAGTTACGTTGTACACTTTTCTCCAACTTGAAATTATCGGCTTTTGAGGCTGGATAACTCATTGCTGTGGGGGACTGACCTGTACGTTGTAGGCTGCTCAGCAGCATCCTCTTCCCATCAGATGCAGTAGCACCTCCTCCCCTCAGTTACGACAGTCAAAGCTGCATCTAGTCTCTGCAGATGCTCCCCAGAAGACAACGTCGCTCCCAGTTGAGAACCAGTGTTTTAAAGGAATGGAAAGAATTCCCGAGTCTAGGTAGTTTCCCAGCATTAAAGCTGTAACAACATTAAGGAGTATCTCTGATATAAGCAGAGAAGTGTCCTAGGTCTAGTCTCCCACTCTGAAGCCCAGTGGTTGAAAGTAACTCCACTTAATTTCTGAAGGGAACCAGATCCAGATATCAAATTATAAAGAAACACTGTGAGTTTTGATAACGAGTCCCTCTTCTGACACCATCCTCCCCACCAAAGGCAAAATCAGCTTGTTTGTATTTGTCTGGTATACTTTACAGTTTTAAGTCAGAACATTCATAACAATTTTTATAAAGTTATTATTTTTTCCCCATGCCAACAAGAAATGTGAAAGTTAACAGAATACAATGGTCTAATTTCTCTCTGACTAGGGTTCTCTGGAGTATGTGTGTGGTTATGTGTGCATGTGTGTGTGTGTGTTTACTCAACATAATTTTGAAAATAAAAATGGTGCCCACTAACTTCCAAGTTTTTTATTTCTAACCTATTACAACCAAGCGTTTGCTTCTGGGTTTCTCTCATGAGGTAGTGAGTGGATTACGGGAATATTTAATACATTCATTGCATAGCACTTGTATTTGCTTATGTCAGATAACAAAGGAAAGGTTTCCTAAAGGTAGTTGGTAAATGTCCCATATCAAAAAATCTCCACTATAAACATTCTGTAGTTTAATTTCACATGCTACTTTATTCCATATGTGCTTTATTACTCTCTCAAGGAGTTCAATACCAGACATGAATTCTCTGCAAAAGGCTAACCAGTAAGGAAAATAAAACTGACAAACAAAGGCACTGAAACCTTAAACAATCAGAAAAAGTTTAGAGCCTTCTTATTTTTAGTGAGATGTGTAAACAACTTCAGATTTTCGCATACCCAGCCTCCTTTGAGGTTTGTGTCTTCCTTACATAATTATTCTTATAAAATTCTGTTTATGTTATTCTTTTATATATCCAAGATGACCTTGACTAATACCAAAAAAAGAATGTCTTTTAATGAATGTTTGTTATGCTTACTATTGGGGAAGAGAAAATTCCCAGGATGCTAGACCATAATCAGTATAAAGTGGGCTTCCCAGGTGGCTCAATGGTAAATAATCCACCGGCCAATGCAGGAGATGCAGGTTAGATCCCTGAGTCTGAAAGATCCCTATAGGAGGAAATGGCAAGCCACTCCAGTATTTTTTACTGGAAGATTACACGAACAGATGAGCCTGGGGGACTACAGTCCATATGATCGCAAAGAGACATGACTGAGCATGCATGCCCACAGTCTAGATTATATACCTTGTAGGTGATTTGGTACATAAAATAGGTGATTTATATTTTACAATTACTTCTTTACAATAAAATTTGTTTTGTTTTTATGGAAAAAGTGAAAGTTTTAGTTACTCAGTTGTGTCTGATTCTTTTTGATCCCGTGGACCATGTAGCCCACCAGGCTCCTCTGTCCATGGAATTCTGCAGGCAAGAATACTGGAGTGGGTAGCCATTCCCTTCTCCAGGGGATCTTCCTGAGCCTGGAATTGAACCCAGGTCTCCTGCATTGCAGGTGGGCTTTACTTTTTAAGCCACCAAGGAAGCCCTTTATAAAGAAGGACATATTCAAATTATATTTTTCTCTGATCCATGTACCTATTTGGCAACTCAGAAGGAAAATCAGATGGCAAATTCTGCAGCACTTCTGTGTTGTGACTTGGTGCCCCAAGCAATTGACCCTCTTGAATGTAAGAGGCACAGCAACACATTTTGTGAATTCTTTCTTGCTCAGATTATCGGTTCAGCCTTTCTCTGCAAAGTTCAATGAGGTTCATTAGCTTATCTGAAGAGAATGGGACCAGTCCTTTTGAGACAGCTCCTCTCTGTGACTTTTCTAATTAAACCCCTTCCATCAGATGAAGAGTTGCCCTTTTTACTTGACAAACATTTGTTCTAATTTGGCCTTGCTTGATTTTTCAGTGCTTTTAAGTCCCTCTCCCCCTCTCTATACCCATCAGCATCTGTTATTCAGAAGATCACTCTGGCTGACATTTACCCTGAATGTGCTTGCTTATTAAAATATTTCAATGTTAGACAAGCTTATCAGTTGAAAAATACAATATAGTTCCTGGCCACTGGTGGAGCTCAACTTAAAGAAGGATTTTGTTGTATAAATGCATATTTCTTATTTTTTATGAGGTAAGATTAAATGTATCCACTCATACACATAGAGTCTATGGGAAGCAGAGAAATAATATGTTTCATAATACAAACTGCAATCTCTCTTTCCATTTGATATTACATAGAAGAGTTATAAGTTGTCTAGGTAAACATAGGAAGTAAGCTTATGATTAAAAGGAAAATAACCTAAAGCAAAAGGACAGATCTTATTTGAAACTAAAACTAAATAATCAGGATGGCATCTGAGCAACCTGAAAGGAGTTGACAACTTTAAACTGAATTAAAAGTTAAAAAAAAAAAACATTCAAATTCCCAGCATTTTCTGCAAACCTTGAAAATACTAGCAAAAGTACCCAGATATCTGGGTGACCTCTGGCTAATTCTTCAGGAAGCCTCTTCTTCTTAGGCAAAATGATAATATGCAGAGTTAAGTGCTTACCTAGGAGCAAGTGAACAGCTGGGGCTTTGGGTGTTCACTCTGGACTTCAGAAAGATATACTCTGTCAGTGACAAGCCTTGCTACATTCAGTTTATTCTCCTATTTTCTTTAACACTATCCAGTGCTATTAGCTTGCCAGCCATGTAGTCTGTAAGTAATAGGTTGCAATAGCAGCTGAAATTGACAAGTGCTTAGCCCAGAGCATGGATTGAATGTAATTCATAGGGTTCCCGAGTTAATTTCCAATACCTATTTCATCAAGTCACACTGATAGATGGCTGCCAGCATCTTTTGGTTTTATCTGTAAATCCCTATGTCTTTTACTGCCATCATCTCATTTTTTTTATACATTCCATCCCTTGCATTTGTTCCTCCCCATTTCCATAACTTCAAATGGAGCTTCTCTCTAGACACATCAGTCATTTATGTTAGAGGCCCTTGCAGCTAAATGCAAGACCTTCAAATGTTATTGAAGTGTATTTTTCCATGTGGCCCTGTTTAAAGTGATGTTTCTTTAGGGACTACAGGGTGAAATATGAAGTTATCTGGGAGAGTAAATCTGAGATGTTGGACAGATGGTGAAGCATCAGTGCATCCACAGAAATGCATTTCATTTTTATACAGGGGACACTCTCAATCAATTTTGGCTTGAGAAAACAGTTGCTGGTATTGCATCAGTGATTTTCTTTTATTTTTCTTTAACAGATCAATAGTGAAGCTTAGAATTTTCTAATATATTTTAGGTAAATTCTTTAAATAAATGTGGAGCAAAAATAAAATGGGAAAATTTCTTAAAGATTAAGAATTCATTGAAAATGGAACAAAAGTTACCACTGAAAGATCAAATGGAATGAGTGTTGGTAAAATCTAAAACTCTGTTACTCTATAGGATGGGAATTTTCATTTCTCACCTAAAATGTGCTATGCGAACAACATACCTTTTCTAAAGTTCTTATTTAAACTTGGTAAAATGACTTTTTCCACTGACGTTCCAAAACTTCCATTTACACTGCATACATTTGACAGCCTCTAAATTACCCATCTCAATCTTCTTCTATTTCCTTGAGTCCTCCTCCAGCTGCCACAGTCGTCAAGGCACTGGTTACGTCTAGCATTTGGAAAAGAACGTTTAGAATATTAGATATTTTATCTATTGTGAAACAGCTACTTAAAAATTTTCAAATGAGAATACAACAATATTTTGGTGTGTGCCATTCATTCATGGTCAATGTCCCAGACGATGTCTTCTGTGCTATGGTTATGATTTACCATTTAACAAATGCTTGATAGATTAAGCTAAAACTCATTTCCTCAGTCAACAGAAAATGTAAACAAACTTGGAAAAATACATCAAATATATATATTATATAATATATAATATATAATATATATTATATTGTATATTATATATTATTATATAATATATTATATAACATATTATATTATATTTGATTCATATATATATTATATATACGAGGGTTGTATGTAAAATTCAGAATCATTTGAATTATTTAAAAATCCATTCATATCACTACAACTATGTAGTCTCCACAATTGTATGAAAAATGTCCTAAAGTGCTGTTTATATAATTTAAGAAAGACTAATTCTTTATAACTGGTTGCTCTGTACTTTGGGAATTCCAGTGAAATCTGTCTACAAGGAGATACATTGCTTTGGTGACAGTATTGGGTACTAGAGGGGATAACTTAATGATGTAGTTGCTAGAACACAGGTTGGTAATTTTTTTCTGTGAAAGGCCAGATAGCAAGCATTTTCATCTTTGTGGGCCATGTGGTCCCTAATCCAGCTACCCAACTCTGCTGCTTAAAGCCCAAAAGCAGCCATAAGCAATTCATAAACCAGTGGACTTGACTGTATTTCAATTAGACTTTATTAATATAAGTAGAGGAATGAGTGTTATACTCTAAGTGTTTGTGTTCCCCCAAGCTTCAGCTTTGAAATCTTAATGCCTGATGTGATGGTATGAAAAAGAGGCACCTTTGGTAGGTGCTCACATGGTGAAGGTAGAGCCTTCATAATGGGATTAGGGCTCTTAAAGAAGAAATCCCACAAGGTGCCCTAGCCCCATGAGGATACAGCAACCCACAGGCAGTCACAAGGAGAGGAACTTTGCCAGAATGTGAGCATGCTGGTGCTATCAGCTTGGAGTTACCAGTCTTCAGAAATGTGAGAAATAGATTTCTGTTGTTTAGCCACCCAATCCACGGTATTTTGTGGTAACAGCTCAAATAAGCTAAGATTAAGGATTTCCTACCCACTGCTTTAGAATTCAGGTGGAATCACACATACTGAGATTTGCAGCTTAACTCTCTCATTTACTCGTGTAAATGAGACTTGTGTGACTTATGGAAAATTCCCTTACACTTATCAGCTTCTTCCTCTGTACTATGAAGGTAAGAATAACACCCAGGATGTAGAGTTTTTAAATGAGAAAGTATCTTAATGTCTGTAATATGTTGTTAGTGGTCGTAAGTAAAAAACATTGATGCTAGACGAGGGTAGTGACAATCTACTTGGGGACATTGAAGATCCAGGGAAGAAAGAATGGTTCAGAATGACACATGCAGAGGGAACCATTTGGATTTGCCAAGGATAGTCCTGGGAGGCAAGCAAAAAGATCTCCACAAAAGTCAGCAGCCTCTATTTAATGATTTTAGAATTCTGTAATGAGACACCCGTGGGACTCAACATTGATGTAGGAAGAATATTGCAATACTTCACTCATTCAGAGTAATTGAGGTGGAACCCTTTCTGGATCATTGCGAAGTCTGAATTATATGATGCTTTTTATAGAAAGAGGTTTTGTTGTTTTTCAGTACATACAACAATTGGCAAAACATCCAAGAAAGTATTGCCAAGTAGACTTCCTGCTGGCATGTTTAAGTGGAAAACTGAGATTCATTTAAAATTAGCATAGCATTATGTGTGTATGAAAATGGCCCAGATAAAGTTCCTGAAAGCAGTTTGTTTTCTTAGACTAGTTTGACAAAAATAAACAAAAACAGGCAGTTTTTAATCTTTGTGCTTCCTCAGTGGGATCCTTTTCCCTGCACATTTAACTTGTTTTGACTTGAACTAACAGCTAAAACATGTCCTTGGAATCCCAGCATTTCTCAGGCAGCTCTTGCCTTATTGGCACGTGGAATTCCTTCCCATAATTCAAATAGACTGGCAAGCCAAGACATTCTCCATAGTTTATTATATGACAAAAATAAACAAAAACAGGCAGTTTTTAATCTTTGTGCTTCCTCAGTGGGATCCTTTTCCCTGCACATTTAACTTGTTTTGACTTGAACTAACAGCTAAAACATGTCCTTGGAATCCCAGCATTTCTCAGGCAGCTCTTGCCTTATTGGCACGTGGAATTCCTTCCCATAATTCAAATAGACTGGCAAGCCATTTTGAACGGAGACCTACTTCTTGCTAAGTGTGAGTGTTCACAATAATTGCAAGCAAGGATTGTGTTAAGAGTTTAATAGAGTGTATATCTCAAACCTTATATAAATCATTATAGATAGCTGTTCTTGTCATTCCTCTTTCTAGTTTGTAATATCTTTTTACAGGCATTCAGTTTTAAAGGAATTATTCTAGGTAAAATTTGACCTTCTTATGGCCCAGATTGGTGTTAGATTTTTTTTTCCTTCAAGCCCTTTAAAAGCTTTAAATAAATGGAGACTTCATTCAGTATATATTCATTTAGTCAATAAAATGTTGCTGAGTCACTATCGTGCCACTAGGGGCCAGGTATGGAGACTATAAGAATGGCTACATATTTTTATTTTCAGTGGGGTTTTCCTCGAAGACATGGGCTGTGTCCTTTTAAGCCTTAAAGACCTCTCTAGAGCCACTTTAAATAGAAGGTTGGAATAGTCTTCTCAACAACTTCTGCTCAATGATCCCTATCTTCATTGTTGCCAATTTTCTCCCTGTATCCCACCAAAATGAAAATCTAGATTCACTATTCTTCTGTGAGGATGAAACTATCCTTCTAGTCATCATTACTACAGCAAATAAACCAATTTCCTTGGCACTCTAACTCTATGGTCCTTGGTTATTAGTTTTCCCCTTTCTTCTTTGGTCATTACATTTAAAAATATTCTTATAATTTTTTGTCTTATTGTAGGTCATACTGTCTTGCATCTAATTCTATATTTCTCTTTTATGGTGGCCACTTTTCACTTATGTCTGTCTCCTGAAGTAGACAGTTTCTTTGACCCAGCTTTATGATGTTAAACCTGTGTTCATGGTTGTGAATAACTATAATTTCTTCAAAAGAAGGCTTACAACTCAAATATACAGCCATAGATTAATACAGCCATTGGTCTAGAGGTTGCCTGAAAGATAGTTGTTTTAGGGAAAAGCTTGTTTGGTTAGGATTCTAGGTTTGGGACCGTTATGAATTTCAACTCAAACTGGCTCAACCAAGAAAGGGAAAATCATCAACACACATGAATAAACGCAGTCTGGGTGCAAAATATATAGTGGCAAACATCAGGTATACAAATCTTCAGTGGGAATACAATGGCTTCAGGACTGTTTCTCTGTCCTTCTACTTGGCTTGGCTTTCCTCCTTGTGTTGCTTTCATTCTCCTGTTGCACATCCTGATGAGACAGAGTTACAGTTGAATTTTACTTTCTCTTGATTCAAGTTTAGAGAAAGACAGCAAATACCTCTTCAAGGTACTCCAACAAAATCCCTGGGATAGGCAGTAAAGGGGCCTCATGGGGCCATTTTAACAGTAATCTGTATGGCCAGAGTAAAGGAATGCACTGCCCTACCTAAGCCTAAGCTGCCTTCTATTCAAATACTCCACTTGAAAACTGGAGCTAGGTGTTGACAAGCAGAGATCACAAGCTCTTAATAGCAATAAATGGGTGACTGGATACTAATGTTAGCCCACAGACCATAGACAGCCACTAGGAGAAAACTGATTGCAAATTCATGAAATATTTCATACCCTGATCATTGAAGATAATAACTGAGTAGCAGTCATTGACAGGAGAATGCTGGATCCCACCAAAAAAAGATACCCCACCTCCAAGGGAAAAGGAGAAGCCACAGCAAGATGGTAGGAGGGGCAAAATCACATTTAGAATCAAACCATGTACCCTCCAGAGATGCTTGGAGGGCTCAAAATTTGTGCACATCAGCACCCACCACACAGACTGAGCCAGACCTGCCTTTGAATGTTTGAGTTTCTCCTGTGAAGGTACAGGTCAGCAGTGGCCTGCCGCAGGGGCAGGGACTCTGGGTGCAGTAGACCTTGGTCTCACACAGCCTGTGGCATGAGCCCTCTTGGAGGAAGTCACCATTTACCCCACCATAGAGCCGCCAGAACTTATACAGGATTGGGGCAACAGAAGCTTGAAGGGCAGAAATAAAACCTTGTGTGCACCAGGACCCAGGAGAAAGGAGCAGTGACCTTGCAAGAGACTGACCCAGACTTGCCTGTGAGTGTCCAGAGGTCTCTGGTGGAGGTCTGGGTCGGCGGTGGCCTGCTGCAGGGTCAGAGGCACTGAGTACGGCAGTGCATGCGCAGGACTTTAGAAGGAGGACTCAGTCATCTTCTTTACCTCCACCATAGTTTGGTCTCAGGTCAAACAACAAGCAGGGAATACAGCCCCGCCCACTAACAGAAAATTGGATTAAAGATTTACTAAGCATGGCCCCACCTATTGGAACAAGACCCAGATTCCCCCACAGTCAGTCTCTCTCATCAGGAAGTTTCCATATGCCTCTTAAACTTATCCATCAGGGGGCAGACAGAATGAAAACCACAATCACAGAGAACTAGTTAAACTGGTCACATGGACCACAGCTTTGTCTAACTCAACAAAGCTATGAGCCGTGCCGTGTAGTGCCACCCAAGATGGACAGGTCATGGTGCAGAGTTCTGTCAAAATGAGGTCCACTGGAGAAGGGAATGACAAACCACTTCAGTATTCTTGCCTTGAGAACATCATGAACAGTATGAAAAGGCAAAAAGATAGGACACTGAAAGATGAACTCCCCAGGTCAGTAGGTGCCCAATATGCTACTGGAGAAGAGTGAAGAAATAGCTCCAGAAAGAAAAAAGAGATGGAGCCTAAGCCAAAATAATGCCCAGTTGTTGACGTATGTTGGTGATGGAAGTAAAGTCTGATGTCATAAAGAACAATACTGCATACAACCCTGGAATGTTAAGTCCACGAATCAGGTTAAACTGGAAGTGATCAAACAGGAGACGGCAAGAGTGAACATCAACATTTTAGGAATCAGTGAACTAAAATGGACTGGAATGGGTAAATTTAACTCAGATGACCATGATATCTACTACTGTGGGTGAGAATCCCTTAGAAGAAATGGAGTAGCCATCATAGTCAACAAAAGAGTTGGAAATGCAGTACTTCTGGAGGCAATCTCAAAAACAAAAGAATCATCTCTGTTCATTTGCAAGGCAAACCATTCAATATGAGAGTAATAGAAGTCTATGCCTCAAACATTAATGCTGAAGAAGCTGAAGTTGAATGGTTCTCTGAAGACCTTGTAGAACTAACATGCAAAAAAAGTTGTCCTTTTCTTTAAAGGGTACTGGAATGCAAAAGTAGGAAGTCAAGAGGTACCAGGAGTAACAGGCAAATTTGGCCTTGAAGTACAAATGAAGCAGGGTAAAAACTAACAGAGATTTGCCAAGAGAACACACTGGTTATAGCAAACACCCTCTTCCAACAACACAAGAGATGACTCTACACATGGAAACAACCAGATGGTCCATACTGAAATCAGAATGACTATATTCTTTGCAGCCAAAGATGGAGAAGCTCTATACAGTCAGCAAAAACAAGACCAGGAGCTGACTGTGGCCCAGATCATGTACTCCTAATTGTCAAATTCAGACTTAAATTGGAGAAAGTAGGAAAACCACTAGATCATTCATGTACGACCTAAATCAAATCCCTTAGGATTATACAGTAGAAGTGACATGTAGATTCAAGGGATTAGATATGATAGAGTGACTAAATAGTTATGGATGGAGGTTCGTGACATTTTACAGGAGGCAGTGATCAAGACCGTTGCCAAGAAAAAGAAACACAAAAAGACAAAATGTTTGTCTTAGGAGGCTTTACAAATAGCTGAGAAAAGCAGAGAAACTGAAGGCAAAGAGATAAAGGAAAGATATACTCATTGGAATGCAGAGTTCCAAAGAATAGCAAAGAGAGAGAAGAAAGCCTTCTTCAGTGATCAATGCAAAGAAATAGAGGAAAACAATAGAATGGGAAAGATGAGAGATCTCTTCAAGAAATCAGAGATACCAAGGGAACATTTCATGCAAAGATGGGCACAATAAAGGACAGATGTGGTATGGACTGAACAGAAGCAGAAGATATTAAGAGGGGCAACAATACATAGAAGAACTTTGCAAGAAAAATATTCGTAACCCAGATAACTATGACAGTGTGATTACCCAACTAGAGTCAGACATCCTGGAATGCAAAGTCAAGTTGGCGTTAGGAAGCATCACTATGAACAAAGCTGGTGATGGAATTACAGTTGAGCTATTTCAAATCCTAAAAGAGGATGCTAGGAGTGTGCTACACTCAATATGCCAGCAAATATGGAAAAGTCAGCAGTGGCCACAGGACTGGAAAAGGTCAGTTTTCATTTCAATCTCAAAGAAAGGCAATGCCAAAGAATGCTCAAACTACCACACAGTTGCACTCATCTCACACGCTAGCAAAGTAATGCTCAAAATTCTCCAAGCCAGACTTCAGAACTTGAACTGGACACAGGATGTGAGCACAGGATGTGAACTGTGCATTTCCAGATGTTCAAACTGGATTTAGAAAAGGCAGAGGAACAAGAGATCAAACTGCCAACATCCACTGGATCATGGAAAAAGCAAGAAAGTTCCAGTAAACCATCTACTTCTGCTTTAATGACTACACCAAAGCCTTTGACTGTGTGAATCACAAGAGACTGTGGAAAATTCTTCAAATGATGGGAATACCAGACCACCTGACCTTCCTATTGAGAAATCTGTATGCAGGCCAGGAAGCAGCAGTTAGAACTAGACATGGAGCAACAGACTGGTTCCAAAGAGGAAAAGGAGTACGTCAAGGCTGTATATTGTCACCCTGCTTATTTAACTTCTATGCAGAGTACATCATGAAAAATGCTGTACTGGATGAAGCATAAGTTGGAATCAAGATTGCTGGGAGAAATACCAGATATGCAGGTGATACCACCCTTATGGCAGAAAGTGAAGAAGAACTAAAGAGCCTCTTGATGGAGCTGGATGAGGAGAGTTTAAAAACTGGCTTAAAGCTCGACATTCAGAAAATGAAGAACATGGCATCTGGTTCCCATCACTTCATGGCAAATAGATGGGGAAATAATGGAAACAGTAATAGATTTAATTTTGAGGGGTTCCAAAAATCACTGCATATCATGACTACAGCCATGAAATTAAAAGATGTTTATCATATAGGAAATGAATTGCCAGTCCAGGTTCAATGCATGATATAGGATGCTTGGGGCTGGTGCACTGGGATGACCCAGAGGGATGGTATGGGGAGGGACATGGGAGGGGGGTTCAGGACGAACACGTATATACCTGTGGCAGATTCATGTTGATGTATGGCAAAACCAATACAATTTTGTAAAGTAATTAGCCTCCAATTAAAATAAATAAATTTATTAAAAAAAAAATGAAAGATGTTTGCTCATTGGAAGATAAGCCATGACCAACCTAGACAGTGTATTGAAAAGAAGAGACATTTCTTTGCCAACAAAGGTCTCTTTAGTCAAAGCTCTGGTTTTTCCAGTAGCCATGTTGATGTCAGAGTTGCACTGTAAACAAAGCTGAGCGCTGAAGAATTGATCCTTTCGAACTATGATACAGGACAAGAACCTTGAGAGTCCCTTGGACTGCAAGGAGGTCTAACTGGTCAATCATAATGGAAATCAGTCCTGTATATTCATTGGAAGGAATGATGCTGAAGCTGAAACTCCAAACTTTGGCCACCTGATGCGAAGAACTGACTCATTTGAAAAGACCCTAATGCTGGGAACTATTGAAGGCAGGAGGAGAAGGGGGCGACAGAGGATGAGATGGTTGGATTGAATCACCAATTCAATGGACATTACTTTCAGCAAGCTCTGGGAGTTGGTGATGGACAGGAAATCTTGCCATGTTGCAGTCCATGGGTCACAAAGAGTCAGACATGACTGAGTGATTGAACTGTACTGAGCTTTTCTTTTTTTAATTAATTAATTTTTTATTGGAGGATAATTGTTTTACAGAATTTTTTTTTTC
>SJYT01084419.1:0-95487 GCA_006410635.1 Cephalophus harveyi
TTATTGTGATCCACACAGTCAAAGGCTTTGGCATAGTCGATAAAGCAGAAGTAGATGTTTTTCTGGAACTCTCTTGCTTTTTCCATGATCCAGCGGATGTTGGCAATTTGATCTCTGGTTCCTCTGCCTTTTCTAAAGCCAGCTTGAACATCAGGGAGTTCACGGTTCACGTATTGCTGAAGCCTGGCTTGGAGGATTTTGAGCATTACTTTACTAGCATGTGAGATGAGTGCAATTGTGCGGTAATTGGAGCATTCTTTTGCATTGCCTTTCTTTGGAATTGGAATGAAAACTGTAGTCCATTATCTATTTCCTATTTTGGGCAGCGGAAATCCAAGTCCATAGGACTCCCTCATCAACCAGGAATCGAGATGGAAGAACAATGCAAGAGGAAATAGGCTAAATGTTACCCCTGACTTTTTTCAGTACAGGGCATAAGACACTGGGACACAGCAAGCCTCTTCTTAGGAGACTGTTGAGGGATGTAAAGATTGCCTCTTTCCTTCTTAGAGTTGCAACAGTAGCATTTTGAGGAATACTGCCTTAGAATGTGGCTTATTTTAAAGAAATTTCTTGGTGATAATATCAGTATCTTATATGGCTTTTTGTATATGCTAGCTAGCATCTATAATTTTGTATATATTAAGTTAGAATGCCCTGTGGAAAAAGAGCTAATATTGAAGTATCCAGTATAAGGCATGCTGAACACATTTCCTTATCAGAAAAAAAAAAGGGGGGGGGGAGGGGAGGCACTCATCCAGAAACTCATAAAAGGCACTGCAGAGAATGTTGATTGACTGTTTTAGCCTCTGCATCTGGAGAGTTATTTATAGCCAAATCTGGATTATCAGTGGTAAAAGAGAAAAAGCAAAGACTAGAGTATTGGAAACCACGCATCATTCACAAACCTTATTTTAAACAGTGGTTTTTGAATGTCATTTTTCTATCAAAATTTCCACCAGACTTAACTAACAAAGAGTCAATTGACAACTTGGTGTTTAACTTCTTTTTATGCCATCTGCTGACCTGCAGGAATAAATGTCAAAGACTGGATCAGAGCATTGTCGGGTAGTCATAAGCAAACAAGGGATGACAAACAAATGAGCTATTGCACATTGCTATGAAAAAAAATGACTAATTTACTTTGACTTTACATAACTACATCATACAGCTATGGGAGCTCACAAAGAACACTGAGCCTAATGTTTGGAGAATAGTTACTTCATTTGCCACTTATCTTTTAAATTTCAAATCATACCTTATTACAGAAATGTGAATTTACTCAAAATTAGCAAGAAGTAATTGGCTAGAAAATAATTGCTGATTCTTTACCCTTTCTTCCTCTGCTGAATTGTGATGCATAACTGAAAGGCCAAGTCTCAGTGATTTTAGAAGGAAAGTTTCTGAAAAGTCTACTCTGTATTTTAAGTCAGCTTATAAGGAAGAGCTCACAAAATGGACCGGACCACCTGCTTGGACCTTTGATAAAAGCCTTCGAACCTTACTTGTGGCAGAAATTCAGTCTTGCTTTAATATTTAAATTAATTAACAATTGGTGATGTTTAGAATACCACAAATTTGTCTAATGCCTAAGGCATATGGATAACATTTAGGGTCTATTGCCTATCTGAATCAGAGTCAGTCTATGCCCTCTAAGTTGTGTCTTTAATCCAGAAAGTCACACAATGAGCACATGATTCTAGGATGCATATCCATTGACCTTAAACTCCTTAGCACACTTCCAAGGAATCACTTTCAACAAGGTATCTGACTTAGGCGCTTGTCACTCAGTCGTGTCCAATTCTTTGTGACCCCATGGACTGTAGCCCACCAGGCTCCTCTGTCCATGGGATTTTTCAGGCCCAAAATACTGGAGTGGGTTGCCATTTCCTACTCTAAGGGATCTTACCAACCCAGGAACTGAACTCACATCTCCTGTGTCTTCTACACTGCAGGCAAATTCTTTACCTGATGAGCCATCTGGGAAGTCAAAAACAAGGTATGGATACTGCATTCAATTTCTTTCCAGTTAGAGTAGATTTATAATGGCATTCGCTGAAACTTATTTGTATAGAAACATTTACTGAGTCTGTTATATCCTATGCTCTGTGCTAAGTGCTCATTTAATATTGACTCAAAAACCCATGATGCTAGTTTTATTTTCACACTCACTTGCCAATGAGAAAACAGGACCCAGTGAATTACATAGTTTGCTAAGAACACACATTTACAAAATGGTGGAGATTGGACATGGCCCCATGCTTTCTTACACTGGGGCTTGAGCTCTTACTCATTATTCTACATTGAATCCTACTTCATTATACAAGACGATGCTGTATTTAGTAGCATCACACAGGCTAGGGATAATACAGTTTCAACAAACAGATTACTGAACTGTATAGACATCTTTCTACCTGCAGTGCAGGAGACCTGGATTCAATCCCTGGGTTGAGAAGATCCCCTGGAGGAGGCATGGCAACCCTCTCTAGTACTTTTGCCTGGGAAATCCCATGGACTGTGTGACTAAACACAGCACAGCATAGACTACTTAGGTCCAAAATGTTGGAAGATGCTACTATCAGAGCTGAAAAAGGCAAAATCAGGAAAAAGAGGCCAAAGAAAACAAACCATTGGTTCTGAGCAAGAACACATTTTTTTTGGGAAGGTAAGTAGGTAGGTTGATTGATCAAGAAAAGAGAGGAGGTAATGGGTCTCCAAAAAGAATTGGTAGCTTACTGCACACATGCTTGAGATGGCACTGGCATGATTTTTATTGCCATGGGGTTGATTGCTAGTGTAAGTACTTCTTCACTCTTGCCTCTGAGAGTAGGTCACCAATATGAAATGCCCAATTTTCTAAAAGCAAAAAGTCAACTATATTTCCCATTTCCCACTTCTCTTTCTCCATTCTTTCTAATTCCTACTGCTATTCCTAGTCTGTTCAGAGTAAAATGAATCTCTGATCGAGCCCACAGATAGAGTGGACACACCACTTATTGAAACTAAATTTCAGCCCCTAAACTATTGTGAAATCGATTAGACTCTCATCAATAAGACTCTTGTCAAAAGCTTAGGGTTAGTGTTTATTTGGCAGGACTACAAATCTAAGGGCTTCCCAGGTGGTGCTAGTGGTAAAGAAGACACCTGAAAAAGCAGGAGATGAAGGAGATGTGGGTTCTATCCCTGGATTAGGAACATCCCCTGGAGGAGGGGATGGCAACCCACTTCAGTATTCTTGCCTGGAGAATCCCATGGACAGAGGAGTCTGGCAGGCTACAGTCCATGGCGTTGCAAAGAGACACGACTGAAGCAACTTAGCACGCACAGACCTAAATGGCACCATCATTCCTGGTATTGTTTCTCTCATGATAAGAAAGTTTTCAGGATTGAGAGTATTCTCTGGAATTATATTTTCAGTCCAAAACAAGAAAAAAAGACACATAAATTTTGTGTGTCACAATTTTGATGAGATAAACGGATACTGAAGCACAACTTAGTAGCATGAGAATCTTTTGAGAAACTTGTTTTTGACTTGAGGAGAAATAATAGAGCAAGGGTAATTTCTGATCACTGAATGTACAAGATATTATAATTATCAGTGCCTCTCCATACATGGATAAAACTCCTCTAATTCTAGGCTGCTGGTTTAGAATGTGAGCTATAAAGTGGGCGATTTCTGTACATTCTCCCACTCAGAAGCTCTGTTAAAACAGAAGCAGAGGGATTTGGAAGTGAAAAGCCTTATGTTCAGATAGTAAGCTTTCATTTTGATAATTTTACTTTTATTGGCCACATGATCTCTTCTAAAAAGTGTAATTCATATTTACTTAAATTGTTTAGGTCCTAAAGTTGTTTTTTAGTGAAAGACAGTGAATGTCTGAAAGAATTGGATTGGGATCCAGATGGGCAATGGATTAAACTATGAAATACATATTCCTCTGTGGTTAGAAGTAAGTCAGAAGTTGGACCTGACTTATGTTTAAAAACTTGTACAGTTTTCAACACTATTTATAGTAACATTATCATATAACTGTGGAAACAACTTCTTCAGTTTGTCACAATCTCAGCATCTGGTGTGACTTGTTTTATTTTTTCATTTTTTATGATATTAAGTGATAACATTCTGTAAAGTCACATTTCACTGTGGCTGACAATATCTTCTGAGCACAGAGCTTAACAAAACAAAGATTCAATAAGCACATTGGCTTTGTTTCATATTTCCTTTTCATAACATTGTTTATAAGAATGGCAAGCCTTCTGATATACCTTAGAATATAGAATTAACCAATTAACCTTAGAATATAGAATTAAGTTACTGTTTGCAAACATTTTTGTTTAAAAGTGAGTGAACAAATGACACTGATTTTTAACAATAATTAAGTAGCCATTTCATTAAAAAATTTTTTTAAGCTTTTATTTTTTAGGGAGCTGTTTCTTTTTTGGCTGCATCAGGTCTTGGCTGCAGCACGCAGGGATCTTCACTGAGGTGTGTGCTCTTTGTTGCAGTGCATAGGATTCTTTCTTGTTGTGGTCTGCTAGCTGCTCAGTCAGTTCAGTTCAGTTGCTCAGTCGTGTCCGACTCTTTGCGACCCCATGAATTGCAGCACGCCAGGCCTTCCTGTCCATCACCAACTCCTGGAGTTCACCCAAACTCATGTCCATTGAGTCGGTGATGCCATCCAGCCATCTCATCCTCGGTCGTCCCCTTCTCCTCCTGCCCCCAATCCCTCCCAGCATCAGAGTCTTTTCCAATGAGTCAACTCTTCGCATGAGGTGGCCAAAGTACTGCAGTTTCAGCTTTAGCATCATTCCTTCCAAAGAAATCCCAGAGCTGATCTCCTTCAGAATGGACTGGGTGGATCTCCTTGCAGTCCAAGGGACTCTCAAAAATCTTCTCCAACACCACAGTTCAAAAGCATCACTTCTTCGGCGCTCAGTTTTCTTCACAGTCCAACTCTCACATCCATACATGACCACTGGCAAAACCATAGCCTTGACTAGACGGACCTTTGTTGGCAAAGTAATGTCTCTGCTTTTCAACATGCTATGCTGTCTCAGTAGTTGAGGCATATAGGCTTTAGTTGCCATGGCACGTGGGATCTTAGTTCCCCAGCCAGGGATCGAACCAGCATCCCCTGCATTGGAAGGTGGATTCTTAACCACTCGACCACCGTGGAAGTCCCAAGTAGCCCTTTTGAAACAGGCTTCACTTCTTTCACTTTCAGAGTAAATTAAGCTTGAGTTAAGATGGCTTGATTATTCAAAATTATTTGACTCAATTTTTCTTTGTTTTGATTCTGAGATAAATATCATGACTTTCTTTTCATCCTTTCTCCATTACACCAAAGATTACCTATTTCAGAATAAAATATTTAGTGAAATAAAATAATGGTTGAAAGGTTGTGTTTCACAGAAAAACAAAACCATTGAGTTGTTAGAATTTTGCCATGTGCCGACTGAAAAAGCATTCACTGAATTTTTTAAGTGTATTTTCCACTTATGGAAAAAAACATTTATGGAAAAATAACATTCACATGGGAAAAGAGAAAAATCAACTCATCGATGCTTCATCATCTCTACACAGAATGATAGATTGGGAAAAAGCACTCGTTATTTTCCTGGCAAATATCAAGGAAACAGAGAAATTCTAATGAAGAATATTTCTGTTTTAAAAGAGTCAAGAAGAGGTAAGGCTTGAAACTACTGAAGATTAATTTCTGTGTAAAAGTCAGCTACATACACTCAATAGCTGAACTTTGTTCCCTTATGGAGTCTGACCAAGGTTAGAAGTTTCAATTTTGATTCCTAACTTCCAGAAAATTGGGACACATTTTGTTTGTAGAAGTCCAGATACCTACAAACCTATCAGTTTTTTTAGCAAAATCGATGTTCTTGCCTATTACCTATGAAGAAAGAGCATAGCTGGAGGAATTCTTAAAATACATTCAAACACAATCCACCTCACCCCACTTTATCCTTTTTTAGGTCAAACTAATGAGTCCCTTTGGAAATCAGAACAGACAACTACCACTACTACAGCAAAATTTAATAAGATATGTGAATGCATAGCAAAAATACATTTGCATTTTGATGTAAGTTATCTTTAAGACTTTCTCCAATATCTATCCTCTTAGGGTTTGTCTCCCAGTCTCAAAATCAAATACTAGCAAGTGTGGATGTCAAACTATTTAAAAATAAGTTTAAGTTATAGTGATGAAAATATAAATCGGTGAAAATTTTTTGCAGGGTCACTTGCCAATATTTATCCAGGTATCTCCTCTGCTAGGAGATTTCTAGTCTCAGCTCTGATGTGTAAAGACCTTGGAAGTGGTCACTTCTTACGATGAGATAAAGCTGAACAAACTGAAAATCAGTGACTTTTCTTGGACTCATTAGAGAACTGAGGTCACAGAATAGAGAGTCACGTTTGCTTACCAGGAGCAAGTGCCCCTGAAGTCACAAACACTTACATGACAATTTTGACACATTGCTGGAGGCTGAGTGTGGCCTAGCCTGAGAGAGAGAAAGTGCTGGGAGTTGCAGAGTTAGAATTGAAATCTGCAAATTCTCTCTGAGTGCAGAGCATTTGGGGAGAGCCATCACTCAAGAGGAAAGTCAAAAACAAGAAGACCAGAAAAATTCAAAGTCACCGGCATCTACTGCTACTTCAAACATGAAACACAGCCCAATTCCCTAGCAAATCAACATAAAACCTCACACTAGGGGCCAACACATTTGTTTGCCCAATATGACATGTCTGGCCTTCAACAAAAAATTATAAGGCAAGCCAAATGCAGGAAAAAACATGCTCTGGAGAGACAAAGTAAACATCAGAATCAGACTGAGATGTGACACAGATGTTGAAAGGATCTGTCATGCAAGAAAAGGTGAGTAATGCAAGTGGGGAGATGTAAATTCTAAGAAAGAATAAAAATTAAACACTAAAACAAAACCATTATGTTATGAAATGAATAATTTTGAGAAGCTTATTAGCTGACTAGAAATAGCTGAGGAAAGAATCAATTAGCTTAATGTAAGGTCAACAGAAACTTCCCAACTGAAATGCAAAGAAACAAAAAGAGAGAGAAAAAAACAAAAACAGAATATAACAACCAACAACTGTAGTATAATTTTTAAAAATGTAATATACATGTAATTAAAATATCAGAAGGTGAAGAAAAAGAGGATGTACAGGAAGAAATATTTGAAATAATAATGAAGGATTTTCCAAAATTAATGACTAACACCAAGCCACAGACCAGCAACTGAAAAAACAAACAAACAAACAAACAAACAACAACAACAAAAAAGCAGGATAAATACCAAAAAACATACATCTTGAAATAGAAAAAGGACATTAGTTAAAAACTACAGAAGTCTGAATAAACCAGCCCCAAGCATCCTGTATCCTGTATCGAACATAGGCTGGCAGCACCACAGTTTAAAAGCATCAAATCTTCAGTGTTCAGCTTTCTTCACAGTCCAACTCTCATATCCATACATGACCACTGGGAAAATCATAGCCTTGACTAGATGGACCTTAGTCGGCAAAGTAATGTCTCTGCTTTTGAATATGCTATCTAGGTTGGTCATAACTTTCTTTCCAAGGAGTAAGCGTCTTTTAATTTCATGGCTGCAGTCACCATCTGCAGTGATTTTGGAGCCCAAAAAAATAAAGTCTGACACTGTTTCCACTGTTTCCCTATCTATTTCCCATGAAGTGATGGGACCAGATGCCATGATCTTCGTTTTCTAAATGTTGAACTTTAAGCCAACTTTTTCACTCTCCTCTTTCATTTTCATCAAGAGGCTTTTTAATTCCTCTTCACTTTCTGCCATAAGGGTGGTGTCATCTGCATATCTGAGGTTTATTGATATTTGTCCCTGCAGTCTTGATTCCAGCTTGTGCTTCTTCCAGCCCAGCATTTCTCATGATGTACTCTGCATATAAGTTAAATAAACAGGGTGACAATATACAGCCTTGACATACTCCTTTTCCTATTTGGAACCAGTCTGTTGTACCATGTCCAGTTCTAACTGTTGCTTCCTGACCTGTATATAGGTTTCTCAAGAGGTAGGTCTGGTGGTCTGGTATTCCCATCTTTTTCAGAATTTCCCACAGTTTATTGTGATTCACACAGTGAAAGGCTTTGGCATCGTCAATAAAGCAGAAATAGATGTTTTTCTCAAACTCTCTTGCTTTTTCGATGATCCAGCAGATGTTGGCAGTTTGATCTCTGGTTCCTCTGACTTTTCTAAAACCAGCTTGAACACCTGGAAGTTCATGGTTCATGTATTGCTGAAGCCTGGCTTGGAGAATTTTGAGCATTACTTTACTAGCGTGTGAGATAAGTGCAATTGTGTGGTAGTTTGAGCATTCTTTGGCATTGCCTTTCTTTGGGATTCATTTCAGTATATTTAAATTTTTTTAATTTTCTATTTAAATATTGGACAAGGCTTCTCAGAAAAAATAGTTCTATGTCCCATTCTTTATCATTTACTCTATCCCTGTGACAACCATTTCCAACTTTTTTATAGCTTATTTCCCTCCATTAAAAAAAGTAACATGTTTATGCTGCTTTTTCTTGATTTTTTCAATTTCAGATATTTTCATTAATTTCATATTGTGGATGATGAAAGTTTAACTGTCTTTCATCCTTATCCATACTTTATTTCCTTCATTTTCTCAGTGAATAGAAAGAATGTAACAATTGCTCACCCTAAAATAAAGGATCTTTTAAAGGGCATAAATCCAAAGGACAAAGAGTGCAGATGAATTCACTGTGAAACTAATGAAACATAAGTTTCAGGGCACCTCTTCCTGGGCTCTGGGAGGTCTAGCAATGTGTTCATGTTGTCATATATTTTTGCAAGATTTGCAGAAGTAAGCCTTTTGTTTTTGTTTAATTAATTTAAAATGCTGTGTTTTTCTACTCTGATTTCTCCTTTGCCACAGTGTGCCTTATATTTGATGGTGACTATGGTCATTTTTGAGATTGGGCTAAGGAAATTTATTTGCTTCAGGATGCATATTCCTGTGTTCCTTTTTCCTTCTACTTGAAAAGTAGGAAGTAGAATTCTCTTTTTATATTTAGTCATCTAAAAATAAGAAAACCTGAATATATGCATTAGCTGGTAAGGTAGCCTTGGAATCACCTTTCCTGTGGGTCCACTGACAGAATTTTAGTTCTTATCTGTGCACCTGTTCCTAGATATTTGGTGTCAAATAACTAAATCATTTCAAATAACCAACTCAGCTTTCAATCTTTCAGGCAGATACTGTGGAAAGAATCTCTCTGGATTTGAGAGCAACTTGAATTTCAATGATTTGTATTGTTGGTAAATTTTTCCATTTGCTCTGATTCATTCATGCTGGGAGAGAAAATGCAATGTGCCTATCTCAACCTCCCCATGTACAAAAGTACTGATTGTTGGTATTGACACTTTCCTTTTCCATCATTCTGCACTGCAATGAAATCAGTTTTAAAAGCTTTCAAATAGATTTTTATTTACTGAAGATTTTTGGCAACCACTATCTGTATTATTTTATGCTTTTACCTCATTAAATAATTATACTGCTTGATTGTTTATTATATTCCTATACCAAATGTGTTGGGGATTAGGAAGGCAGTGTTTACAACATACTCTTGATAGCTAATTAGGTAATCTATTGTTGAATTTTCTTTGCAGTATTTTCATTGACTTTCCTTGTTAGAATACTTTTCTTCTTGGGACATTTCAAGTGTAACACAGTCTCTCTTTGTCCCTTTTATGAAAATGTCAATAGGATAGCTCTAATATTTCCCTGAAGTTCACCCACATTTTATCGTTTTGGTTATATTTGCTTTTGTCTGAATTACTTCTTTGAATAAATATGACTTTTCCCAATCTGATCAGCAAAATAATATACTGAAAGATAATGTGATTGATTGATAGACATGATGGTTTTATCACTCTGATTGCCATGTAAGTGGTCCTCAGCAAATGCTTAGTCTCAGGACAGATACTCGTGAACCAGGGACTAATTAAAGCAATGATCAGACTATTTCTTAGATGATTTTCTTATGTATTTAAATTGTGAATTGACATGACTAGGGAACACTCCCATCCTCCCAGTCCACCTCCCACTCCCCCTTACCTTCATATATATATTTATATATAAAACCCTTCCATGATATCTCCTCTGATATTTTGTCTTAACACAAGGTATATCTCTGTATCTTGAATACAGAGACAACCAGTACCTATGTAACACTGTGGTCATGATACAGATAAGAACTGAAGCTGACAAGTTCTAGGCTGTAAACAGCCCAATAGGAACACTGTACAACCTCTCCAACTTTTGGCAGGATTCAATACTGTGAAATTAGCATATTACAGCACTTCACTTTTAAGTAATGTAATAATCTCCACGATGCTTATTTAGACGGGAACAGCTTTACGTAATTGATCGCCAATCTTAAACTAGAGCTCATTATCAGACCAAACTCATACTCGTCTATGAACACATAAACCCACTTGGCCTTTTGGGCATAACTGGGCAGGAAATGACATGCTACTGGCAGAATCCTATTTTTTACATTCCAAGACCACACACAGAAAATAATTATAACTGATCACTGATTGAATCCTGTGTGTCATGTTTGCTTCACAGATTAATTTTATTTGGAATAGTATGATAAACTATCAGAATTATCCAAAGTAGTACGTGCTCTTTTTACAAATCTCTGTGATTTTTTTTGTAATTATGACCAGGCCTTTGGTCTTAACTGAAATGCATTGCTAATAACTTACCATAACACTTATTGTGTTCCAAGCACAAACAGTAATTTCTGGCACAAAGATTCCTTTTTTTCAATCAAGCACACCAACCATCCTGGGATCTCTTTGTTCCTGTGTCCTTTACCTTCAGCCTGAGACTCTTGCCTGAGAACAACTCAAATGTGGAAACCTTTAGAGTGACTGTTTGATGGCATCCTTGGGGAACTAAGCCACAGTTGAGGGAAAAAAGAACCATGAGTATGGAGGTTCCCTTAAAAAACTAAAAATAGAGTTACTATATGATCCATCAATCCCACTCCTGGGCATATATCTGGAAAAGGACTCTAATTCAAAGAGACATGCAGCTCAGTGTTCATTTCAGCACTATTTACAATAGTTAAAACATGGAAGCAAACTAAATGTCCATCAACAGATGAATGGATAAAGAAGATGTGGTATACACATACACCCACACACATACATATATATGATAGAATATTACTTGACCATAAAAAATAAAATAACGTATTTGCAGTCACATGGATGGACTTAGAGATTATTACAATAAGCAAAGAACATCAAAGACAAATATATGAAATTACTTACATGTGGAATCTAATAAAATGATACAAATGAACTTATTTACAAAACAGAAACAGACTCATAGACATAGAAAACAAACATGATTACCATAGAGAAAAAGGTGGGGAGGAAGGATAAACTACAAGTTTGGTATTAATAGATACACACTACTATATATAAAATAAATAAGCAACAAGTACTTACTGTATAGCACAGGGAACTATATTCAATTTCTTATAATAACCTATAATGGAAAAGAGTCTGAAAAGAATAAATATATATGAATAGTTGAATATATCTATAACTGAATCACTTTGCTGTACACTTGAAACATTGTAAATCAACTATCTCTCTCTCTCTTTTTTTTTTTAAAGAACCATGGTTGGTTTGAATCAGTTGATGCTATGCAAAAGAGATGGAAAAAAGAATATAAGTCCTTCCACTGTGAAGAAACAGTTCACACTAGGATAGAAGTGGGTAACAGCAGTGGGGAATGTGGCAATTTTAAGATACTCTTGAGGCAAAAATTAATATTCTCCAAAGTATTTTGGTAACAGGCACATTTTAAATTTTCCTGTGTAAGTGGGTTTTTACAAATCAATAACTAAGCCCAGAGGTCTGAGACTATGGGAACAAATCTAGTTTGTTTTATATGGTTTCCATAAACCTTAAAATATTACTATGAGAGGAAGAAAAGTTCATGGCTTTAATCTATCAGCGTCACTGCATAAGTAGATCTAGAAGTTTTTCTAGGATATCTTAGGGTTCTCAGACAAGATGACGCCATTTCCTTCTTTTATATGACAGATAAACAGGCATTCCTTGGATTGCACAAAGTTTAAGGATTGTAGTCTAAAGGAAAGTGGCTAGATATTTTGTACAAAATAATGATATTGGATGTGCAGCTAAATGGGTTTGGACTTAGCCGGAAGTTGGCTGGGCAATGAACTGAGTGTGTCTGTCCTTTACAGATGATTTCTCTACAAAAATAGCTGGCGGCAAAGATGTGGTCTTGTTTGAGTTCAGTCTCACATTAGTGAAAGACTCTAGAAAATACAGGGAACTAGTGAAAAAAAGATACGTGTTCTTTGGGGATATCACAACATGTTTACTTCAGCTCTTTCTTTAATCCAGTAAAAGTATTGGCAAATGTTTGGTATTTGAGGCAGGGTGGTGGGAGTTCAGTCACGATGTAACTAAAGATGGTGGGAAAACCAGTTTGAATGAAATGAGTTCCAATTTGAACCTTTGCCCGCGCCTGGAACTAAAACTAAGTCAACCCACTGTTAAGTATCAAAAATGTTGAGTCATTAGCCTCATTTTTGTTTCATCTGTTTCAGAATATTTTTATGTATCTGCTTTTCTTTATGCTCTTAAAAAATAGACTGGCCTGTGCTTTATGGGGTGCAGTTCTTAGCTTGCCCTACATCTTCCTCAACTTTAAAGGGATAAATATTAAATAAAAATTCTTATCAAAATATACTGATAAATTCTGATGTTTTATTTGATTCCCAATATACTTCTCAGAACTCTTCTATGATTGTTTATATATATTCTGGAAATAGTTAACTGCAATGAAAGCTGCTTTGGTGGGTTTCATTTTAGAGACCATTGAATAATGGAGGGGTGAAACATACTTAATATGAGTCCTAAAGCCACTGAATAACCACGAATTTTTCAGCACTGCAAAGTAAAGCTTTTCAGTTCATCTAATTCTGTCTCCCTCTTTCCTTTTTCACATGAGACTATTACTTTTCGAACTTTATGATTTCCTTTTAGATCACCTCAGAGAGGCAAGCTATCTCAGAGAAAATCTGCCCCAATATGAGATAATGACCACTACAAAAACCCTTATCAGAATGGAGTAGAGAGAACTGTGCGAAAGAGAACCTCAAGGGGGGGAAATGATTAATTCATGTCAACAGCAGGACTAAAGTTATTAACATGTATCTCTGGATATGTCAAGCAGCCATCCATTAGTCAATCTGAAGAATCCCTTCTAAGAAGTACTGCCCACTAAAAAGATGACTTCATCTTCTGAATAGAGCAGGTATAAAGTAATTTAGGGGGTCCGAAGTATTTATTGCTTTTTATAGAAATAGGTTGATTTGGCGGGACTTCCCTCCGGCCGCTCCCCACGTGCTTCCGCCCTGTCCTGGCCGCACGCGCAGAACTAGGAGGCCCGCAGGAGATCTCGTCCAGGGCGCAGGGCTGAGATGGACCCACTCAGGGACTAGCTGGCCGCAGAGCCGGAGCAGAGATGATGGCCGACATGTACAACAGAATGACCAGTGCCTACCCCTGAAGTGCATGCCTCCCCACTACAAGGAAGCAGAGCGGTCCAAGGGCAAGTCCGTGTGCCTGGACCGGTGTGTCTCCAAGTACCTGGACATCCATGACCAGATGGGCAAGAAGTTGACAGAGTTGTCTATGCAGGATGAGGAGCTGTTGAAGAGGGTGCAGCAGAGTTCTGGGCCTTGTGTGAGGTGCCCGACAGTACACCTAAGGTGCACCCCATCCTTTTCCACTTGTCTAATGAAAGTGCCCCCGCCCCCCGCTGGGCGTCACCTGTGAAGACTGCCAGGCCTGGGCTCCTTCTTGAGAGTCTCCAGGAGCCTAGAGTATGATGGCACCCTTTCCCAGGCGGAGAAGGGTATTTGTCACACTGGCCTGTGACTGTGTGTGTGAGTGTATATATATATTATATATTAAAACAAATTTGTCGACACCAAAAAAAAAAAAAGGAAAGAAAAAGGAACAAAGATAGGCTCATTTATGGCCAATTTTACTTTAGCAAAGTAAAATACATTGAAATCCCACTTCCCTCTCTGCCACACACATGTACATGTGTGTGGCATGCACCCACTCACACACACAAGAATATTATGCAACCTTAAAAGAAGAATGAAGTCTTGCCACTTGCAGCAACATGGCTGGACTTAGATAAGTCAGACAGAGAAAGACAAATAGCATATGACTTTAATTATATGCAGAATCCAAGAAAAACCACACAATAAGCACAAAACAGAAAGAGTCGTAGACAGAGAAATCAAACTAGTGGTTGCTAAGATAGGAGCTGGGGAAGAGTGAAATAGGTTAAGGGATTAAGAGGTACAAACTTCTAGACATTAATTTACAGATAAATAAAGTTGCTATAGAGATAAAGCATGCTTGACTTTGAGGACTTATACCTTATTATATACCCATAAATAACATTTCAAAGAAGTGGGTCTTCCTCAGTTGTACTACTTTAATGAAAAGTAATAGAGACAAGTCACCAGCTAACAAACTTTCAGATATTCCTAAGAGTCTAAATCTCTTTCATATCTACCCAATTCAGTATCCTAACTTGGAAAGTGTCTAAATGTTTAAGGATAATGAATAGTACCACCTTTGTACTTTCTGAAATATCTGCAATGACATTTCATATTTTATTTAGTTTGTTCATTTTCTACAATGAATGCTATATATATATATTCTTATTCCCAATGAGTGATATATATATATGTATATATATGTATACACACACACATATATATAGTTATCCCCAACTTCTGGGACAATAGGAAGATTTGTAACCTAATTATATTACATTATATATTAATATGCTGCTAAGTCGCTTCAGTCGTGTCTGGCTCTTAGCGACCCCATGGACTGCGGCCCACCAGGCTCCTCCCTCCATGGAATTTTCCAGGCAAGAGTACTTGTAATCAAATAACATATATTTATATTATATAGCAATGCAAATATATATAAATATATATAATATAAATATATATTATTTGATTACAAATCTTCCTATTGTCCCAGAAGTTGGGAATAAAAATCACCCATATTACAAGCTTTTTGTCTTGTGGCAATAGAGATTTTATTCTGTACATGGGGAACAAGATTTGGCTTGCAATAAACCAAATCCATGGTAGAGAACATTTTCTAACAGAGTCCCATTGTATTCAGAAATCAAGATCACTAATAAAGACTCCAATAGAAACTATTCAACCTCCCGTTCAAATATTTTCTAAATTATTGGTCTCTCTGTGAGAACATTTTCTTTTGGCATAAACAGTGGCCATGAATAGGATGAGTGTTTGAACAGTACAAAAGTACCAGGTTTCTTCCTGTTACCCAAACAGCAATAAACACCAATGGTACAGAACCCACACAGCAGCCTTGGTCACACAATGGGGCTTACACACCAGGGGCCAATTCTCTGATAACATGAATGTCCCAGCTGGGGAAGACACCAACAGCCAAAGTTAACAGTCGCAAAAGAGCCATTGAAAAAAAATGGAAGGGGTCCTTTTCCCTCCAAAGTCATCGCAGAATCCCAGAGAGCTACATCTGGGTGTCTGGGAATGAATCATGGTATTGTATTAAATTGCTGAACACATGCTCTGTTACCCTTCCTCACCCCTGCAACCAGTTCCCAGGGACACTGTCTTAATTTATTTATCTTATCAAGGCCACCTGTCTGTACATGTCAGGGTCAGTGATGGAAGAAAACAAAGAATGAGTCTTTAAAAACCCTCAAGAACCCCTGATTGTCTTTCCCTCCTTTCTTTCCTTTTTTCTTTTCCTTTTCTGCCATGACCTGTGGCTTGCAGGATTTTAGTTCCCACACCAAGTATTGAACCTCAGCCCCAACAGTGAAAGTGCCAAGTCTTAACCACTTTAGGACTGCCAGGAAATTCCTAATAACCTTTGATTTTCTTCAAAGTCATTTCAAAGAAGTTAAGTGCAGAAATGATGACCTAATCTTTAAAAAGCATTAAGCACTTAAATATATCTTTTAAAAATATTATGTGTGTGTGGGTGTATAAACTCCAAAGGTAGCTGCCATGATTTTCTCCACTTTTTCAAATGGAGAGCTTAGTCATAAAGAGGTTAAATGAAAGATTTGTGACTGGGATGTCAGCTCAGATGTGTCTGGTTCCTGATTTTCTTCTGGGAATTAAGAAGATGACAACTAGATCACTGACTTTCATGCTTTATTTTTTGGACTGCAATTCACAAGAAGAAATTATTTTAAATTGAAACCTAGAACACAATTCATGTGCATGCATGTGTGTGTGTGGTGTGTTTGTGTAACAAAAGTTTTATGAAATAATAAGCTTTCCTGCAGGCTGAGAACATGAATATTTCTTATTTATTCTCTGTAAAGAGAAAAAATGCTATAATCATCTAGTAAGCTGGTTTTACTTCATGACTCTCAAATAGGTCTTGAGTCAGATTTAAAAAACACTTCACAATGTCTCCATCAAATGGCCTTGTGTGAACACCCCTATTACAGGAATCTGATTTCTTTGGTAACTATTTCATTTTTGAACATTTCTATGTGTGGAAGCAGGTCTATGTTTCTGCTATTTCCATGATAGCCTTCTAGATTCTAGGAAAGACTATCAAATCTCTCAAGAATTCTCTCTTCTCTAAACTGGATACTCTCACTTTCTTTATTCCTTGTACAATAGATAGTAGGTCCCCTGCATATGAACAAGTTCCATCCTGAGAGTTTATTCGTTAAGTCCAATTTGTTCGTAAATCCAACAAAGTTAGCCTAGGTACTCAACTAACACAATCAGCTATATAGTACTGTACTATAATAAGTTTATAAAACTTTTTTCACGGGGCTTCCCTTGTGACTCAACTGGTAAAGAAACCGCCCACAATGCAGGAGACCGGGGTTTGTTCCCTGGCTTGGGAAGATCCCCTGGAGAAGGGAAAGGCTACCCACTCCAGTATTCTGACCTGGAGAATTCCATGGACTGTACAGTCCACGGGGTCACAAAGAGTCGGACACGACTGAGCGACTTTAATACATGAACTTTTCTCACAAATAATATATAAAAAAGCAAACACACACCAAAAAAGTGTTTCTTTTTTTATCTTACAGTACAGTACTTTGAAAAATACAGTAGTACAATGCAATAGCTGGCACACACAGGCTGGCATCAAGTGAACAGGCAAGAAGAGTTATTGACTGGAGGAGGGAGTGGAGTGGGAGATGGTAGAGCTGAAGGACTGTCAGCAATAGAAGATGGGGAGCAAGCTGCAATATCACTCACCCCTGACTTTGCTAGTATGGGTTCTGGTTCCTTGCTGAATTCAAATCTATCTATTCTCTTTGAACAAATGATCCAGTGGTGTCTGGGTTCTGTGCTGTGCTTAGTCGCTCAGTTGTATCCAACTCTTTGCTACCCCCAGGGACTATAGCCTGCCAGGCTCCTCTGTCCATAGGACTCTCCAGGCAAGAATACTGGAGTGGGTTGTCATGCCCTCTTCCAGGGTATCTTCCCAACCCAGGGATCGAACTCAGGTCTCTCACACTGCAGGCAGATTCTTTACTGTCTGAGCCACCAGGAAAGCCCTGGGTAACAGCTCTTCTTTTCTCATCATAGATGACACAGTATCATTGGATTGCATTCTGAATGGCTGCTGCAACCTTTATGTACCATTCTACATTTTGGTCCTATGCCTCAAAAACTAACAATGCCTCCTCAAACAAAGAAAATCCCCTTGCCATTTTCTGCACCATGAATCTCTTTGATTCTTCGGTTGCTTCTTCTTCCTCTAGTCTTTGTCCCTTCTCTGGGTCTCCCATTCCAACAGGTCTTCATTAGTAAGCTTCATGTTCGCATCTTTGAAAGTTCACAACTTGAAGGTTCATATATAGGAGACTTATCATAATTTCTATTCTTCCCACTCATCTTGGAATACACACCACTTTAAGATACTCCAGCTGTATGATCAGGACTCCAATCCTTCGTTTTAAATATCAAATCTAGCTTTTGCTGTCCAGAGCTATATTTCTATTTCCAGTTTAAAATCATGTTAACTTTTGGTGGTTACATTCGCACTGTGATGCTTAATGAACTTGCCAGCTACAACCACAAAGTTTACTTGCTATGACAACGAAACTCACTGTAGCCTAATGCCAACCTGATATAGTTATTTTCAATTATAAGTTAAATATTGACAGATTCTGAATATAGAACTTGCGTGACATATGTCAGAATATACAAAGGACAATCATATCTTCACTTTAATCATTACCTTATTTTTGAGATTAAACAATCCCCTTTAGGCTTCCCCATTCCTCAGTGGTAAAGAATTTGCTTATACTGCAGGAGTCCAGGAGATGCAGTTTCTACTCCTGGGTCAAGAAGATCTCCTGGAGGAGGGCATGGCAATCCACTACAGTATTCTTGCCTGGAGAATTCCAAGGACAGAGGAACCTGGTGGGTCACATTCCATAGGATCACAAAGAGTCAGAGACAGGACTGAGTGACTTAGCACACACGCACACACACACAATGCATCTTATCTTGGAATAATAAGTCAAAATGATGCCTGCCATTTATACTATTTTGTAGGTCAGCAATGCATACTTCTTTTTTTTATAAATGTTTTCAATATGCTTTTGTGACTTAAATTTTCTTTGCTTTTTTCCCTTTAATCAAGATTTTATTACTAAGGCAATTTTATTAGTAATTTTTCTTTTATTTTGACATTGAAACATTGATTTGATATCTCATCTTAGGGACTGTGCTTTTGTTTATACATGTAGATGGTTAATTCATATATTTTTAATCCAAAAATCTTGAGATTGCTTCCCAGTAGAACTTCCCTTTTCTAAAAATAATATTTTTTTCTGTTCTCAGTATGATACTGTTTTCAACAAGGAAGGAAACACAGATATATTCCAAAGATACTGATGAGAAGTTCTGTGAAATCCTTTTATTTAAATCACAAAATCTTGGGGTAAAATTGGTATTTAAAACTTGAAACCATCAGTATTTTTAAGGGAGTTTATTTTTTTAAGGAATCTAGTTCATGTGAAAGGGGCTTCCCTGTTGGCTCTGCAGTAAAAAAATCTACCTGCCAATGCAGGAGACACAGGTTCAATCCCTGGGTTGGGAAGATGTCCTGGAGTAGGAAATGGCAACCCATTTCAGTATTCTTGCCTGGGAAATCCCATGGACAGGGGAGTCTGGTGGGTGGCAGTCCATGGGATTGCAAAAGAGACGGACACAACTTAGCGACTAAACAACAACAGTTTGTGTGGAAAGTAAAATTTTGGATAAGCTCCCCACCAAAATAAAACTGTGGGAAAGTAAAAGCACAGCTCATAGCCTCCCCATAAGTGAAACCTCTCCCGAAAAGACTGCATGGGCTGAGCCTCACCCCCAGCATCTCTCCACCCTCACACCACCACATTCTCTCCTGCCATAGAGCAACTCAGATTGCCAGTGGGTGACAACTCTAAATTCGAGGTATTTTGTTTATTAAGAAAAAAAAAACACAAAGATTTCCCACATTTTCTTGGCACCCAGTTTACAGCTGATGGCAGCACAGCAGTGTGTCATGACATTGCACTTGGGCAGGCTGGGACATGCTGAGTCAGCAGTTATCCAGCGTTCCATTTTGAGCGTCATTTGTGTACTAGGCACCAACGACAAACTACTCTGCTTTTAACTGTTAGACCCAGGGTTGGTCCTGCCTTTAAACACAGATGGCCAGGGTCCTATCCCTTACAGACACCCTCTGGCTTCCACCCTCCCTGTGAGGTGAAGGAAGCATGTTTGCCCAGGTCCCACTCCTAAACCAGACCATGCTCCAATTACTTCAGTTCACTTCAGTTCAGTTCAGTCCAGTCACTCAGTCATGTGTAACACTTTGCAACCCCATGGACTGCAGCACGCTAGACCTCCCTGTCCAGCACCAACTGCCGGAATCTACTCAAACTCATGTCCATTGAGTTGGTGATGCCATCCAACCACCTCATCTTCTGTCGTCCCCTTCTCCTCCCACCTTCAATCTTTCCCAGCTTCAGGGTCTTTTCAAATGAGTCAGTTCTTCGCATCAGGTGGCCAAAATATTGGAGTTTCAGCTTCAACATCAGTCCTTCCAATGAATATTCAAGACTAATTTCCTTTAGGATGGACTGGTTGGATCTCCTTGCTGTCCAAGGGACTCTCAAGAGTCTCCCTCCAACACCACAGTTCAAAAGCATCAGTTCTTCAGCACTCAGCTTTCTTTATAGTCCAACTCTCACATCCATACATGGCTACTGGAAAAGCCATAGCCTTGACTAGACAGATCTTTGTTGGCAAAGTAATGTCTCTGATTTTTAATATGCTGTCTAAGTTGGTCATAACTTTTCTTCCAAGGAGCAAGCATCTTTTAATTTCATAGCCACAGTCACCACCTGTAGTGATTTTGGAGCCCCCCAAAATAAAATCTTCCATTGTTTCCATTGTTTCCCCATCTATTTGCTTTGGAGTGATGGGACCAGATGCCATGATCTTAGTTTTCTGAATGTTGAGCTTTAAGCCAACTTTTTCACTCTCCTCTTTCACTCTCATCAAGAGGCTCTTTAGTTCTTCTTTGCTTCTTGCCATAAGGGTAGTGTCATCTGCATATCTGAAGTTATTGATATTCCAATTACTTGGGAACAGCAATCCCTCCCCTAATCACCTGACCCCACTCCCAGGGATGGTCTAGTCTCTCTCAGGTCTGTCTTCCATAGTATGGAAGCCCTTCTGAAAATGCTGGCTCTTATGGCCAAAGGAAGTCAAGGAGTGACTGCAGAGTAAAGAGAAGGAGGAATAATATTGGACAGAGTTTGAACGTGCTCTTATAAAGGATGAGGAAACCAACTGAGACTGAGATGACAAGGGGAGGTAGCCAGGCTGGGACGGTACCTATATTTCTATGGTTGCTTTACTCCTGAGCTGCCAGGAATTCACCAATGATACTGATTTCTCTCTCGAAGAAGTTTTCGGTCTGGTCAGAAAGATGAACACATAAATCAATCATGTTAGCCCTATGCAGTGAATACTACACTTAGGATTCTTTGAGATACCAGAAGAGAGTCCCTTAAGCCAGTCTGGCATGAAGATGTAGGGACTGACTCGGGAGGATGAATCTTGAAGGATGAATAAGGTAAATTAGAAAAGAGGGAACTGAGGTGAGGGGACAATGGGATTGCAGAGGGTTTGAGAAAGAACACAACTGGGAAAGGCACTGAGACATGAAACAGGAAGCTTTCTTACCCTGCAAGCCTGGGCTAAAGGCCCTCCATCTCTGCTCTCGTATCAAAGTTATGTGTTTCCCACACATCTGGGAAAGAGTAGCACCTGAGCACATGCGTGTTTAATTGGCAGTCATGGTGTAGGAGAGGGATCTACAATTTCCTCATGTTCTTGAAGCAAAAGTCCTAGGTGGAAAGAGTAACATGAAGAAGGGTAGAGGTCTTGGCACATCCTGGCAAAAGCTGTTTCCAACACCTTAGAGATTAACCTTATTTTAGAAGTGAGAGCTTTAAACATGAGGCTGACATGACTGGATTTCATTTTAGCAAGCAGTGTGAAGGATTACTCGAAAAGCACTCAAGACACAAATAACCAGTCAGTGGGCGATTGTTATAGTCCAGGAGAGAAATGACAAGAGCTTGCCTACTTGAAATCTCAACATATACATGGCCATAGCCCTTGCTTGCCATACAGTAGGTACTGAATAATTCATTGTCAAATGAATGGAGTCAGGAACAATAAGAATGGAGAGAAGAGGATACATTTAGAAAATATGGACATCATAGGGATCAAATACAGGATTGACAGGGTCAGTGGTCAAGGATACCTTCAGGATGTCATGTTGAGTCTTAGACGGGTGATGCCAATGACCATGAAGGGATGTCTTCTGAAGGTGAGATGATGAGACAAGTTTGGGACAAGTTCAGGTCTAGTAGCTTGAGGATCACCCAGTAGAGATAACTCAGACAATAAATATAAAACTTTTTAAAAAATGGTTACAAATGATATTTTGTATCAGAATGTCTGGACATTTTGTTAAAGCACAGATTCCTGAATCTCATTCCCAGATAGTCTAATTCACAAAATATAGGATGAAGTCTGAGAATCTCCATTTTGAATATATCTCCCAGGAGATACTAGTGCAGGCTATTAACACTGTATTTTTCTTGAGGAGTTTTGTTTTTTTTTTTTTTAGAGTTTTGGTTACTGGTTAGAGATCTAGATTTGGGAACCAATGACATAAAGATAATAACAACAAGCACTGACTACTTGCAACGTGACAAACTGTTCTAAGCACTTTACTACGGTAACATACAAACTTCACACCTCTATCAAGTAGGTATTATTCTCTGCATTTTACAGATTGAAAAACTGAGCCTCAGATAGTGTGAATGTGAGAGATGAGATTTGAACTTAGGTAGCTTAAGTTCTGGAGAAGAAAATGGCAACCCACTCCAGTGTTCTTGCCTGGAGAATCCTAGGGACAGGGGAGCCTGGTGGGCTGCCATCTATGGGGTCGCACAGAGTCAGACACGACGGAAGCGACTTAGCAGCAGCAGCAGCAGCACCCTAAGTTCATGGCCAGAGTGTGTGTTCTTAACCATTACACTAGTCTAGCCTTCAGATTACTATCATATTTGTTGAGACTAATTAATAGTGACAAAGGGAGTGAGGTTACTTAAGAAGGTTGCTGCTGCTGTTGCTGCTAAGTCGCTTCAGTCGTGTCCGACTCTGTGTGACCCCATAGACGGCAGCCCACCAGGCTCCCCCGTCCCTGGGATTCTCCAGGCAAGAACACTGGAGTGGGCTGCCATTCCCTTCTCCAATGCATGAAAGTGAAAAGTGAAAGTGAAGTCGCCCAGTCATGTCCAACTCTTAGCGACCTCGTGGACTGCAGCCCACCAGGCTCCTCTGTCCGTGGTGTTTTCCAGGCAGGAGTACTGGAGTGGGGTGCCATTGCCTTCTCTGACTTAAGAAGGTTATACAGGCTAAATACTGAATCCTGGAGAATCACGAATATGAGTGGTAGATGAAGGTAAAGGATTAGGAGAGGCTGAAAAATATTTGAACCCATACTGGCTTTTTAAAGGAGTACTAGATTTCCTAAGATAGAGAATAATTCCAAGAAGCTCAATAAAGGTTTTTGGTAATAATATTGATGATGAAAAGTTGTGTCCTCAGGTATCCTAAAGGATTGCTTCATTAAGTTATCATTCAATGCCATACTGTGATGTTTCTTCATATATTTTCAACTACACTGGATTTTTTACATTGCTAAAAATGGGAGAAATAATATAGAGACAAGGCAATCTACATTTTAATAAATATATTTTATAAGTAAATGCTAAATAATGGATATCAATATGAATAACTGCTTTTATTGCTATTGAGTCTTCTACTTCTAATGAAAATAAGCATCAGAATGGAGATTTAACTTCTGGTCCTTTTTGAACAACTCATTCTCAATGTTTCAACTTGATCTCAAACTTGAAAATGAAAATGGTTTTCTTAATATTTGCAAATGCTTGGAACTTATTAATTCTTGGTGTCCACAAGCCTCACACAGCCATCAGGACACATTGTTAACCCCTTTGAATTTCCTTTCATTTGTTACTGAGCACAGTCTTACAGTGCCTTCAGGAGTTTGTTGATTTATATGTTAGGAGATATATTTAGTCTTTAGAACCATTTTCTGGCAATAACCCTAGTCAATCATTGAAATAAATTTTGAAGACTGTGAAATCACTTGTTCTAATTGCATATTCCTTAGTTTTCCAAACTGTTCTTGTTTGAAAAAATTTTCTTTCACCTTCTGGGTTCATATGAATCCTTAGGTATGCTAGAAGTTTGAAGAAGCAATCAACTTATTTTCCATTATCCTGTCTCTACTCAGTCACAGGATAGCCTGGACTCATTTGTTTAGTGTTAAAAGAATCCCTTTTGCCTAGAGGGAGGTCCATCCCAAAAGGATATCCCTTATTATAACTTTGCTAGACACTTTTAAAGAAAGAAACAAGAAAATGCTTAGAGTAAGCATCTGTGTCAGACCTCAAGATAGCAAAGCACAACATTTGTATAAAAGCCTGTTATAGTGTCTGCTTTTGTCTTAGTGACTTATCTCCATCTGCCTTTGCTAGAGGACAGACAGTGATGGATAGGTGTTTTGACACAGCGCATGTATGGAGGCTGGAAAGATAGGTGAATGCTTTTAAAACATATTTTGAATATGACCTGCCACTAAATAAAGAGATTTGGAGTAGGAGAAAAAGAATGTAGCAATGATATTAATACAGTGAGGAGCATGACCCTCGTTTCATCATAAAGATGAATGTAGATCTGCAGCAATTTGCAAATAACACATAATTAGGGATAGTTTTTGTAATGCAAAAATAAGCCTTCTAATTATATATAGAACTGATTGCAGATAATGATAGTGATCCACTAGGAATACATTAAGAGACTGAGATCACTTTTTTTCCCCTCTCATTCAAGCATTGAGATTTTCTGCCTTGACCTGTAGAAACAGCATTAATGGGAGACACTGAAGAGAGACTGCCTGGTTGTTACAGGGGTTTGATTTACATATTCACCAGAACATTCTTTGTTAGGAAACTTTTAGAATATAATCATTTTCAAATTCTCAGCATACCCAATATCTAATCAAAAAAAAGGGAGAAAGGAAAAGGCCACTCACCTGGATCTGGTTTGTAAGACGCAGAGGTTTTAGAATTTCAGACATTTATCAGAAAACTTTTTTCACTTTCATTTTCACCACTTCTCTCCCTCCTCTCTCCCTTCTTCCTTTCTTTTTCCCCCGCTTCTTACTAGTTTATTCCTTGACCCTACACAAACTCCATCAGCTACTTTTTTATCCGTCCATGGAATCGCTGAGAGTTGGATACAACTCAGTGACTTCACTTTGACTTTTCACTTTCATGCATTGGAGAAGGAAATGGCAACCCACTCCAGTGTTCTTGCCTGGAGAATCCCAGGGACAGTGGAGCCTGGTGGGCTGCCGTCTATGGGGTCGCATAGAGTCGGACATGACTGAAGCGACTTAGCAGCAGCAGCAGCAGCAGCAGATAAGTCATGAAAGGAAGAAGTATCTTGAAAGTACTCAAAGTTCTTTGGAAAGCAAAATTATCTTGGGAACTCAAAATAGTCTTCTTTCCCATGAACTATCATAATATTACTCCCTGACATAGCAAAGTACTCTTGTATTCAAAAAGGAAAAATAAATTTTGTAATGGCCTTGGCAAGGATATATTTTAGTTATAGGCTTGAGTTTTGAGGAATTCTGATAATAGAGAAGTGGTCAAATACCTTAGAAAAAAAGCCAAAGTACTTGTAATATAGTGAAAATTAAGGGCATAGGATATTTCAAAAGGAATGGATATCCAAAAGTGAATGCTAATGAAAAGATAAGGAATACCAAAACTAAAAATGACTACAGGATTTCTTGACAGCGAGGTCTTTAATAACCTTGATGAAAGAAATTTGGTGGAAGGAAGAGGGTAAAAGTCAACTTGGAGTGAATAATCGATGAAAAAATTAAGACATGGAGATGATAAATGAAGAAAATTCTTTTGAGAAGCTTGAAAGAAAAGCAGGATGATGAAGGTTAGCAGAGCTGAGAGGTTTTATTCATTCATCTACTCATTCATTCATTTACCGTTTAATATAGTTATAGGAGGGTAATTGTCCTTTTTACTTTTTTTGCCTTTTTTTTTTTAAGAGAAGAAAGACTTTTTTGAAGGAGAGAAAGGTCAAAGCATGAGTAGAGAAATGGGCCTTTCATAGAAAGGGTTGTGTGTTTTCTTAACAGGAAACACAGAGATGATGCATATGCACATGACTGGATTGGTAGTTTGGTAGGGAGATATTCAAGGAATTAGTGTTTGATGTTTTGTTTTTCTTGGATGTCTGACTTCAATAATTCCAACTTACATAAAATAACAAGATCATGAGAATCATCTTTGATATCCACAGATTAAGAAATAGTATTTTCTGTACCAAAAACAAAGCAAAATTATGTAAAACGGAAGAGGGCTTTGTTGCAGTCCTTTATATGAAAAGTCTTAACAGTAGTATGGAAATGAAGGCATGCTGGGTTTTACAGTTAACTAACACTTAACTAATTGTCTTAATTGAAAAGAAGAAAGTTATCCAAAATTAGAAGGTGTTCTGGAAAATCAAAGTGGGCAGACTCTTGTTTTAAAGTGATACAAAATCCCAGCGAAAATGGCCTAGGAGAAAAGATACTGTTATTACTGCAATTTTCAGGATTAGAGGATGGCTTCAGCATGTCTGTAGTCAGGCCCAAAATGATACCATGGAAACATCAGTTCTGCCTTCAGCTGTATTACTGTGCTGCTGCTGCTGCTGCTGCTAAGTCGCTTCAGTCATGTCCGACTCTGTGCGACCCCATAGACTGCAGCCCACTAGGCTCCCCCGTCCCTGGGATTCTCCAGGCAAGAATACTGGAGTAGGTTGCTATTTCCTCCTCCAATGCATGAAAGTGAAAAGTGAAAGTGAAGTTGCTCAGTCGTGTCCGACTCTTAGTGACCCCACGGACTGCAGCCCACCAGGTTCCTCCGTCCATGGGATTTTTCAGGCAAGAGTACTGGAGTGGATTGCCATTGCCTTCACCGTAGTCTTAGCTAAATTACAAAACAGCAGCATTGGAATCCTTTATCCTCTTAGATCCATTCAATGGAAAGAAGGTCTAGGACACCTTTTGCAGAAGACCTAGAAAAATTCCTTGTCTTTAACTGGGTTACGTGCCATTCTCTGAAATAAAAACTGAGTTCAGGGAGACTGAGCTGCATGGATTGGTTTTGGTTTGTGGCCCCTGATGAGGGTAAATATGGAATCACATGGCCTACAGTGGGAGGAGATAGATCACCAAATGGTCAAGGAAGTTCAAATTCTGATTATTTAAAAAGTGCAATCAAATTAATTAACAATTTTATTTTTTTATCTTTTATATAAAATTTCAGGGTGACAGCAAATAGATATGACAAATCACTGATTGGAGTTTTTCTTCTGCTTGTTTTCATTATAAATTTGTGCTAAAGATCCTGGAACCCAACAAAATAACCAAAAGAAAGATTGTAGATGAATGAATTCTGAATCATGGTGAGTGGCCTGTGTTAGTAGCTAACAATAAAAAAAGCATTTTTAGGGGGAAAAAGATTGAGAGTGTTTCTCTTAATTTAATCTTGAACATGCGATGTTAGTTGCTCAGTCATGTCCGACTCTTTGCAACCTCATGGACTGTAAGCCTCCAGGCTCCTCTGTCCATGGAATTCTCCAGGCAAGAGTACTAGAGTGGGTAGCTATTCCCTTCTCCAGGGGATGTTCTCTACCCAGGGAGCATACCCAAGTCTCTTGCATTGCTGGTGGATTCTTTACCATCTGAGCCACCAGGAATGCCCCATGAACATGCAGACTTCACTATAATTAAAAATGTGAAAAGATGCAATTTCAATGTTATTAAACATAACTCCATTAGCATATATTTATCTGGGTATTATCCTGATATGGTACATTCCTCAAATTAGTTTTTAATCAACCACACTTATTAAGCATACTTTGGTATATTGCATGATTTTGTTTACACTTGGAAATATACACAGCAAGCCCTCTATTTGGTAAAGTCTTTGGTCTAGCTCAAGATAACAATATAAAGACTTTGGCAGTAACAGCTCTAATACATTGTGAGCTCCTCAAGAACCCCAATTAAGCATCATTCATTTCTTTGTTTCTTTGCCTAACTCTAAGCTTCACATGGACGGAGGAGCCTGGTGGGCTACAGTCCATGGGGTCGCAAAGAGTCAGACACGACTGAGCGACTTAACTTAAGCTTAGAATGTTCAGTTCAGTTCAGCTGAGTCGCTCAGTCATGTCCGACTCTTTGTGACCCCATGAATTGCAGCACGCCAGGCCTCCCTGTCCATCATCATCTCCCGGAGTTCACTCAGACTCACGCCCGTCGAGTCAGTGATGCCATCCAGCCATCTCATCCTCTGTCGTCCCTTCTCCTCCTGCCCCCAATCCCTCCCAGCATCAGAGTCTTTTCCAATGAGTCAACTCTTCGCATGAAGTAGCCAAAGTACTGGAGTTCAGCTTTAGCATCATTCCTTCCAAAGAAATCCCAGGGCTGATCTCCTTCAGAATGGACTGGTTGGAGTAGCAGGCATCAATAAGGGTATGTGGATTTGATATTTTAACAAGCCCTCCATTAAGGATTCACAGGCATTATCATTCCTGTGATAATGGTTTAGGCTTTTAAAACAACATTTTGGTTAGAATCTTCAAGATAGGTTAACAGTGTCCTTCCCTGTCTTCCTCCCTACTGCTACTTGTGTACATGTATCTCTTTCTCCTTTACTGCATGCTTCTTTCAGAGCAGAAATCATACCTTGAATTATAAATTCATTGGCTCATTTACTTATTCCAAAAATATTGAGTAGTTGTCCATTACATGTTAGGATCACTAAGTTTGAAAACAAATCAGATACAACCCCATGAAAACACAAAGTGATAAGCTATAACTTTGCCTGTTGTTGCTTCTTACTATTTTTGCCATAATAACTACAAATGATGTGGTACATAGTATTAACAGAAGTTTCAGAAATGCTTACATAATTGACTCAGGAGAGTTGTGCCACATGTAACCTATATCTGTAGCTACAAAATCAAATCACAAAGTGTATTATTCCTTCATTGCCTTCAATTAACAGTTAAATAATAACCATCATTTATTCAACATCTGTCATACTAGAACCTTGCATACATTATTTTTTAAAACATTACAACAACCTTATAAAATTTTTCATTTTATTCAGGAGCACACCAAGATTGCAAGAAGCTAGAAAAGTCTTACACATTGAGTAGCAAAGCTAGGATTTGAACCTTGATCTGTCTGGAAATGAAGTCTATAATTTTACTCCTTAGTACATATTGGTTTTAAACACTATTGAAATACACACCACCTCAGTCCCTAAGTTCCAATATGTAGATTTCAGAACCTCTGTTCCCTCTCATTGCCCCCAATGTACTTCAGCTTTTGACAATGAAGACCTAATATTTAAACCAGCTCTTTGTAATTTGAGTTTGATAATGTCAATAACCACTGAACTTTTGCTGTAAAGAGTGGACATTCATCTTTCTTTTTAATGAAAGTGAAAGTGAAATTGCTCAATTGTGTCCGACTCTTTGCGACCCCATGGACTGTAGCCTACCAGGCTCCTCCCTCCATGGGATTCTCCAGGCAAGAGTACTAGAGTGGGTTGCCATTTCCTTATAGATGGGTCATAAAACCACCATTTTATAAATCTGTTACACCTCTACCTGTCTGGGCTAATGGGAAAAGGGCAAGTGCTTGAAGTGCTCTTAAGAGAAGACCTCTCTAGGCTTACAGTTCCAGACCTCAGGCAGGTAATCGACCAGGGGATGGAAGCAGTCCCATGGTAACCTCCTCAGATGGGAATCCCATTCTTGTTCCAGATAGGCTCTTTGAACTATGAATGTTCCTGATTCTCCTTTCTCTTTAGAGGTTCAAGTACTTAAACATAATCAAGAGAGCTTTGTTCTCATTGTTCTTTTCATGCACGATACCTATGTCTCATTCTTGTTTATGAAACCTGTTTTTGTTGCATGTCCTTATAGCTGCAGTGAGGCCCTTTTCATTCTGAAGTATCATGTCAGTGCTGTAGTGGGAGCAGATTCAACTGAAAACTGGTCTTATTTTAAACAGTATAAACATGGATTCCCAAAGTCTGGTTGCTAAGCTATGAACACAAAGAAAAATATCCACATCGGGTTTATCACCAAAAGATAATAAGGGACCAAGGTGATGGAAAAAACATTAATAGCCAGTGGTTCCATTGAAAGGTAGTCTCTGAGGTCAATGTCAACAAGCATCTTCATCACTGACTTTTTGAAAGGTTAAAGTTTGCCAGTCCAAATGTGGGAACAAACACAAGAATGTATACCCTGGAACAATACCCTGCAGAGACAAGACAGCTCCAGAAAGACAAAGCCTGTTCAGCTGTGTTTCCTGATAGCCCTGCCCAGCACACTTCCACCTCAGGCCGACAGCTGAGTTTCTAAAGAATAATTATATCAAGTGATGTCATGATGGATGGCTTCTTGCCAACAGCTTCATGGCTTATCTTTTGGGACAGAGACTTAGGGGAGATAGAGGGCTGTGAACCGTTGTCACAGTTTTATGAGAGTGGGGGTGGCAGCAACGTCTGCTGTTCTAACTCGCTTGGGAGTGCAGGGTCTGAGTTCCACCCTCTAAAATTAATCCTGCATTGATGGCACTTTTTAAATAAAACAAATATCCGTGTATGATAAAAGTGACTTATGTATGTAAATTTTACCCAATCGTTTTGTAATACCAGATGACGTTCACAGCACTTTATTTATATTTACTATTTTAATCATTCTTGCAACCCAACATTGTAAGTAGTAATGTTTCCATGTTATAGGTGAGGAAGCTGAACTAAGGAGGTGAAGTGACATGCACAGGTCACATCAGTTCAGTTCAGTCGCTCAGTCGTGTCCGACTCTTTGCGATGCCATGAACTGCAGCACACCAGGCTTCCCTGTCCATCACCAACTCCCGGAGTATGCCCAAACCCATGTCCATTGAGTCGGTGATGCCATCCAACCATCTCATCCTCTGTCGTCCCCTTCTTTTCCTGCCCTCAATCTTTCCCAGCATCAGGGTCTTTTCAAATGAGTCAGTTCTTCACATCAGATGGCCAAAATATTGGAGTTTCAGCTTCAGCATCGGAGCTTCCAATGAAGGACTGATCTCCTTTACAATGGACTGGTTGGATCTCCTTGCAGTCCTAGGGACTCTCAAGAGTCTTCTCCAATACCACAGTTCAAAAGCATCAATTCTTCAGCACTCAGCTTTCTTTATAGTCCAACTCTCACATCCATACATGACTACTGGAAAAACTTTAGCCTTGACTAGATTGTCCTTTGTGGACAAAGTAATGTCTCTGCTTTTTAATATGCTGTCTAGGTTGATTATAACTTTCCTTTCAAGGAGTAAATGTCTTTTAATTTCATGGCTGCAGTCACCATCTGCAGTGATTTTGGAGCCCAAAAAATTAAAGTCTGACACTGTTTCCACTGTCTCGCCATCTATTTCCCATGAAGTGATGGGACCGGATGCCAAGATCTTCGTTTTCTGAATGTTGAGCTTTAAGCCAACTTTTTCACTCTCCTCTTTCACTTTCATCAAGAGGCTTTTTAGCTCCTCTTCACTTTCTGCCATAAGGGAGGTGTCATCTGCATATCTGAGGTTATTGATATTTCTCCCAGCAATCTTGATTCCAGCTTGTGTTTCTTCCAGCCCAGCATTTCTCATGATGTACTCTGCATATAAGTTAAATAAGCAGGGTGACAATATACAGCCTTGACGGACTCCTTTTCCTATTTGGAACAGTCTGTTGTTTCATGTCCAGTTCTAACTGTTGCTTCCTGACCTGCATACAGATATCTCAAGAGGCAGGTCAGGTGGTCTGGCATTCCCATCTCTTTCAGAATTTTCCACAGTTGATTGTGATCCACACAGTCAAAGGCTTTGTCATAGTCAATAAAGCAGAAATAGATGTTTTTCTGGAACTCTCTTGCTTTTTCCTTGATCCAGCAGATGTTAAATATACCGCCTTGATGTACTCCTTTTCCTATTTGGAACCAGTCTGTTGTTCCATCTCCAGTTCTAACTGTTGCTTCCTGACCTGCATACAGATTTCTCAAGAGGCAGGTTAGGTGGTCTGGTATTCCCATCTCTTTCAGAATTTTCCAGTTTATTGTGATCCACACAGTCAAAGGTTTTGGCATAGTCAATAAAGCAGAAATAGATGTTTTTCTGGAACTCTCTTGCTTTTTCCACGATCCAGCAGATGTTGGCAATTTGATCTCTGGTTCCTCTGCCTTTTCTAAAACCAGCTTGAACATCAGGGAGTTCACGGTTCACGTATTGCTGAAGCCTGGCTTGGAGAATTTTGAGTATTACTTTACTAGCGTGTGAGATGAGTGCAATTGTGCGGTAATTGGAGCATTCTTTTGCATTGCCTTTCTTTGGAATTGGAATGAAAACTGACCTTTTCCAGTCCTGTGGCCACTGCTGAGTCTTCCAAATTTGCTGGCATATTGAGTGCAGCACTTTCACAGCATCATCTTTTAGGATTTGAAACAGCTCAACTGGAATTCCATCACCTCCACTAGCTTTGTTTGTATTGATGCTTTCTAAACCAGCTTGAACATCTGAAAGTTCACAGTTCATGTATTGCTGAAACCTGGCTTAAATCATCCTAAGTAAAGAGTAAAACCAAAGTAAAGAGGATCTGAGCCAGGGCTTTAGGAAGAGGATGGGAAAAAATTGTACAAATGTAGAATCTCAAACAATTATAAAATTATGAGAAGAAGATCTTTTATGTGTGTATAAAAAAGTTTTTCAAGATCAGTGATGCATTTTCACATTAGTAATTGAGTGATAATTAGGGAGATGTATTCTTACTTTTAAAGTTATGAATAAATCAGGAGTGCTAGAGGACTATGCTCCTCTTTCCTGTCCAGCTAACATTTTCCTTGTTCTTTAAGACTCACCTTCTTTATGAATTGATCTGTAATGAAACATTTTGAAAATTAAAAGGGGAAGCATACTGTTATGTGTTCCTGCTGTGTCCCAGGCTTTGTATTAGAGCTTTACACATACTATTTTATTTAAGCCTTTTAAGAGCTATCAGAAATAGGTTGTATTATCCTTGTTTTATTGAGGAAACAGGGTCGAAGAGATTTTGTGTCAAGGTTATACATTTAGTAACTGATATGAGCCAACAGAACTCTAATCTGTTTGACTCTCATGCCCAAATTCCATTGCTTTTCAGTTGAAGTATTTCTCTGTTTAAAGCTTAGACTGCACTTTTAAATCTTAGTTAATCTGTATATTTTTGTGAATTTTCTGTTATTTCACTAACAGGCTATTTCTTTTTATTTACTGAGTTTGTTTAATGATCTACCATATATCTATGTCAACATTTATGAATTTTCTGACAAGGCAGCCTATATTTTATATTAATATAATTTCTGAAGTGTACGTTTCCTGGGAAAAATTGAACAGTAAGAGCTGTTTCAGGAGGTTGTTCAGAGCTGAAGTTGCAGTTGTGTATTTAATGTCTTGAGGAAGACGACTTAGGTCCTAGTGTCCAGTTAATAGAAGAAATGGAGAGTTCCTTGAAAAGGGAGAGTTAGTCTTTGTCATTTCCTTGAAAGTGTTCCCCTTCCCCACAGTAAAAGAAAAAAAAAAAAGGAAGAGATTTGTTGGGATTTTCATTCAGATTTTGTTCTTTCTTGGTAGTCTTAGGTAGTCCTTGTTTAAATAATTCAGAGAGGGACAGCTGACGTGGATGGGAGAATAGTATATCTTGGCATCTGGCCCAGTCCACCCCCTGCCACTGTGTTCAGGTGGTATGCAGAATTACAGGAGCTGAGATTTCACTCCCCCAATAAGAGGTTTAGTTACCTTGATCAGGTTTCTATGGAATTTGTAGGAGCTTTTTACAGTCTGAATGACCTGTGGCCCCAGATTTGATGAGAGCTGAGCAGAGGAGAAGGCAGTGGACTTCTACAATAGTTGTAAGTAAAACTACTTTGATTAAATTAAATCACTGAAGCCAAATGACAGTCTATCAGTAGAAATTGATTGGTTTGGAGCACCTGGTTCTTCTTAGCTTAGAACTTAAAATTATGGAAGGGTTTTCCTTAAAGCCATTCTGAATACTACGAAGCTTTCATTGAAAGTTAAGTATGCTGACACTTAAACTGGCTTCATCTTCCCTATAGATTTATCTCCTACTGTGCTCCAATGTGTATCCTTCTATTCATTCTAAAAGATTTGATTTGATATTGTTGACTACCTTTTCTTGGAAACTTTTATCAGCTTCAGTTATAACTCATTTACAGCTACCATTTACTGAATATTTACTCTCTTCCAGGTATCTATCTCATCTCATTTAATCCTCATAATGACCATCAGATGAATATTATTAGAAAATAAATTATTATTCTACAGATTAGAAAATGCAGGCTCAAAGAGAGTGATTAACTTGCCCAGGGCTTTGCCAGTCCTTGATGCCTTTGGGATTAGTGAGATGAAGCATTGCCCACAGCAGTAGTGGGAGGCTTTGCCACTCTGCCAGCCCCTTACTTTTCTGATTAAACTCCCAGTGAAACCTGCATAAGTTACTCCACCTGGGCTGCTGAGATTACACTGCAACCATCTGGACTCCGGGATCTATCCTTTTCCAAGGGGAAGTCTCATTCCCTGTTTTCTTTAGTTACTACCTGATGCCCACCTCAGTCACTATCTGGTGCCCACCTCAGTCACTACCTGATGCCCAGTCAGCCACTGTCTTCCTAATACTCATTCCCTTACCACTCCCTTCATCCTCTCAGCCAGTCCAGTCTTCCCAAACCTTTCCACTATGTTCTGAACAACTTGCCCATCTATTATCAGCATATCTTCTTGTAGCATCAGCCTTTAGCAACAGGATCAAGTTACAGGGGCAAAAGTGGCAACTGGTACCCTGAACTATAATTGTGCAGCCCAAGCTGCAGCAGCTCCTGCTTGGCCTAAAGCAAACATGACGTGTTTCCTAAGCCCATTCTGTGATGGTGTTTTTAGCTGTGTTGCCCTGGAGCAGGTTCTCTGCTCTGAAAGCTACCTCATGTCCTTCCTATACATTCTTTTTCTGTCCAGTTCAGCCAGAGTTGACTTCTGCTCTTTATGGAACTCTGAGAGGTACACTGGTTGAGCCTAACCATCTGCCTTTTTAGCTGTCTGCATCTATGGAGCTGAGTGTTTGCTAGAGAAAATCAGAGAACCAGGCAGATCGATGTCACAATAAATTCATAATCATCAGCCTCATATGCTTGATCAGCGTTGCCTAGTAACATCATACATTCTCTAGTAAGTTCACTTTAAGCCTCACTGCAAATAATTATTTAATATGGTATCTATTTACTTCTAATTTCAAGTGTTTTAAAAACAGTGATATACCCTCTACTTGTTATAAAAACAGAAGCCACCAAAAGAGAATTCCTTCATCTTGTACGTCCCAAATCTGCAAACCTGCTAGCATTTGGGGTTCATCTTTTTCTCCTCTCATGTTATGATACACACAGAGGTGAGGTGAAGTCACTCAGTCGTGTCCGACTCTTTGCGACCCTGTGGACTGTAACCTACTAGGCTTCTCCGTCCATGGGATTCTCCAGGCAAGAACACTGGAGTGGATTGCCATTTCCTTCTCCAGGGGATCTTCCCAACCCAGGGATCGAACCCGGGTCTCCCACATTGGAGGCAGACGCTTTAACCTCTGAGCCACCAGGGAAGCCCTCATGTTATGATAGTGGAAGACATGTCTTTCATTTTGTCAAAGAGCAGTCCTTCCACAAGAGCTCTAATCACATTCTTTGGTCTTCTTAAAGAACTTCTTGTGGTTATTTCCTCTTTCCACCAGAGCCTTTCCTACAGATTTCCTTGCTGTAATCTCGCCCATTTTGAAAACCCTGTCCTTTGACCCCTGTATCTGCTTTCTGTTTCTGACCTATTTTTCTGTTCTGTTACCCAACTGAGTTTCTTAAAGAAGTTTTCAATATATGCTATATACACTTTTTTCCTTTCCAAAGACTTTTTTAAAATTAATTTTTTGGAGGGTGGGCTGTGCTGTGTCTTCATTTCTGCTCACAGACTTTCTCTCATTGCGACAAGTGGGTGCTGCTTTTTGTTGCAACGCATGTTCTCTCTGTTCTCAGTGCAGTGGCTTCACTGGTTGTGGAGCACAGGTTCTAGAGCACCTGCTCGGTCGTTGCAGCTCACAGGCTTAGTTGCCCCGAAGCATGTGGAATCTTCCTGGACCAGGGATTGAATCCACGTCCCCGGATTCTTAACCACTGGACCCCCAGAGTAGCCCCCTACAGACTTTTTAAAAAATGTATGTATGTATTTGGCTGAGCCAGATCTTATTTGTAGTATATAGACCTTCAATCATCATTGAACTTGAGAGATCTTTAGTTGTGGCATAGGGGACCTAGTTCCCTAATCAGGGGTGGAACTTGTACCCTCTGCATTGGAAGCACAGATTCACCACTGGACCACCAGGAAGTCCATTCACAGACTAACTCACTCCTACTTGAATACCCTGACTCACACAATGCTAAAGTTTCTAATGTCCATCAGATTGAGAAGCGTGGCCATCTGTTTTTTTCGTCCCTCATCATAACAGACTTCTTGGCAGCATTTGACACCAACTTCTTATTAAAACACTCTCCTCTGTTGTCTTCCATGATCCTCCTCTTTACAAGATTTCCTTTTATTTCTCCAGCTGCTCCTTCTCAGTCTTTATGGGCGCTTTCTCCTTGATCCTGGGCTCTCTGCTCTTTCCATTGTGTTTTTTCCCTGTCATCCACAGTATTCCTGTGTCTTTGAGTATCATCTATATACCAACAACTCCCCAGATTATTTCTTTAAGTCAGGACCTCTCTTCGGAATGCCAATCTTGTGTGTGTGTGTGTGTGTGTGTGTGTGTGTGTGTGTACAACTGCCTACTTGCAGTTGAACTTCAGAACTAATGTCAAAGATGGAACTTTTATCTCCTGTCTGATCCTTATAACGTGTTCTTCCTGTTTTCTTCATATCAGTAAAATGGTATTTACATTATTTTTCACCTTTTTTAAACAAGTTTTTAATTACACAAGTAATGCTCGAATATATTCTTGTAAAATAATTCAATCTAATGAAGCAGACTCCTTCCTTGGCTGTCAAACAGTCTTTTCCCCTCCCCAGAGACTTTTGCTGTCAATTTATCAGATTTACATTCGTATTGTACATAGAGAAATTGGTAGTTGTATAATAAGTTGTACATAAATAAAAGCACATTATGTATATATGTTGTATTACAGGTTGTTTTTTCCACTTAACGGAATGTCTTAGAGCTTTTTATATATCAGTACATGTATATGAATCTCATACTTTTTGACTGCTGAATTGATTTTCAAGGTCTATAGCTTTGTTGTTTAGTTAACTTTTTTGTTGATGCACATTTACTATAATTCTTATATGCTGTAGTAACTATCTGTATGCATTCTCTCTGTGTAAGTCTATTAGTGTTTCTCTAGGATAGACACCTTAAAGTAGAATTTTGGAGTTAAAAGATATCCACATTTTAAAGTTAATCCATAATATCATGTTGCCTTCAAAATCATAGTACCATTTTACACATCAGTTATATAGAAACCCTTTTACTATACCTTTACCAATACTGGATATTTTTGCATCTTCTATTAGAAAAGTTAAAATCACTCAGTTGTGTCCAACTCTTTGTGACCCCATGGACAGTACAGTCCATGGAATTCTCCAGGCCAGAATACTGGAGTGGGTAGCCTTTCCTTTCTCCAGGGAATCAAATCCAGGTCTCCCGAATTGCAGGCAGATTCTTTACCAGCTGAGCCACCAGGGAAGCCCAAGAATACTGGAGTGGGTAGTCTGTCCCTTCTCCAGTGGATCTTCCAACCGGGATCTCCTGCATTACAGGTGAATTCTTTACCAACTGAGCTATCAGGGAAGCCCAACAGGAAAGTTTCTATGAGAAAAGTCTTTTATTGTTGTTTTTGTTAGTATTTTTGTGCTTACAGTGAAGCTGAAAATATTTTCATGAATATATTGGTAATTTATATTTTTTTCTTATAATTGTCTATTTGTATTTGTTAACAGATATTTATTGAGGACTACTGTGTGCCAAGTACTGGGGATTCAGCAAAATAGATAAAGATTTCTGTCCTATGAACTTGTCTTTTTCAGGTTGGCATATAGGACTTTTTCATGTTGGCATATAGGAATCTTTACATTTTCTGAATATATTTTTTCTGGCCTCACAGTGTGTAGGATCTTAGTTCCCCCCACTAGGGATCTAACCTGCACCTGCTGCAGTGGAAGCACGGAGTCTTAACCAAGTCTTAAGGGCTGGGTGGCCAGGGAAGTCCCTGGATATTAATTCTTTATATATATGTTGCAAATATTTTTTCCTACTCTGTTACTTGTTGATTTGTAACTTTGTTTATATTAAATATTTTCATGTAGTCAGATTGGTGAGGTTTTTTTTCAGACTTTAAACTTTTAATTTTGTATTGGAGTATAGCTGATTAACTGGAGAAGGCAATGGCACCCCACTCCAGTACTCTTGTCTGGAGAATCCCAGGGACAGAGGAGCCTGGTGGGCTGCCATCTATGGGGTTGCACGGAGTCGGCGACTGAAGAGACTTAGCAGCAGCAGCAGCAGCAGCATAGCTGATTAACAATGTCATGGCAGTTTCAGGTGACAGTGAAGGGATTCAGCCATATGTATATACATGCATCCACCCTCTGCCAGTCCCCCAAGCCCCATTTTTTCTTTTATGGATTACATATTTGTGTCTTAGAATGGCCTTTCCTACCCCAGATTTATTAACAAGTTATTTTATATTTTCTAAAGCTGTTTTCATGGTTGTGTTTATTATTATCTTTTGGTTTTCAGTCCATCTAGAATTTATTTTTTTTGTAATGTAAAGTAGGGACTATTTGGAGTGTAAAAGGTGAAAGTGAAAGTTATATTGTTCAGTCATATCTGACTCTTTGCGACCCCATCAACTGTAGCCTACCAGGATCCTCCATCCATGGGATTTTCCAGGCAAGAGTACTGGAGTGGGTTGCCATTTCCTTCTCCAGGGAATCCTCCTGACCCAGGAATTGAACCTGGGTTTCCCGCACTGTAGGCAGACACTTTACCATCTGAGTGTAAGATCGCTGTTTAGTTCAGTTCAGTTGCTCAGTCGTGTCCGACTCTTTGTGACCCCATGAATCGCAACACGCCAGGCCTCCCTGTCCATCACCAACTCCCGGAGTTCACTCAGATTCATGTCCATCGAGTCCGTGATGCCATCCAGCCATCTCATCCTCTGTCGTCCCCTTCTCCTCCTGCCCCCAATCCCTCCCAGCATCAGAGTCTTTTCCAATAAGTCAACTCTTCGCATGAGTTGACCAAAGTACTGGAGTTTCAGCTTTAGCATCATTCCTTCCAAAGAAATCCCAGGGCTGATCTCCTTGAGAATGGATTGGTTGTTTGTCCCCAAATAAAATTTAATATTTTACTTACTCAAATTTGTTCTCTCTCCCTTTTTTGCCCCCTATTTAACTTGTCCTTCCTAACAGTTTTTCTTTCTTAACATTTAGCAGGAAGTGTAGAAGTAAATTTTTAAGTGAAAACTCTTTTTAACTCAAGAATGACAAACACTAAAATTGCCATCCTGGTAGTATCAGCTTTTCCAAAATGACACCTGATTTTTTTTTTTTAAGGCATTGCCAGGAATTGAGTATGTGTAATGTAACTGCAGGAAGAGCATTTTTTTTTTTTTGCCTCAGGTATATACTTGTGTGTATCTGCCTTTCAAAGTTGACATTGCCTGCTTCAGGTTAAAGAAAGACTTCTTTTCCTGACAGTTATAAAATGTCTTCTTCAACAAAGCTTTTGTTGGATAAAGCTTGACTGATTCTACTCTTGGATCACCCTGCTTTGGGAGGCAAGTAGAACAGAAATTTTTACTACATTCATGTCTGTTGTTTCTGTGAAAGAGAAAAAGTGACTGGTCTAATGCCAGTTCCTTTTTAGGGCCTTCTACTGTATTGTAGAATTAGAGAAGCAATTTTACTGCTTTCGGATATTTGTCTAATAATCTCCCCCAGTACATTCTGAGCATCTTTTGTGCAAAAACCACCTATATGTTATGTTCTAACCACTGCTAAGTATTAGGGTTACTAAGTCAAAAAACTATTCTTGGCCTCAAGGAGAGGGTAGGGAATGTAGATAGGAAAATAAATACAGTCTAGTTTAGTATGAGCAGCAGCAGTTTAGTATGAACACTATTAGAAGCGGGAATGTTTGCAGTTTGCAGAGGTCAGCATTGAAACTGAGGTCTATCATTGTTAGAAAAGGAGTTGGTTGTCCACCCAGGAAGCTTCACAATGTAGCAGAACCTTTGTGAGGTTTCCATGTTCCAGTTTTACAAATGTAGAAATTCATATTTTTAGTACACTTCACCTCTTAGGACTGGTTCATTCACTTCTTAGGATAGGTTCATTCAAACCACACTCACCAGAGACTCATTTAAAACAAAATAACATCTAATTTTTGGTCAGAAGATAGCATTCAAGCTAATCTGAAATACATGTCAGTTATAGGAGACTCTGGAACGTCTACATGGGAAGTCTAATCATAGTTAAAGGCAGTTTATTAAGTTTGGAATCTTTTAGGTCCTTGCTACTCAAACCCATCTATGACCAGAATCATTGACATCACTTAGGAGTTGTGAGAAATGCACAGTCTCAGGCAGTTTGGTTCATGTTAGTGTGTACCCACCAGAACCTTAATTTTTTTACTCATAGTTGAATAAGGTTGGCTTAGCAGTTGGCTTATTTCTTTTTCTCTTTTATGCAGTCTCAGAGTAGAGAGGCAAGAAAATCATTTTTGAGTTTTGTGGTAGGGTGGAAATTTATAATGAAACATTGTAAGACTTGCAATATTTAATAAACAGAGACAGAAGCTTAGATGGGCACTGATACACAAAGACAGACACACACAGAGATTCCCGTACATACACAGAACCCCTCAGGACCCCTCCACTCAGACACCCCTTCCCAGACACACACACACACACATACACACACACACGTCTCCATAAAGTCCCAAACTTAGACCCACAAAGATACCCTGAAGCCTGCCCCAGCACAGAGAGAGATGCACACACTCCCAATAGGTAGTGTGTGAAACTCAGATTTTTGAAGGACTTAAGTAGCATTCTCCATAATTATTTTGAAGAGATGAGATGAGTATACTCTTTAAGGTACTTTTAACTGAGCCAGAAAAATAAAGCAAAAATAGATTGGCTGCCACTGGGTCTACAGAACAGTGGGTGCTAAAGCCAGTTTTATTTGGATTCTTGTTTTTGGAACTGCTTGTTCCTGGGCGTCATTTGCAGCCTGATGTACTTACCATGCTTGGATAGAAAGTCATTCTGTTTCCCTCAGGAGTTTGCGTGCTAGATTGCTGGTTGAGCAGGGTTTCATGCTCAGTGCCCCGGATGCTATCTGAGTCACCTAAGTCTGCCCAGGATGGGAAGATCCAGAAACACTGCACTTGTGTAGAAGGCTATGAGTCTCTGTGGGTGTGTGGGACTGCAGAATGTAGGGTGGAGAGGGAAGATTATGTTAGAACTAGAAAGAGGACTGGGAATTTGGGAGTTTATAACCTGTTGGATCATTCATGGTATAGGTTTGCATAAAGATCTGTGATGAAGCCTAATGACAAGAATGACTCAGGGGAATAATTTAGTTGAAGTTGTTCAGTCACTAAATCGTGTCCAACTCTTTGTGACCCCCTGTACAGCATGCCAGGTTTCCCTATCCTTCACCGTTTCCCCTGGAGTTTGCTCAAACTCATGTCCAATGAGTTAGTGATGCCATCCAACCATCTCATCCTCTGTTGCCCCCTTCTCCTCCTGCCCTCAATCTTTCCCAGCATCAGTGTCTTTTCCAGTGAGTCAGCTCTTCACATCAGGTGGCCAAAGTATTGAAGCTTCAGTTTCAGCGTCAGTTGTAAGTTAAAAGGTTTTAAAACTGTACAGATGTGGGCTGGAGTTTGCATACTGTTGGTTGATAGATGATTAATATCCACGTTGCCAGGGATTTGGCTTGGGTAGCATCTTGTTAGATAAAAAGAGATTCAGTAGTACAATGTGTTTATGCCTAAACACTTAAAAGTTTCTATCACACTGAGACAGTAAAGCACCAGAGAGACATTAGTAGAACAGTTTTACAAATGTGGGTTCTAGAAGGAGATATTTTTTCCCTGCTGCCTGGTACATGTGTATATATTCATTTGACCAAAAATCTCTTCATTTTTTTTTCCCCAAGCATATGGAAGAATACTGAAAAAATTGTAGTCACTGCCCAATTTAACAAATGTTAGCATTTTGCAAAATTTTCTGTAGATGTTCTTTTAAAGATGTAAAACATTGTAGATAAAATGAAAAACCCCCTTGTACCTCTTCTCTATTCCTTTCCTTTCTTTCCTTCTTTTCTCCCAACTCAGAGGTAACTGCTGTTCAGACTTTGCTGTTTATAACACATTTTAATACTTTCGCTTCATTTTGTTTATTAGTATAAATTGTATATCAATAAAGGATATATAGCAGTGTTTTATGTGTCTATAAATTTAATGTAGGTGATATTATAGATCAGATATTTTTCTGTAACCTACTTTTTTTCTCTCAGCTTTGAGTTTTAACTAGTCTGGAACATGTAGATTTTCCAGGTGATTAATTTTAACTACTATATAACACTTTACTGTGTGAAAATGCCACTTTTTATCCATTCCTCTTTAGTGTTCCCTTTTTCTTCTTGCTGAGGTTTGAGCATTTGTAATTGTGTTACGCACACTTCTTTATCAGCATTTCTCTAGGGTGTATCCCTATATGCAAAGTTACTTAAGGTATATCTTAAATTGCTTTCTAAATTAGTTTTATTAATTCCTCTTTTTTGAATCCTTACTAATAAGTACAATTATCAAACACTGAACTTCTGTTCAGCTGATCTACCGATGTCTGGTAGTTGTGAAATGGAATCTCTGTTTTAATTTGCATTTCTTGGATATAAATGAGATTGGCATCTTTTAATATGTTTATAGTCCATTTGGATTTCCTTTTTTGTAAGTTATGGTCTGTATTTGTATATTTTCTGATTTTTTTTTGAAATCTCTTTGGCTTTTATTATTAATTTGTAAAAGTTTTTTATATGTATTCATTCTAATCCTTTATTTTATCAGATATATGTGTTGCGGATATCTTCCAGTCTGTGTCTTACTTTTTTTCTTTAACTTAGGACTTTTATACAGAAGTTAAATTTTTTAATGTAAAGTTGACCAGCTTTTTTTTCCCTCTGTGAAGTTTGTCCTTTTTGAGTTTTATTTTAGAAACTTCTCCATATTTCACATACTCGTCTCTATAAGTGTTCTAACATGTTTAGTTTTAGTTTTTCATGATTTAGTCTATCTGGAATTTATTTTTTGTTTATAGTGTGAGATAGTGATCCATTTCATTTTTCCATATAGATAGCCAGTTGTCCCAGCCTTGTTTGCTGATTAAGTCACTATACTGAATATAGTTCCCTGTGCTGTACAAGGATATGTATAGCACCGGGAATATGGCCTGAATACAACCTTGTTCTACATCCTAACACATGGCATTATCAGTCTTTTTTCATTGACACTGTTTTAGTGGTTGTGTAGTGCTATTTTGTTATGGTTTGAGTTTGCATTTCTCCATGACTAGTGACATTGAACATCTTTTCATGTCCGTATTAAATTTATATATCTGCATTGATGAAATGTCTATTCAGATTGTTTAACTTTTTTTTTTTTTTAACTTTCTGGCTACACCACATGCATGTGGGATCTTAGTTCCCCCACCAGAGACCAAACCCATGCCCCCTGCAGTGGAAACGTGGAGTCTTAACTACTGGACCACCAGGGAAGTCCTGTCCATTTTTAAATTGGTTTGTTTTCTTATTAAGTTGTAATAAGCTGTAAAAATTCTTTCAGTATTCTGAATATAAATCCTTTATCAGGTACATGGTTTGCAAATATTTTCTCCTAGGTTGTGAGTTGTCTTTTCATTTTCCTAATGCTGTATTTTGAAGAGCTAATATTTTAAACATTGATGAAGTCCAGTGTAAGGACATTATGCTTTTGGTGTTATAGCTAAGAAATTAGTAACTCAGGATCACAAAAATATTGTTTCCTTCTAGTAGTTTTGTAGTTTTAGATTTTTTATTTAGTTCTGTGACCAATTCTGATGCGAAGAACTGACTCATTTGAAAAAACCCTGATGCTGGGAAAGATTGAAGGTGGGAGGAGAAGGGGATGACAGAGGATGAGGTGTTTGAATGGCATCACGGACTCAATGGACATGAGTTTGAGTAAGCCCTGGGAGTTGGTGATATACAGGGAAGCCTGTGGCGTGCTGCAGTCCATGGGATCACAAAGAGTCAGACATGATTGAGCAACTGATCTGAACTGAACTGTGACCCATTCTGAGATGACTTTATTGTATGGGGTGAGTTATGGGCCTGATCTTTTTTCCTTCATATGGATATACAGTTGTCTCAGTGCCATTTGTTGAAAAGACTATTCTTTCCCTGTTGAATTGTCTTGACACTATTGTTGGAAATTAGTTGATGTGTGGGTTTATTTCTGGATTCCGGATTCTGTTCCAATGATTTACTTATTTATGCTGATGCCAATACTATACTTTCTTGATTACTGTAGCTTTATAGCGAGTACTAGAATTGGGTACTATTTTGTTCATTTTTTTCAACATTATTTTGGTTTTTGTAGGTCCTTTAAATTTTCATATAAATTTAGGATAAGCTTGTCACTTTCTGTGAAAAAGCTTGCCAGAATTTCGATAGGGATTGTGTTGAATCTATAGGTCATTTTTGGAGAATTCCCATTATAATGATATTGTGACTTCCAACCCAAGAATGTGAAACAACTCTCCATTTTTTTAGTAGCTGTTTACTAATTGCTCTTGGCAGTGTTTTTTACTTTATAGTGTACAAGCTTGGTACTACTTTTATTAAATTTTTTTCTAAGTTTAATTTTTTTTGGATGCTATTTGGAGTGGAATTGTTTTCTTAATTTTATTTTCAGATTTTTTTTATTACTAGTATATAAAAATATAATTGATTTTTTTTACTGTGGTAAAATATATCATTTTAACCAGTTTATTTTAAATTTTTATTTGTTTGTTTATTTATTTTTGGGTACACAGAGGGGCTTGTGGGATTATAGTTCCCTGACCAAGAGTTGAACCCAGATGTGGCAATGAAAGAACCAGGACCTAATCGCTGGACTGCCATAACAATTTTAAAGTATGCAGTTCATTGACACTAAGTACAGTCACAATGTTCTAGAACTGTTATCACTATCAGTACCCCAAACTTTATCATTCCCAACAAAAATTCTATACCCCATTAAACAATAACTCTCCTTTAACTCCTCTTCCTAGCCCCTGACTCTATGAATTTGCCTTTGGGTACCTCATATAAGTAGAATCATACAATATTTATCCTTTTGTATGTAACTTATTTTACTTAGTATAATGATTTTCAGATCCATCCATGTTGTAGCATATATCTAGATTTCATTCCTTCTTTTTTTTTTAACATTGTCATTCTTTTTTTCGGAAAATAAAAAAAAAATTTTGGCTGCACCATGTGGCTTGCAGTATCTTATTTCCCAGGACAGGGATTGAACCCCTGCCCTTGGCAGTAAAAGCACGGAGTCCTAACCACTGGACAACCAGAGAATTACCTTCATTCTTTTTTAATGCTAAATAATATTCTATTGTATCTATAGACTTTTTTTTTTTTTAGCCTTTCCTCTGTTGATGGGCATTTGTGTTACTTCTCCCCTTTGACTGTTATAATACTGCTATGAACATGGGTATATAAATATCTATTTGAATCCCTGTTTTCAATTTGATATATATTTAATTGAATTTTGTACTCTGAAGCCTTGCTAAACTTGTTTATTACTCTTTTTGTTTTACTACTACTCATATTACTCTACTAGATTTTAAAAAATTTTCTACATACAGACTTCTGTCATCTACAAATGACTTCTTTACTTCTTGTTTTCTAATGTTAATACCTTTATTTCTTGTTCTTGCCAAATTACACTTCCTAGAGCCTCCTGTACAGTGTTGAAATAGAAATGGTGACAGCTGACATATTTGCCTTGTTCCCAGTCTTAAAGGAAAAGTATTTATTCTTTCGGGCTTCCCAAGTGGTCCTCAGCTGGAATTCCATCACCTCCACTAGCTTTGTAGTGATGCTTCCTAAAGCCTACTTGACTTCACACTCCAGGATGTCTGGCTGTAGGTGAGTGATCACACCATCGTGGTTATCCAGGTCATTGAGATTTTTTTTGTATAGGTAAGTTTTGATTCTAATCCCAAAGAAGGGCAATGCCAAAGAATGTTCAAACTACTGCACAATTGCTCTCATTTCACATGGTAGCAAAGTAATGCTCAAAATCCTTCAATCTAGGTTTCAACAGTATGTGAACTGAGAACTTCTAGATGTACCAGCTGGATTTAGAAAAGGCAGAGGAACCAGAGATCAGTGCCAACATCCATTGGATCATAGAAAAAGCAAGAGAATTCTAGAAAAACATTTACTTCTGCTTCATTGACTACACTAAAGCCTTTGACTGTGTAGATCACAATAAACTGGAAAATTCTTAAAGAGGTGGGAATACCAGATCACCTTACCTGTCTCCTGAGAAACCTGTATGCAGGTCAAGAAGCAGTAGTTAGAACTGGACATGGAACAATGGACTGTTTCAGAATTAGGAAAGGAGTACGTCAAGGCTGAATATTGTCACTCTGCTTATTTAACTTATATGCAAAGTACATCATGTGAAATGCCAGGCTGGATGATGGTATCAAGATTGCCAGAAGAAATATCAATAACCTCAGATGCAGATGACATCACCCTTATGGCAGAAAGTAAAGAGAAACTAAAGAGCCTCTTGAAGCTGAAAGAGGAGAGTGAAAAAGCTGGCTTGAAACTCAATATTCAGAAAACTAGTATCATGTCATCTGGTCCCATTACTTCATGGCAAATGGATGGGAAAACAATGGAAACAGTGGCAGACTTTATTTTCTTGGGCTCCAAAGTCATTGTGGACAGTGGCTGCAGCCATGAAATTAAAAGACACTGCTCCTTAGAAGAAAAGCAATGACAAACCTAGACAGTGTATTTATTAAAAAGCAGAAACATTACTTAACCAACACAGGTCCATCTAGTCAAAGCTATGGTTTTTCCAGTGTCATGTATGGATGCAAGAGTTGGACTATAAAGAAAGCTGAGCACCGAAGATTTGATGCTTTTGAACTGTAGTGTTAGAGAAGACTCTTGGGAGGCCCTTGGACAGCAAGGAGATCAAACCAGTCAATCCTAAAGAAAATCAACCCTGAATATTCATTGGAAGGACTGATGTTGAAGCTGAAGCTCCAGTACTTGGCCACCTGATGTGAAGAACTGACTCATTGGAAAAGACCCTGATGCTGGGAAAGACTGAAGGCAAGAGGAGAAGGGGAAAACAGAGGATGAGATGGTTGGATGGCATAACTTACTCAATGGACATTAGTTTGAGCAAGCTCCAGGAGATGGTGAAGGACAGGGAAGCCTGGCGTGATGCAGTCCATGGGGTTGCAAAGAGTTGGACACGACTGAGCGACTGAACAACAACAAGTGGCCCTAGTGGTAAAGAACCCACCTGCCAATACAGGAGACATAGGAGACACTGGTTTGCTCCCTTGCTTGGGAAGATCCCCTAAAGTAGGAAATGGCAACCCACTCCAGTATTCTTACCAGGAAAATCTCATGGATAGAGGAGCATGGTGGGCTATAATCCATGGAATTGCAAAGAGCTGGCACAACTGAGTGACTGAGCACAGCAGGATGACAACATTTAGCTTTTTACTATTAAGTGTGATGTTAGCTGGTAGTTGGTAGGTTCTTGGGTTGACTAAGAATAATTGCACTACTAGTTGAAGATTTTATGAGGATGATTTGCCCAGAAGACAGTCTCCCAGATAGCTCTGAGGGATTGCTCTGAAGAAGAGGTAAGGGAGAAGCCAGGTTACACAGTAAATCCCCTACATATGAACAAATTCTGTTCTCAGAATGCATTTTTAAATCCGGTTTGTAAGTCCAAGAAAGTTAACCTAGGTACCTAACTTACACAGTTGGTTATATATTGTACTGTAATAGGTTTATAATACTTTTTACACAAATAATACATAAAAAACAAACACAAAAAATAAAGGAAACATTTTTAATCTTACAGTGTAGTACCTTGAAAAGTGCAATAGGAGAGTATAGCAGCTGGCATACAGGGGCTGGCATTGAGCGAACAGGCAAGAAGAGTTAGCGACTGAAGGAGGAAGAGCTGATGGATCCTCAGCTATATCAGACTGAGGACAAGCTGCAAATTCACTCAGGCCTCACGCTGATGGAATGCATGTTCGCACCTTTGAAAGTTGTAGGGGGCTTACTGTATTAGGAGTTTTTGCAACAAAGACCAGGTAGTGAAACATCAAAAAATTGCCGTCAATTAAAGAAAGCCAGTTATCTCAAGTTAATGAATTTAGCAGTTTTCTACTTATAGGTAGATAGATACAAGAGTCTGGGCTCATTGAAATCATTCCTTTGATATGCCCCTTAGCTATCTAGGGCCAGCATCTTGTTCTTTCTCATCCTGAGCCCCTTCAGGATGCACCATAGTGGGTGGCTTTGGTGGCTAAAGGCTTGGAAAGAAAGAAAGTGTGAGTCCTTCAGTCATGTCTGACTCTTTGCCACCCGTGAACTGTAGTCCAGCAGGCTCCTCTGTCCTTGGAATTTTCCAGGCAAGAATACTGGAGTAGGTTGCCATTCCTTTCTGCAGGGGTTCTTTCCAACCCAGGGATAGAACCTGGGTCTCCTGCACTGCAGGCAGACTCTTAACCAGCTGAGCCACCAGGGAAGCACTGGAGTTCCCTCAGGGCTCACTGTGGGGTGCTGCAACATCCTTTGTTTACTGATTTGGCAGGCAACATTTTTCATTCACAAGGGCCTGGCTGAAAGTGATCTTCCTTATTTACCTGTGAGCCAGGAAACTCTGTTTGCCAGGTACAGGCTGGTTTTTCCAAGAAAGCTTTGTGAATATTGATACCAAAAAGTCAACCTTAGTTCCATAAAACTGTCTAACTGTATCTGATATTATGCATCTTATGACCTGTTACAAGGAGAACAGGTTCTTATTTAATGTATTAAAACAACTATGTGCTAAGTTTCTTCAGTCGTATCTAACACTTTGAGACCCTATGGATCGTAGCCCCCAGGCTCCTCTGTCCGTGGGATTCTCCAGGCAAGCATATTGGAGTGGGTTGCCATGCCCTCCTCCAGGGGAGGAACCTGTGTCTCTTATGTCTCCTGTATCGGTGGATTCTTTATCACTGGCACTATCTGGAAAGCCCATAAATAGCTATATTGCCATGAAAATAAGAACACTTAAAAGTGTTCCAAATTCTGGAGGAATCACGTAGGAGAAAATACAACTGTTAACATTTTTATTTGCCAAGGTATAATTATTAGGCTGCTGTTATAGATAGCTTAAGAGAAGAGGGAAAGGAGTTCCTTATGTCTGAAGAGCAGAACATTAAAGATCCAACAAAATTTCAAACAAGAAGGCCATAAAAAGTCATAATTCTTCATCAGTTCCTTCAGTCCTATGTGATTTATGTTTGTTCTGCTTGATCTTGGATTAGCAGTTTCAAACATTTTCAGAGAAGAATCTGAGTAAAACAAAAACTATCTGCATAACAAAACATTTTGAGGTTAAGATTTGATGAGAGTTCATTTGATAAGGAAATTTGGATATTTCTATAGCGTACAACATTTTGGCGTAAGAATAAGACAATGAAGGTATTGACAGATTTCTATGAACTCCATGCAGTTTCTGGAATACCTATATTATTAACCTGCGTACGTGCTCAGTCACTCAGTCATGGCTAACTCTTTGTGAGAGCATGGACTATAGCTTGCCAGGCTCCTCTGTTCATGGTTACCCGTAAAAATGTAACTTAGGGAAGCTGAAGCATCCCTTTTTATTTGACAGCATTTTGTATGCAACTTAATGTATCAAATAAAGGATATTATTATTTTTTAAGATTTCTTTTTGCAAGGTAAAAGAACAAATCTTTTCTTTTTTTTTTTCCTAGTAGCCCTCCAGGTGTCCAGGGGACACAGGTTCAGTCCCTGGTCCGAGAAGTTCCATATGCTGCATGTTGTGGCCAAAAAACAGAAAAGACTTCATTTAGAATTTGATTTTAGGAAGTTTGTCACAAATCTTGAAAAGTTTGAACATTTGATTATATAGAGTCAGGTCACTATAAAAGAATACTTAGTTGTCCTTTTAACCAAAGTGATAATAAAAGATTTTAAAGGCAAATATAAGAAGTAATATATCTGTAAAAGAAAAGAAAAAAAAACTTGTTCAGTATTGTGAAGACTTTTTTTTAAGTGATCAAAAACATGATAAAGATGACATGAAATACAGGATACTATTTTGATAAGATGTAAAACTTTTGTTTCTAGCAGAGTGCTTAAAAAGTAAAGAAAAACCATACAGTTCCTTAATAAGAGCAGTCAGTAATCCATTAAATCGTTGTCATTCTAGTTTTGTATTAATACACTTTTGATTGCAAGGCTCGTTTTTTTTTTTTTAAACTGATGAATAAGTCCTTTCAATCTTAGCAGTTTGAGCATGGAAATTTCTTTTCCACAAATGTTCTGCATGTGATAAAGCACATGTTTACATTTTAAAATGTCTGTTTAGTTTTTTGGTTCACCTTTCTTATTCTGGAACAACCAGTTGTTCTAGTTTGAGACAAAACTCTCTTTTTCCCTAATAAAAACACATCTTTCATACCTTTCCTTATCAAAAACACATCTTACTTTCCTTACATGTCTTACATACAGAGTTTTTTAAAACCCTTCATCCTAGTAGTCTCATTTCTGCATATTCATTATAGTTTTTAATCATTAGTAACATTTTACTAATGGTTAAGTAATCGTTAGTTATTTGATTAAATAATCATTAGTTATTTGGCAGAAAGAGAAGAGGAACTAAAGAGGCTTTTAATGAAGGTGAAAAAGGAGAGTGAAAAAGCTGGCTTAAAACTCCACATTCAGAAAACTAATATCATAGCATCCGGTCCCATCATTTCATGGCAAATAGATGAAGTGAAGGGGAAACAATGGAAACAGTGACAGACTTTGTTTTCTTGGGCTCCAAAATCACTGCAGATGGTAACTGCAGCCATGAAATTAAAACACACTTGCTCCTTGCAAGAAAAGCTATGACAAACCTAGACAGCGAATTAAAAAGCAGAAACATTACTTAGCCAACAAAGGTCCGTCTAGTCAAAGCTATGGTTTTTCCAGTAGTCATGTTTGGATGTGAGAGCTGGACCATAAAGAAAGCTGAGTGCTGAAGAATTGATGCTTTTGAACTGTGGTGTTGGAGAAGACTCTTGAGAGTCCCTTGGACTGCTAGAAGACCCAACCAGTCCATTCTGAAGGAGATCAGTCCTGGGTGTTCATTGGAAGGACTGATGCTGAAGCTGAAACTCCAATACTTTGGCCCCCTGATGCAAAGAACTGACTCTTTGGAAAAGACCCTGATGCTGGGAAAGATTGAAGGCAGGAGAAGAAGGAGATGACAGAGGATGAGATGGTTGAATGGCGTCACCGACTCAGTGGAGATGAGTTTGAGTAAACTCTGGGAGTTGGTGATGGACAAGGAGGCCTGGTGTGCTGCAGTCCATGGGGTCACAAAGAGTTGGCCATGACTGAGCAACTGAACTAAGCTGAAAGAGGGTGCAAAAGATGCATACCCCTTCTCCCCCACACCCCAAGATCCAGAGTTACTCTCAAAGATAAGTCTAGGAGAGTAGACTTGTTATCGTTGCAGGTGGGATGAAGAACCTCCTATGACAAAGGACACAAAAGACAGAGACATGGGAAAACAATGACTGTTTCTGGGATCTATAACCAATGAGTATGCAAATCCAAATTCACAAGAGTTACAAATCCAAAGAATTAATTCTTAGAAATGCTTTTCTCCTGCTAATCTGACAAGAAGAAATTTACCTTCTTTTGACTAACACTGTGGATGGAAATCTGGGAGGCTGATTTTGGTAAAGAATTCTTAACCTTTTGTCAGCTGTCCCAGGTTTTTAGCTATATCCTCTGTGGTGAGTGGGGTGTCCTGGCCCTCCCTTTATGATCTTAGACAGGTTAACAAGAAAAGCATATGAAGCTATTTAGTATGTTTTACATGAGATGAGAGCCTTCATTAGAAAATGAAAAGCCCAAGAAGTGGTTAAACTTGAATGTTTTAATACTAGTTTTGATGAAAAAAGCAGAACATGATAGAAGCTAACGGTAGTAAACTAGGGGAAAGTTAGCAAGACCCTCAATATTCAAGGTGCCATATTTTGAGGTAACATGTTCTGAACCCCATCAGTAATGATAACTCGCATAGCTTGACAATGGTCATATCCAGAAATAATTATTTCCATTATTTGAACATATCCATTAATTAATCTAGCTAACCCTAAATTCTTTTTCTGCCACTGTCTTTTGAGTTATCATCAGTTCAGTTCAGTTGCTCAGTCGTGTCTGACTCTTTGCAGCCCCAGGGACTTCAGCACGCCAGGCTTCCCTGTCCATCACCAACTCCTGGAGCTTGCTCAGACTGAAGTCCATTGAGTCAGTGATGCCTTCCAGCCACCTCATCCTCTGTCATCCCCTTCTCCTCCTACCTTCAATCTTTCCTAGCATCAGGATCTTTAACAATGAGTCAGTTCTTCGCATCAAGTGGCCAAAGTATTGGAGCTTCAGCTTCAGCATCAGCCTTCCAATGAATATTCAAGACTGATTTCCTTTAGGATGGACTGGTTGGATCTCCTAGCAGTCCAAGGGACTCTCGAGTCTTCTCCAACACCACAGTTCAAAAGCATTAATTCTTCGGCACTCAGCTTTCTTTATGGTCCAAAGACCATATGGTCTCTCTTTATGTGAGACAATGTATGGTCTCACATTCATACATGACTACTGGAAAAACCATAGCTTTGACCACATGGACCTTTGTCAGCAAAGTAATATCTCTGCTTTTTAATATGATGTCTAGGTTGGTTATAGCTTTTCTTCCAAGGAGTAAGCATGTTTTAATTTCATGGCTTCAGTCACCATCTGCAGTGATTTTGGAGCCCAGAAAACAAAGTCTGTCACTGTTTCCATTGTTTCCCCATCTATTTGCCATGAAGTGATGGGACTGGATGCCACGATCTTAGTTTTTTGAATGTAGAGTTTTAAGCCAGCTTTTTCACTCTCCTTTTTCATTTTCATCAAGAGACTCTTCAGTTCCCCTTCACTGTCTGCCATAAGGGTGGTGTCATCTGCATACCTGAGATTATTGATATTTCTCCTGGCAATCTTGAGTTGTCATAGTAGCTTATAAATTTTATGGTCTTTAGGATCTTTAGAATATCTCAGAAATCACTGAGTCTTTTTCTCTTACCTTGGGATAGTATCTTTGTGGACTTCCCAGGTGGCACTAGTGGTAAAGAACCCACCCACCAGTGAAGGATGCAAGAGATGCAGGTTCCATCTGGGTTGGGAAGATCCCTTGGTCTCTTCTATTTAGTTAGCTTTTTTTTTTAAAAAAAACCATTTTTATTGGAGTATAGTTGCTTTACAGTGTTGTGTTAGTTTTAATTGATCTACTTTTTGTTCATTAGTATTTGTCTTGCTGTTGGTCAATTTTTCACAATTTAATGCTAACATGTGGCATGCTGTTGCTTCAGTCATGCCCAACTCTGTGGGACCCTATGGACTGTAGCCTTCCAGGCTCCTCTGTCCATGGGGTTCTCCAGGCCAGAATACTGAAGTGGGTTGCGATGCCCTCCTTCAGGGGATCTTCCCGACCCAGGGATCGAACCCACATCTCCTAAGTCTCCTGCGTTGGCAGGTGGGTTCTTTACCACTAGCCCCACTTGGATAGTGCTAGTTTCACCTTCTCACATATAATAGGTACTTAATAAATGTTTGTGATTGTAGAGCTGAGCCCCAGTCATGAACTATTGATTTATAGCATAACTTTTCTCCCCTTACAGTTCATTGGCTGTGTAGTGTGTCCCTTAAATGAATTTAACCCCACACACAGTCATACACGTGAAAAGTTCAGTACTGACTTTTCAGCTCATCTGTGTAGTATTCTTGGTTATATTCTCTGTCAGATGGCACTGATAATTAACCCTTTATGAAGAGCCCAAGGTTTTTCAGACTCTCTGGCTAGATGATAACAAAAACAGTGTGTAGTACACATGGACATGATGATACTTAATGATTCTAAAGCAACACTGGTTTTATTCAGGAGCATCATATTAAACCAGTTAAAGACTCCTTTGGCTTACAACCTACTTTTCAGATCTCACATTTTATCTACTCTTTTTCTGCAAAAATGTTTTTTAAATATGTAGCAAAGATCACGGTGGATGTGTATTTCCATTTGAAGAGTGAGGGACTCAGCAGGAGGTCTGTCAGCTTAAAGAAAGCAAAGGTGATGGATATTTGGGGACTCACAGTTAGACCCCTGAAGCCCCTCACAACCCAGTCTTGGGAAGAAAAGGAAGAGCACCCTAGAAAGTTTGGGTCCTTGCCAAGATGTAGCAGAGTATCAAAGAATACTCTTTTTAAAGCACTTATAACTATGAATTAGTTTTTATAATAGTTCTGTGGTAAGCAATTATAGTTTACTAATTGGAAGGCCAAATAAAATAAAATAAATGTTAAATGCTGTTAAGCACTCTACTTAGTGCTTTTCTAAGGCTCCAGAGCAGACAGCTATAAATGCAAAAAACAAATGCTGCGTTTTGCCAAGATAGAATCTCAGTTTCTATTAATATATCTGTAAATATAAATAATTCCAGAGTTATAAGATAATAAATATTCTTGAGCAGAAATTAGAATGTTTCAGAACACAGTTGTTTAGGTTTTTATGTTTCATTAGTTTTCAGAGGGTTAAAAAGTTAGAAAAACAAGAAACAAACTTATAGTTGTATCTTTTCTGCTTAAATATTATGATTTAGTAAAGTCAAATACAATATAAAAAAATGTATTCTATAATACTTCAACCAAATGCTTATTTGACTAAATTATGAGTACTTAGTTAAAGCACTACAGAATAAAAACTCGAGTTCAGCTTTTTACTTTGTGTTTGAAATATTAGTATAAGCTCCAAATGAAAATGTCTTATAGATAGCTAGAACTGGATTCAGAGTGGAAATAGGAGGAAGAGAGTCAAAAAGATAGTTTCGGAAGTTATCATAAAGGTCCTTATCATATTGTTAGCTATATGTAGAAGGATTGTAGGGAGGATAAATATGGCTAATGTGAGAATCTTCGGTACAAAGGGTTATTAAATGAACAAGAAATAGTAGTATTGGCAAAATTTATACTACAGTAACCTTTATATATATATTTATATATATAGACGGACTTCCCTGGTGGCTCAGATGGTAAAGCGTCTGTCTACAATGTGGGAGACCCGGGTTCGATCCCTGGGTCAGCAAGATCCCCTGGAGAAGGCAATGGGAACCCACTCCAGTACTCTTGCCTGGAAAATCCCATGGATGGAGGAGCCTGGTAGGCTGCAGTCCATGGGGTCACTAAGAGTTGAACATGACTGAGCGACTTCACAACCTTATATAGTTTCTTATGCCTTTTAATCCAGTTAAATCCATAATTTTACTTTATACTAAAAGTTTGAAATAATATAACATGCTAATTTCAGGGAAGTTTTTTTTTTCTAAAAGCTGTGATTAAAAACTAGATATTTACATTGAATTGTTTTGTACTTGATTGGTATATTGTTACTGTTTTTGAAAGAAATATCGTTTTAGTGAAACTAGAGCCCAGGAGTCTTAATTTTTCACCTCAGCCTCTTTGTTGTACTGTACTGCTATAAAACCATCAGTGTTCATTAAGCCCTTGAGTTACTTTTTATTTAACCTGATCAAAACAATGCTATCTGGAAACTTTATTTCAAAGAAGATTAAATTTTATAAATAAATCTAAAGGGGCAAGACTATAGCTGTCCTTCTCTTTTTTTCTGAGGCTCAGTGATAGGCTGAGGAATGGAGAAGGAAAAGGACTAAGTATGACTAAAATGGTAAAATTTCGAAATACTTTTTTTGTGGAATATGAGCAAGTGAATTCATCTGAAATGTAGCAGGATCAATTAACTATGTTAATCTGAAATTCAAAGTATAGTCTCATTAAATTTTCTGGTAGGTACATTAATAAAAGTAAAAAGAAACAAAAGTGATTTTTAATAATATATTGTATTTAATCTTATAAATCCATATGTTATAATTTCAGCATGTAATCCATATTAAAATTGAGATATTTTACTTTTTCATATTAAGTCTGATATTTGGTATGTATTATGTTTTGACAGCACATTTAAATTTGGACTGGCCACATTTCATGTGTTCACTAGTGTCATATGGCTAGTCACTATTGAACAACACAATTCTTAAGTAATTGAAAGTAAATACATTTGGGGGGGATTCCCTGGCAGTCCAGTGGTTAGGAGTCAGTGCTTTTACTGCCTGAGGGCTTAGGTTCAGTCCCTGGCTGGGGAACTAAGATCCTGAAGGCAATGTGACTTGGCCAAATGACAAAAAAAGGATATACATTTTGAGCTTCATAGACCCATTATCTGTTATCTATATGGACATATTATTTCTTTCTAGCAGTTCTTAGGGACAGGGCAATTCATTTGATAGACTTGTCTTGATGAACTCAAGGAAGATTGATATGAATAAAAAATGTGAGATTCAGTTAGAAGGAACTTCTAAAGGAGATGGAGGTGTCAAGACTAAATTTAATACTCTCATACTATATAGACACATGCACCTTGTCTAATGAAAGCTGGCTTCATGATACCCTTCAGTTTCTTTATTTCTCTGATTATTTGCGAGAAATAACTATTTGACTGGAAGTCAGATGTTAAAATCAGTATGTGAAGGCTTGAAGAATCTTTAGAAGATAATGTAGGTTGTTAGAGTGATAAATTAAAAATTTTAATAGATTATACATGTAATGGGCTTCCCTGGTGGCTCAGCTGGTAAAGAATTCACCTGCAATGCTGGATACCTGGGTTTGATCCCTGGCTTGGGAAGAGGCCCTGGAGAAGGGAAAGGCTACCCACTCCAGTATTCTGGCCTGGAGAATTCCATAGTATAGTATAGTCCCTGGGGTCACAAAGAGTCAGACACAACTGAGTGACTTTCACTTTCACTTTTCATACATGTAATGGTATAAAATTCAAAAGATATAAAAAGATTATATAGCAAAACTAAAGCGCTTGTCCTCTAGCCACTTGATTGCCCTTTTTAGAGGCAGCCAGAATGTTGAGTATTTTAAGTGTCCTTCAGGAGCCGTTTTCAACATATTTTGCCTTTACAAATGAAGGTATAATGAATATACTTGTATGTATGTGGACAGATATGTGAATGTCTATAGAAAAATTCTTACAAGTGAAATTTCTAATTCAAAGGAATGTATTTGTTTTTTATTTTGTGAATATTGCCAAATACAGTAGAGGTTGTACCAGTTAATACTCCCAACTAGTTATGTGTGAATAAATCTTTTTCTTATTGAACCAATTTTCCAGACTGATTTTGTCTTGACATGATCATCTTGAGTCTTCAGTTCCAGAGTTTAGATTGAAAACACTGATTGTAATCCAGCTCTCCCCTTATTTTATGTATGAAGGGTTCCAAATAAATGGTACTGTTTCTCCAAGTACTCCCTAAAAACGGAAAGAAAATGGACTATAGAATGGTCTAAAATGTAAACAAAGAAATTTCTTGGTGTTCAGTATAATGGGCAAACTTCAATTAATGACTTTTTTAGAGTTAAACTTGTTAAAATAACATTGGCTGTTTAGTTTTGTTTCATAAGTTTCATGGTTAGTGGAAGCCTTGGCAACCCAGGGCATCACTGGAGTAGAATAGGGAACTTGATGGTCAGGAAGAAGCAAGGGAGGAAACCCTTATGTTCATAGTTCTGACGTGGTGACTGCTGATGTGAAAAGCAAAGGGGCAAAGACTAGCTGAAGAGGATGAGGTTTATAGTAGAAAAAGGATCTGGAGTGTCTCGCCCAGTGCTTGGTAAGCAGTGGCTGCACAGGTACCCTAGTTCCTTGTTGGTAGAAGTGTCCGTTCAGTCGCTCATTCCTATCCGACTCATTGTGACCCGTGGACTACAGCACTCCAGGCCTCCCTGTCCATCACCAACTCCCAGAGTTTACTCAAACTCATGTCTATGTCTCTGCTTTTTAATGTCTCTGCTTTTTAACTTGCTGTCTAGGTTAGTCATAACTTTCCTTCCAAGGAGTAAGCGTCTTTTAATTTCATGGCTGCAATCACCATCTGCAGTGATTTTGGAGCCCCCAAAATAAAGTCTGACCCTGTTTCCACTGTTTCCCCATCTATTTGCCATGAAGTGAATGGGCCAGATGCCATGATCTTAGTTTTCTGAATGTTGAGCTTTAAGTCAACTTTTTCACTCTCCTCTTTCTCTTTCATCAAGAGGCTTTGTAGTTCCTCTTCACTTTCTGCCATAAGGGTGGTGTCATCTGCATATCTGAGGTTATTGATATTTCTCCCGGCAATCTTGATTCCAGCTTGTGCTTCCTCCAGCCCAGCGTTTCTTATGATGTATTCTGCATATAAGTTAAATAAGCAGGGTGACAATATACAGCCTTGACATACTCCTTTTCCTATTTGGAACCAGTCTGTTGTTCCATGTCCAGTTCTAACTGTTGCTTCCTGACCTACATACAGGGCAGATCAGGTGGTCTGGTATTCCTATCTCTTTCAGAATTGTCCACAGTTTATTGTGATCCACAAAGTCAAAGGCTTTGGCATAGTCAATAAAGCAGAAATAGTTTCTGGAACTCTCTTGCTTTTTCCATGATCCAGCGGATGTTGACAATTTGATCTCTGATTCCTCTGCCTTTTCTAAAACCAGCTTGAACATCTGGAAGTTCACGGTTCACGTATTGCTGAAGCCTGGCCTGGTGGTAATTAAAAACAGAAACAGATTGAGATATGTAACAAAAGCATCTATATAAATTTTTAAAAGGTATGTGAGTAAAACACATTACACAGTTTACTAGAAAACACCTAAACACATTAAGTACATTACAGTGATTGCTTGAGAGATGATGAGAATGGCGATACAAGAATAAACAATAAAAATATAGAAATGTGAAACTTCACTTTTCCTGTGGGTGGTCTTTGAAGCCTCTGATGGCTGACTAGATGGGTATCTACAGACCACTACCTATGTATCTTTCATTATTGCTATCTTTGAGAGTAATGTTTCTCATTATCATTGGAACATATTTTTTTGGTGGTGTTGTTAAATTAACTGTACTTAAACTGATTGTTTGGAGTTCGTGGTTCTGAAATCTTGCTCTTTTTTTGTTCTTCACTTCCTCTTTCTTTCCTTTTTCTGTTACTGTATGTTCTGTTTGGTTATTGCTGTAATACAGAATATACAGACCTCATTGTTTATATCTGGTTTAGGTCTGCTTATATAGCCAGTACTATATGTTGTTATTCTTAGAACACAGTAGTTAGTAGGACTTCCCTGCTGGTTGGTTCAGTGACTGAGACGCCATGCTCCCAGTGCAGGGGGCATGGGTTCAATCCCTGATCTGGGAACTAGGTTTCACATGGTGCAACTAAAAATAAAATCCCACACACTGCAACTAAAGATCCCACATGCCACAGTGAAGATTGAAGATCCTATATGCCGCAACTAACACTTGGTGCAGCCAAGTAAATAAATTTTTTTTTTAAGAAAAATAATAATGATGAGTCATGTGAGAGACTTTTCAATGTCCTTTTAGATAATGGTCTTTTTTTGATTAAAGCAAGGGGGAGAGATACTGGTAATATAGGAATCACAGCTTTGATCCATTACTCTTTATGAAATTCATGTTATTTGTCTTGCTTTTCCTTTAAGAATATCTGGTTAGGGCCAGTAAAAATATTAACTCCTAGAGAGTTCCCTGAGGTAGCAGTAAGATCTTGAGTAGAAAAAGAACAGGAAACAAAGAGCCCTGCCTTTTGGCAATTTTTGTTAATAGAACTCTCCTTCTGTAGGTCATGAACTTTTGAGTATCCTGAATTTTGAGTTTGCTTCAGTTGAGGTTTTTGATTGTGAGCGGGTACCACCCAGGCTGGAGCTCCAGTTTAGCAACTGGAGAAAGGAGCTGTGATGGAATTAAAGTAACCGTAGCAACCATTATAATGTAAATAAGTCTCCTTGGGAAGGAAATTGAGAGCGTGGGCACTTGTTAGGGCATTTCTTTAGAGATTTTACTATGAGAGCTGACCACCAGTTTGCTATCAAAAACCCGGGGTAACTCCTCCTTGAACACTATCGAGTCCTGTGCATCTCCAGCTTTCTTTAATAGCTTTTTGACAAGCTAGCCCCGTGTATAGAAAGCACAGTGAATCTTTCATGTGCTTATCTTCTTCATACACATAAACACTTCTTTTTCCTCTACTGAAGTTAAAATTTTTCTCACTGTCTTTTGTTACTAACTTTGCTGCAGGTCTGTAGTGCCCAAAGGAAGCCACTTAGGTTTCCAGAAAAACAACGTGGTGTGTGCTTAGCAGACTGTGTTGGCCAAGATTTGCTTATGGTTGAACCGATGGTGCCATGGCTACTCCTTAAGCAGCATGAAAGAGAGAAATCTTTGGTTTCAAATCTCATTACTTTTTTGTTTTAGCATTTAAGCTTTAAGAAATAAAAATTTCTAAATGTTGCATGGTTTTAATGCAGGCTTACTTCGTGGATTTAGAGATTGGATGGCTGGCTGCTGCTGCTAAGTCACTTCAGTCGTGTCCGACTCTGTGCGACCCCATAGACGGCAGCCCACCAGGCTCCGCTGTCCCTGGGACTCTTCAGGCAAGAACACTGGAGTGAGATGCCATTGCCTTCTGCGTTGGATGGCTGGAGGAAGTAATAAAAGTGAAGCCAGAGTATTACCAAATTGAAGTTGGGTTGATAAGTGTAATACTATACTTGTTTACTGTGTCCCTAATGAGTATAGTGGGCTTCCCTTGTGGCTCAGCTGGGAAAGAATTCGCTGCAGTGTGGGAGACCTGGGTTCGATCCCTGGGTTGGGAAGATCCCGTGGAGAAGGGAAAGGCTACCCACTCCAGTATTCTGGCCTAGAGAATTCCATGGACTATACAGTCCATGGGGTTGCAAGGACGAGACTGAGCAACTTGCACTTTCACTTTCTAACGAGTCTAGCAGTTTTAACAAAGAGGTTGTGAGTAAAAAGCTTAGAGTTCTAATTCAAGTTTAACCATTGTCATGTGATTTGGTGCCAAGTAAATAGCTTCTCTCAACCTCTGCTTTCTGTTTGTAAAAGAAGAATGAAAAAATGACTTTGTATTGTAGAAATATTTAAATACAAGAGGAACTGAAATGTAAGTAGTGGTAAGACCTGCCTCTTGAGAAACCTGTATACAGGTCAGGAAGCAACAGTTAGAACTGGACATGGAACAACAGACTGGTTCCAAATAGGAAAAGGAGTACATCAAGGCTGCATATTGTCACCCTGCTTATTTAACATCTATGTAGAGCACATCATGAGAAACGCTGGGCTGGAGGAAGCACAAGCTGGAATCAAGATTACCGGGAGAAATATCAATAACCTCAGATATGCAGATGACACCACCCTTATGGCAGAAAGTGAAGAGGAACTAGAAAGCAGCTTACTCCTTGGAAGGAAACTTATGACCAACCTAGACAGCATATTCAAAAGCAGAGACATTACTTTGCCGACTAAGGTCCATCTAGTCAAGGCTATGGTTTTTCCAGTGGTCATGTATAGATGTGAAAGTTGGACTGTGAAGAAAGCTGAGCGCTAAGGAATTGATGCTTTTGAACTGTGGTGCTGGAAAAGACTCTTTGAGAGTCCCTGGGACTGACTGCAAGGATATCCAACCAGTCCATCCTAAGGGAGATCAGTCCTGGATGTTCATTGGAAGGACTGATGCTGAAGCTGAAACTCCAGTACTTTGGCCACCTCATGCAAAGAGTTGACTCATTGGAAAAGACCCTGATGCTGGGAGGGGTTGGGGGCAGGAGGGGAAGGGGACGACAGAGGATGAGATGGCTGGATGGCATCACCGACTTGATGGACATAAGTCTGAGTGAACTTTGGGAGTTGGTGATGGACAGGGAGGCCTGGTGTGCTGCGATTCATGGGGTTGCAAAGAGTCGGACACGACTGAGCGGCTGAACTGAACTGAACTGAACTGATGATCAAGAACATCATCTGATAGAAGACAGAAATTCTAACTTTCAGGGTAATATTCCTTCCTTACATAGCCTATGTACTTGCTTCAGTTAAGGCTTTCTACTTTGGTTTTGTAAGTTTTTTCCTCCAGCTTTATCCTTTTGTTGAGTTGTCATTGAGATCACATTACTTATTCCTGTGTAACAACTCTTTGTTGCCTTAGCCAGCAACAGCTGAGTTGATTTTTGAGCTTCGAATTCTTGAGCATTTATTACATGTCAAGTTAGGGCTTCCCAGGTGGTGCAGTGGTAAAGAATCTGCCTGCCAATGCAGGAGATGTGGGTTCGATCCCTGGGTCAGGAAGATCCCCTGGAGTGGGAAATAGCAACCTGCTCCAGTGTTCATGTCTGGAGAATCACATGGACAGAGAAGTATGGACAGGCCGCAGTCCATAGAGTTGCAAAGAGTTGGGCATGGCTGAGCATGCACTCACACACACACACGTTTGGAACTGTGTGCATGGGAAATAAGTACAAAATTTATAAAACATAATTTGTGCCATTCAATATAACAGTCATTCAAAGAACTGGGAAACAGCTCTGATGTTACTTTTACTATCTCAAATCTTCTCATCTCTGTGGATATCATTCCTGATTCTCTCAGGTCTTTCTTTCATTTGGTTTAGTTTGCCAGCCCCAGTACTACCATCCTGGTTATCCTCTTCTGAATGTGTTATAAATGGTGAGTTATCACTTTATTTTTTAATTAATTTCTTTTTTATTGAAGGATAATTGCTTTACAGAATTTTGTTGTTTTCTGTCAAACCTCAATGTGAATCAGCCACAGGTATACATATATCCCCTCCCTTTTGAACTTCTCTCCCATCTCCTTCCCCATCCCACCCCTCTAGGTTGATACAGAGCCCCTGTTTGAGTTTCCTTAGCCATACAGCAAATTCCTGTTGGCTATCTATTTTACATACGCTAAGTTTCCATGTTACTCTTTCCATACATCTCACCCTCTCCTCCCCTCTCCCCACGGCCACAAGTCTATTTTCAATATCTGTTTCTCCATTGCTGCCCTGAAAATAAATTCTTCAGAACCGTTTTTCTAGATTTTGTATATATGTGTTGGAATATGATATTTATTACTTCACTGTGTACAATAGGTTCTAGGTTCATCCACCTCATTAGAACTGATTCAAAGGTTTTCCTTTTTAAGGCTGAGTAATATTCCATTGTGTCTATGTACCACAACTTCTTTATCCTTTCATTTGTTGATGGACATCTAGGTTGCTTCCATGTTCTAGCTATTGTAAATAGTGCTGCAATGAACAGTGGGATACATTTGTCTTTTTCAATTTTGGTTTCCTCAGTGTATATACCTCGGATTGGATTGCTGGGTCATATGGTGGTTTTATTCCTAGTTTTTTAAGGAGTCTCTGTACCGTCTTCCACAGTGGCTGTATCAGTTTACATTCCCACCAGCAGTGCCAGAGCATTCCCTTTTCTCCACACCCTCTCCAGCATTTATTGTTTGTAGGCTTTTTGATGATGGCCTTTCTGACCGGTGTGAGGTGATATCTCATTGTGGTTTTGATTTGTGTTTCTGTAATAGTGAGTGATGTTGAGCATATTTTCATGTGTTTGTTAGCCATCTGTATGTTTTCTTTGGAGAAATGTTTAGCTCTTTTTCCCACTTTTTGATCGGGTTGTTTGTTTTTCTGGTATTGAGTTGCATGAGCTGCTTGTGTATTTTGGAAATTAATCCTTTGTCGGTTGTTTCATTTACTATTATTTTCTCCCATTCTGAGGGTTGTCTTTTCACCTTGCTTAGTGTTTCCTTTGCTGTGCAAAAGCTTTTAAGTTTAATCAGGTCCCACTTGTTTACTTTTGTTTTTGTTTCCATTGTTCTAGGAGGTGGGTTATAGAAGATCTCGCTTTGATTTATGTCATCGAGTGTTCTGCCTATGTTTTCCTCTAAGAGTTTTATAGTTTCTGGCTTTAGGTTTTTAATCCATTTTGAGTTTATCTTTGTGTATGGTGTTAGGAAATGTCCTAATTTCATTCTTTCACATGTAGCTGTCCACTTTTCCCAGCACCATTTATTAAAGAGGCTGTCTTTGCCACATTGTATATTCTTGCTTCCTTTGTCAAAAATAAGGTACCCATATGTACATGAGTTTATTTCTGGGCTTTTTATCTTGTTCCATTGGTTTATAATTCTGTTTTTGTGTCAGTACCATACTGTCTTGATGACTGTAGCTTTGTAGAATAATCTGAAGTCAGGAAGCTTGATTCCTCCAGCTCCATCCTTCTTTCTCAAGACTGCTTTGGCTATTCCAGGTCTTTTGTGTTTCCGTATGAATTGTGAAATTTTTTGTTCTAGTTCTGTGAAAAATGCCATTGGTAATTTGATAGGGATCACACTGAATCTGTTGGAGAAGGAAATAGCAACCCACTCCAGTGTTCTTGCCTGGAGAATCCCAGGGATGGGGAGCCTGGTGGGCTGCCGTCTCTGGGGTCGCCCAGAGTCGGACACGACTGAAGTGACTTAGCAACACTGAATCTGTAGATTGTGTTTGGTAGTATAGTCATTTTCCCAATACTGATTCTTCCTACCCAGGAACATGGAATATCTCTCCATCTGTTTATGTCATCTTTGATTTTTTTCATTAGTGTCTTATAATTTTCTGTGTACAGTTCTTTTGTCTCCTTAGGTAAGTTTATTCTTAGATATTTAATTATTTTTGTTGCAGTGGTGAATGGGATTGATTCTTTAAGTTCTCTTTCTGGTTTTTCATTGTTAGTGAGTTACCACTTTTAAGAGGTTATATTCTAATTACAATTCTCAGAAAGCTGCCTAACCTGTAGTGATTTTCTTCTCTGTTCAGTCACTAGTGGTGGTAGTTTAGTCATTAAGTCATGTCCGACTCTTGTGATCCCATGGACTATGTGTAGCCTGCCAAGCTCCTCTGTCCATGGGATTCTCCAGGCAAGAATACTAGAGTGGGTTGCCATTTCCCTCTCCCATCAGTCACTAGACTGTTATTTTATTAACTGAATTTGTGTAAAGTTTTTAAGCTGACAGTACACATCAAAGCTTCATCTTTAGCTTACGGTCAAATAAACTCTCAACTAATTATCAACTAATATTAAAATTGATTCCTTGGGAATTCTCGTGATACAGTGGTTAGGGCTTTGCAGGCTCACTGCCAAGGGCCTGAGTTTGATCCCTGGTCATGGAGCTAAGGACTCCACAAGCCACTTGGCACAGCCGAAAAAATGGAAATACTAGAATATTTTAAATTACTTATGTAACTTGCAATAAATTTTTAAAAATTGATTTCTTACTAGTCACATACTTTTGTTTAGATAAATGCATTTACATGTATCCTTGATAAATTCCATTTTGCATTTTCAGCCCATTGTTTCAATCTATCTGTTCAGATAGTTTTGATTTTCGATTATGACTTTCATGGTATTACCTAATCTTCCCAGGTTTTATATCACTGGGAAAATTTATAAGCTACCACTTGAAACTTCAAGGTGTTGATAAACACTGAAAAAAGTAGGGTCAAATACAGAGCTCTGAGATAACTTGAGAGCCTTCCATCCAGACTGATACTGTTGAAAAAAAATTGTACAATATGAGAATTGGGAATTAAGTTTTATTTGGGTCAAATGAGAACTGCAGACAGCTTTCAGATAGCTCTGAGAAAGTGCTCCAAGGGGTGAGGGGAGGAGCTAGGATATGTAGGAGCTTTGCTACAAAGGGCAGGTAATCTGGAAAGTCACAAGATTACTGGTAAACCATGGAGGAGCCTGGTAGGCTGCAGTCCATGGGGTCGCTAAGAGTCGGACACGACTGAGTGACTTCCCTTTCACTTTTCACTTTCATGCATTGGAGAAGGAAATGGCAACCCACTCCAGTGTTCTTGCCTGGAGAATCCCGGGGACTGGGGAGCCTGGTGGGCTTCCGTCTATGGAGTCGCACAGAGTCGGACACGACTGAAGCGACTTAGCAGCAGTAGCAGCAGCAGAAATGTCAAGGTAAGGAATTTAGCGCTTTCCTGTGTATGGGAAAATGCAGGAGTCCTGCCTCACTGGAATCAGTTTTTTGATATGCATCTTCCTATCTGGGGACAGTGTCCTGTGTTTTCACACCGTAAGCTCCCTCAGGGGTCATGGGGAGGGCTGCAGTCTGATGGCTGCTAGTTGACATGTATTCTTTCCTTCCTGAGTTCCCTCAGGGCTCACTAGCTTGACCATCCTTGGTGGCTGCAATTGCTTGTGACTGTGACGTCCTTGTTATGGCAGGAAATTACTCCATTTCTCAATATCAAGCCATTTATGAATAATCTGAGATGGTTCAGCTTATTCTCAATCCGTCACCTAACGAACATAAGAAACTTTACGAACATAAGAAACTTTACTTTGACCTCAATGAGATGTATTTGACCTACTCTATGTTATTTCTCTGATCTCTCAATCTAGTAGTTTTAAAATTAGGTTAGCATGATTTTTTTCTTATTGAACCCATTCTGGCTTCTAGTGCTTTCTTTACCTCTTCCCTATTCTGTCATAGGCTGACATAGAATATTGCTAGAAATCCTTGTGAAACTTTTTTTTCCCTTTTCAGTTTTATATGGATATAATTGATATATACCATATGTTTAAGGTATACAGCATAGTGATTTGACTTACATACCTCATGAAATGATTATCACAGTAAGTTAGTGAATATCCAGCACCTCATATGGATACAAAATTAAAGAAATAGAAAAAAAATTCTCTTTTGTGAAGAGAACTCTTAGAATTTTTTCTCTTGACAACTTTCACATATAATATTTAGCAATGTTAATTATTTTTATCATGTTGTACATTACATCCCTAGTATTTAGTTATCTTAGTTTGTGCTTTTTGCCTGTCTTCATCAAATTCCCCCTCTTTAGTCCTTGCCTATGGTAAGTACAAATGTGATTTCTTCTTCTATGAATTAGTTAATTTGTTTTGTGTATATGTTTGAAGTATAATTGACTCACAACACTGTTATTTCTTGGTACACAGCATAATGATTTGCTATTTTTATACATTTCAAAGTGATCATCATGTCAAGTCTAGTTACTGTCTGTCCTCATCATACAAAGATAAACATGATTATTGACTATATTCCCCACACAAATACATTTGACTCATTTATTTCGTTACTGAAAATCTGTCTCTCTTAATCTCCCTCACCTAATTTCTCTCTTTCCCCCATCGCCTATGCTCTGGCAGCCATCTGTTTGTTCTCTGTATCTATGACTATTTTCATTTAGTTATTTGTGTTTACTTGTTTTGTTTTTTAGATTTCACATAAAAGTGAAATGCAGTATTTGTGTTTCTCTGACTTGTTTCACTTAGTGTAGTTCTTTCTAGATCCATCTATGTTGTCACAGATGGCAAGATTTCATTCTTTTTTATGGATAAAAAATATTTCATTGTTTGTGTGTGTATACACACACACACACACACACACATATATATATATCTTCTTTTCCATTCATCTGTTGAGACACTTACGTTGCTCCCATATCTTGGCTATTGTAAATAATGTTGCAATGAACATAGGGGTACATGTATGTTTTTGAAATAGTGTTTTGTTTTCTTTGGATAAATACACAGGTATGCAATCGATAGATCATATGGTAGTTCTGTTTTTAATTTTTTGAGGTATCTCCATACTGTTTTTCATAATGGTTGCACCAATTTACTTTCCCACAGTGCAGAGGGTTCTCTTTTTTCTACATCCTCAACAGCACATATTATTTGTCTTCGATGTTGTCCTTCTGACAGGTGTGAGATGGTGTCTCATTGTGGTTTAGATTTGCATTTCCCTCATGGTTGGTGTTGAGCATCTTTTCATGTACCTGTTAGCTATCTGTATGTTATCTTTGTAAAAATGTCTTTCATGTCCTCTGCCTGAATTTTAATTTTTTTTTTCTTTTTTGCTAATGACTTGTATGATTTCTTCATGTATTTTGGATATTAATCCCTTATCGGATATATTTTTTTGCATATATCTTCTTTCATTCAATAGGTGGTCTTTTTGTTCTATCGATAGTTTCCTCTCTGTACAAAAACTTGAGCTACTGGATGCTCTCTTATTATCTTTTCTTCTGTCTCAGGCTTTAATTTTCATTTAACCGTATGTATACTGTCCTTCCCAATCTGGAAGATTATTCTTAATAAAGAAAGTGGAAACAAAATAAGAGTAGAATAGGTCAGGTATTTATCTTTCAGCATAGGGAAAGAGCCTGTCTCATCTTTTTGTATCCAACTTTGCTGGAAAAAGACTGTGTGTTAGCACTTTTCATAAACTTATATTGATCCTCTATTATGTGCCAAACACTGCATTAGATCTGGACTCCAGAGATGAATAAAACGAAGTCTTTTCTTTCAAGGAAGTCACAGTGTAGTTGGAAAGATAAATATAAATTTTTACAGAATAGGAAAGTGAGGTCTGCTGGAGGATGTTCAGAATCCTGTGGTGGTACTCAAGAAAGAGCAACCAGTTGTGTTTAATGGAGGCATGTTGATGTGAGCCTTCACAGAGGAAATTCTGTTTAAGTGGATTTTTAAAGGAAGTATAGTTTTGGGTTGATTGGGGTGGGATAAGTTAAAGGCCAACATCATGTGTCGAGAAATCTTAAAATAGGCCATTATGATTAGAATATAGAATATAAAGGGGAGTCTCAGGAAATGAGACTGGAGAAACAAGCAGGACCATATCAGAAAGGGCCTTGATAACTGTGCTGGAATTTTGACTCTGGTAGGCACATGAGTGTCCTTGAAGGGTTTTTAAGCACAGTATATCTTCAAAACCAGGTCAGAGTCCTTCCTTGTGATATAGTATATAGTATAGTATACTATATAAATCAGTTTAGGCTAGGTTAGGTTGTGGTAACAAATAATTCCCCACTCAGTGGCTTATAATAGCAAGAGATTATTATTTGCTCACACTGCATATCTGTCATGTGGCTCTGTTCCAGAACCAAGGCTAGAGATGCAGCTCTTATCTGAGATGTTGCCCTTGTGGTGGAGGAAAATGAGACTTGATAGAACCATGCATTTCTCTGAAAGCTTCTGTTCAGAAGTAGAATGTATCATTTACTCAGTGATAATGAGTGATATATCTAGATAGAGTTACCCTAATAAAAAATATGTCCATTATGTTATCTAGGTGGCTTCACAGGTGTCTCAGTGGGTAAAGAATCCACCCACTATTCAGGAGACGCAGGAAACACCAGTTCAATTCCTGGGTCAAGCAGATCCCTTGGAGAAGGGCATGACAACCCACCCAAGAATACCTCCAGTATTCTTGCCTGGAGAATCCCATGGACAGAGGAGCCTGGTGGCTACTGTCCGTGGGTTGCATAGAGTTGGACATGACTAGCATGCAAACATGCACAGCAATGAATATATTATTTATGTTGTGAAGATATGGTAAAATATGGTATGTGCTTAGTTGCTTAGTCATGTCTTACTCTTTGAGATCCCATGGAATGTAGTCTGCTACACTCCTGTGTCCATGGGGTTCTCCAGGCAAGAATACTGGAGTGGGTAGCCATTCCCTTTTCCAGAGGATCTTCCCAACCCAGGTATTGAACCCAAGTCTCCTGCATTGCAGGCGGATTCTTTACCATCTGAGCCTATGTAATAATATTCAGCCAACAGAAACTATGTGCACAAGCTTACTTAATAAGAAAGGGAAATGGTCATTAAGTTTTAAGTCATTAAAGGAAAAAATATGGGTTATAAAGTAAGATGAACAGAAAATATCCTTAGGTCATTAAGGAAAAAATATAGGTTGTAAAGTAAGATGAACAGAAAATATCAATTTAATTTAAAATATCAATTTAGTTTAGAGGGAGGGAAGTAGGGATGGAGAGAGAGAGAGAGTGTGTGTATGTGTGTGTCCCCTCCAGTTTGGTTCACTTTAGCCTTATTAGATTGGAATGGTAGTAGATAATACATTGGAGGTGGGGTGAGGCTAGTATTAAAGACAAAGAGAATAGTCAGGCTGTTATGGTTATCTAAGTAAGAGAGGATAAGGGCCTTACCTAAGACAGGAGATAGAGAAGAGGAACCACAATAAGAGAAATAGTAAGATGACAGAAATGATGGAATTTGGTGACATTTGTGTGTTGAGGTGGATGCTCTGTGTTATGAGAGGATGATAAGTTTTTTAGTCTTGTATAATTGAATAAATGGTAGTAACACTTTCTATTTATTTCACAGTCCTTTAAACATAAGAGAATAAGCACTGAACATATCAAATTACCTGTTTTAAGAAAAAATTGATGAGGGAAATGTCTAGAGAGAGTGAAAATGAGATAATTTCTTTTGAAGACAAATTTCTTTTTAGACAAATTTGCTGTTCCAGTCTACTACCCTTTTATTCTAAGTTCTAATTTAAATTGGTAATTTCCAAGTATGAATTTTGGCAGTTGTGGGATGATTTTTAAATCTCTATGCTATCTTGAGGATCTTGTTTTCATCAGCTTGACCCTAAAGAAATTTATGACCAGAGTATTTATGATCAGATAGAAAGATCTATATATTAAGAAAAACTATAACTTTAAGGACTTCCAGGCAGTCCAGTGGATAAGATTCTGTGCTTCCACTGCATAGGTTCAGGTTCCATCCCTGGTCTGGGAAGTTCTTCATGCTAAAGGAGGGAAGATGGTATAATTTTGAAGAAGGCATTAGGGAGTTTTGGTAGAATTTATGGTTCTTTAGAGACAACGTTAATGCTGGGCTTCAGTCTTTCATTTGTTTAAATAGAACAAACATAAAAGGAGCTTGAATATTGCTTCATGTTCTGAGTTTCTCTTTTGGTAGGATGTTCTAGATTTTGGGATATAAATAGACCCCTCCTTTTTAATAACTTTATTGAAGTAAAATTTTATACTGTGAAGTTCATTCACTTAAGGTATACAGTTGAGTGCTAAATATACAAATATTTACAGAGTTGTGTGACCAATCACCATAGTCTACTTTTAAAACATTTTCTGTATCCCCAAAAGAAACCTCAGAGTAGTTATTCCCTACTCCTCCCACTACACCACCATGCCATCTCCAGGCAACCATTAATCTATTTTCTATGTCTATAGATTTTCCAGTTCTGGACATTTCATATAAGTGAAATGCTTGCAATATGTAGTATACTTACAATATAAGTAGACTTCTTAATTTTTAAAGTTTTTCCCTTCCTAAGTGATTTCTTTTGTGTCCCATATTAGAGGTCACTTTAAAGTTTATGATATTTATAGCTCTATCTTATGTGATAAATTGCTTGATTCTTAATTATATTTGTATTCTGTCATTTAATACAATGCTTTGTACATTGTATATAGCAAATAAATAATTTGTAGATTGCATGGATTTTTTATGGATATTAAAAGATATATTTTGTGGATAATTGTCCTAGTGTCTGAATTTCATTTACTGTTGCTTATTTCCATTTTCTCCCCTGACTACTCACTTTCTAGCTGAATAGTGTCTTTACTTACACTACTGATGAAAAGTACTTTACTCAGGTCCTCTTTATTCCTGCAGAATAAATTATTCAGTACTTAGTAGAAGTCAGTGGTTTACTGAAAAGAAGATGAAGTTCATTAGGAGACTGCTGGGTATAGCTTAACAGTTCATTTTTCATTTCCCTTAGACCTTTCCTCAGTGTATAATCTGGATTACCCTGATTAAAGGATTCTGCTTTCCAAATGTAATGTCAGTTGTGTCTAGAACTGCCTTGGTATACCTGCTTGAATGATATCCTCTTCCATTAACCACTAGAGCACAAAGAGATATGGATAGGATAGTATGTACATACATTCCTTTAGTTTATTTATTTATTTATTTTTTCATATATTCCTTTAGTTAGAATCTTCTTAGTGCAGATAACCTTGGATCTGTGAATGCTCTGTCCTGTTTGTGATAAAAAGCAGGTTTTTTTTTTCTTTTTTATCTTTTTGAATTTTGCTTCCTGTAGCCTTTGTTTTGTTTTCCCTGTCATATGTTTTACATGTGACAGAAGACAAAAAGAACACTAGTCAAGTGCCAGATAGAATTTAATAAATGTTATTTTAAATCCAGTAGCTGAGCTTGTGAAAAAAAAGAAAGAAAATCCTCAGTGGGAAAAGTGAAGAGGGTATTTAAAACCAAAGTTGTAGGTACATACGCTAAAGTTATGGCTGCCCTAGGTAAATAAAAGGTTTCAGTTTTAACGGCCATACAGGAAAAAGGGACTTTGCTACTTCCCTCCGTAAAGCTAGTTCCTCAAAAGTTTGCCATATTGTTGAAAAGTTGATATGAACAAAAAAATCTTCTCCAGTGATATAGATGTCAGGGAAGTTCATCCACACTGTGTGAGCTCTGAGAATTTGTTATCATGAACTTCTGTTGTAACCTTGGTTTAGAGTGTCCCTTTTTCTCTACAGTTTGGGGAACCCAAAGCCAAGAAATTAATATATAAAGTAGTCCTAAATTAGTGATGGTCCCATGATATCAGGATGAAACAAATGTAAAACTTCTCTATAGGAATATCTTCAGTGTAGGCCACACAGGATTCCCACAGCTAAAGGTGTTCTACAGATTTTTTTTTTTGAAAAGTGGAACTTTAAAAAATATAGTTGTTGAAATTTAAAACTCAGTGGACAATGTCAATGGTAGAATGGATAGATTGTATATTCATGCAATGGAATACTGTAAAGCAATGGAAATGAATAAATTGCTGGCATGTATAAGATCATGTTTGAATAATGATAATGCTGAATGAGGGAAGCCAGACAAAGAGTACATACTATATGATTTTATTTATATACAGCTAAAAACCCTAACGTATATTAGAAGTCATGACTCAATCTTTGAGGAAGAGGGAGGGGTTAGTGATTAGGGAGGGGGCAAGAGGGAGATTTCTGGAGTGCCAATAACATTACATTTTTTTACCTTGGTGGTTGTTACATGATTGTCTCACTTGTGATAATTTATTGAGCTTATGATCTGTATACTTGTTCAATCTAAAAGAAAGCAGGAATCAAAAATGTGATAAATATCATAGAAAAGATAGGATAAAAGCACAGTAAAAGGTGGTAGAAATAAGTTCAAATGCATCAGTAATCATACTAAAGTATATGAATTATACTTACCAGTTGAAAGACAGATTGTCTGTTCTATCATGTTTCCAAGATGGTTGACATGTGTACCATCCTCCCACCTACAGGTGGAGTTTTTTCCTCCATTCATCTTGAATCTGGGCTGGCTTTTGTGACTTGCTTAAGCAATAGAATATGCCAGAAGTGACATCCTGGGACTTTCAGGGCTAGGACATGAGAAACTTTGCTGCTTCTATCTAGCCTTTTCGAACATTCTTTTTTCGAGTGTTCTCCCATGGAATATTCATTCTGGGGACCTAGCTGTCATGCTGTGAGAAGCCCAACCCAGATGGAGAGGCCCAAATGAGTTCCCAGCCAACTGCCAGCATCAATTGCTAGCCATATAAGTGAGTTAAGGAATCATCTTGGATATTCTAGACCCAGCAGACATCATATGGAGAAAAACCCGGGTGCCAGGCATATGGACCTAGTCTAGTCATCATCATCAGCCATCAGAGTCACCCTACCTGAGGTCCCAGAGGTCACAGAACAGACATAAGCCTTTCCTACTGTACCTTGTCTGAATTCCTGACCCTCGGAATTATAACATAATAAAATGGTTGTAGTTCTATGCCAGTAGACTTTGGGGTAGTTTGTTTATAACAATAGATAATTGAAATAGAATTTGGTACCTAGAAGTGAAGTGCTGTTATAATCTAAAATATGGATTGGCTTTGGGACTTGGCAGTGGACAGAGGCTGGAGGGACCTTGAGGAGACTGTTGATGAAGTTTTGAAAAACAAAAAAGTATTACTAGAGGCTGGATAAAAGGGAAACTTTGTTATGTGTTGATGGTGGTACAAGGTTTATTAACATTGACACATGTGGGCTCATGAAAGATAGAAAATTTATTTAATATATTCATTTTATCTAAGAAGTTTTCTGGACAGAAGGTTGAAAAGTGTTACCTAACTTCTCATGACAAGGTGAAAATACAGAGATGAATGAGCTAAAAAATGAACTGTTCAGTTTTCAAGCAGAACTTAGAGGGAAAATATTTCTAACACAAGCTCTGTTGTTACGTTAGGAAATAAAACTTTTTTCATCCCTAGTTGCTCCAGATAGCCAATGATTTCTAAAGAAATGGCTTCAGAGCAAAGATTAAGTTAAACATGATGCCAATAAAACATCACCTCAAAGTAAATAAAGATCTCAAGGATGCAACTGTAAATCCCTTTGTTAATAAGACTTCTGAAAGATTTAAGGCAGTGCCTCATAGAACTTTTCAGCTACACACACACAAAAAAGTCTAAAGATCTAAAGGGAATGCATCCTAGATTCTCTTTATTAGACAATAGGGCTTCTAAGAATTTTAAGGGTATTTTCTTACAGTAGCCTCACATAAAAATTAAAATAGAGAAAATGAGTATAGCTCTGTCTATTGAAGTGAACTCCCTATAAGATTCATAGGAAATCTGCAAGGATTTTTAATAGACTGTATGTACTGATTATAGCAACTTCAGCATGAAGTAAAAGGAGCAGAGACAATAAAAAATGAAAATAGGCCTTTGAACTTCCCAACCATCTACAGGCAGGAAGCAGGCTAAGAAGTCTACTCCACTGCAGATATTAACCATCTCTTATGTAAAAGGAAGGATGACTCAGGGTGGAGCCAAATTTTGAAGAATCTCAGGAAATAAGGCTGGGCTGTAACCAAGAAACTGGTGATATTTGATTAAATTTCACAGTTGCTGTGGAAGAAAAATAACTGCTATATATCTCCTGTTCCTTCTTCATATTTTGAATGAGAGTGTCTGTTATGGTTTTACTAAGTCAGTCTTACTATTGTGCGATTATATGTTGGGTGTGTGGGAGCAGATAATTTGTCTCTTTATTCAGATCAAGAGGAATAATACTCCAGTAGCTGTACCTGAGGAACTGCATCTGAGGAACCTCAATCACACCTGGACCTGAATTAGATATCAAGATTCTGGACATCAAGCTGATGCCATAATCAGATGAGACTTTTGGAGGTCTTAGGAGAGGGTGAGTGTATTTTGCATGTGGGAGGGATCTGTTGGGACCAGAGGGTGGTTTGTGGTAACTTTGTCTCCAAAGTGGCTGTCATTGATCTCTTCCCTTCTTGCCATTCAGAGGTGAAGTCTATTTCTCTCCTCCTTTTGAATCTGAGATGGCCTAGTGGCTTGTGTGACCAATTGAATGGGACTTCCAAGACTAGGTCATGAGAAGGCGAGCAGCTTCTGCCTTGGTATGCCTCTTGGAATACTTGCTCTCAGAACCAGCCACCATGCTATGAGAAGCCCAGGTCAAATGGAGAGGACATGTGTAGGCGCTGGTTGATAGTCCCAGTGAGCTACCACCAAACAACCAGCATCAACTAACTGTCAGTCATGTGAGTGTGTGAAGGAATCATATTGGACAGTCCAGCCCTAGCAAACATCACCTGGAGAGAAGAACCGAGGTCCCAGCCAAATAGCTCCTCTTGAGACATCCCAGCCATCTTCATCCATTCAAGTCATCCATCCCATCTGAGGTTCCAGACATTATGGATCAGAGACACTTTGTCTCTCCTGTGCCCTATTAGAATTTCTGGCCTACAGAATCATAATAAATAATCATCATTTACCATTATTTGGGAGTAGTTTTCTTTTTCTTTTTTTAATGCAGTAATAGATGATTGAAACATTGTCAGAATAAATAGAAAACAATCCATCTCTATGCAGTTTATAGGAGGCATACTTAATAAAATATAAGGAATCAGAGAGATTGGAAGAAAGGTATGGAAAAACATTTTCTAAAAGAAAGCTAGTACAGCAGGATAATAGTAGGCAAAGTTAACTTGAAGGTAAAAATTATTATTATAGTTAAAAATCATCATAAAATATTATAAGGAGGCTATTCTAACTCCAAATCAGTATGCATTCAATAGTATGGCCTCAAATTTTATATAAGTAGAATAGAGATAGAATATTAAATATATAGAAAAAATTTTTAATAGACTGTATGTACTGATTATAGCAACTTCAGCATGAAGTAAAAGGAGCAGAGACAATAAAAAATGAAAATAGGCCTTTGAACTTCCCAACCATCTACAGGCAGGAAGCAGGCTAAGAAGTCTACTCCACTGCAGATATTAACCATCTCTTATGTAAAAGGAAGGATGACTCAGGGTGGAGCCAAATTTTGAAGAATCTCAGGAAATAAGGCTGGGCTGTAACCAAGAAACTGGTGATATTTGATTAAATTTCACAGTTGCTGTGGAAGAAAAATAACTGCTATATATCTCCTGTTCCTTCTTCATATTTTGAATGAGAGTGTCTGTTATGGTTTTACTAAGTCAGTCTTACTATTGTGCGATTATATGTTGGGTGTGTGGGAGCAGATAATTTGTCTCTTTATTCAGATCAAGAGGAATAATACTCCAGTAGCTGTACCTGAGGAACTGCATCTGAGGAACCTCAATCACACCTGGACCTGAATTAGATATCAAGATTCTGGACATCAAGCTGATGCCATAATCAGATGAGACTTTTGGAGGTCTTAGGAGAGGGTGAGTGTATTTTGCATGTGGGAGGGATTTGTTGGGACCAGAGGGTGGTTTGTGGTAACTTTGTCTCCAAAGTGGCTGTCATTGATCTCTTCCCTTCTTGCCATTCAGAGGTGAAGTCTATTTCTCTCCTCCTTTTGAATCTGAGATGGCCTAGTGGCTTGTGTGACCAATTGAATGGGACTTCCAAGACTAGGTCATGAGAAGGCGAGCAGCTTCTGCCTTGGTATGCCTCTTGGAATACTTGCTCTCAGAACCAGCCACCATGCTATGAGAAGCCCAGGTCAAATGGAGAGGACATGTGTAGGCGCTGGTTGATAGTCCCAGTGAGCTACCACCAAACAACCAGCATCAACTAACTGTCAGTCATGTGAGTGTGTGAAGGAATCATATTGGACAGTCCAGCCCTAGCAAACATCACCTGGAGAGAAGAACCGAGGTCCCAGCCAAATAGCTCCTCTTGAGACATCCCAGCCATCTTCATCCATTCAAGTCATCCATCCCATCTGAGGTTCCAGACATTATGGATCAGAGACACTTTGTCTCTCCTGTGCCCTATTAGAATTTCTGGCCTACAGAATCATAATAAATAATCATCATTTACCATTATTTGGGAGTAGTTTTCTTTTTCTTTTTTTAATGCAGTAATAGATGATTGAAACATTGTCAGAATAAATAGAAAACAATCCATCTCTATGCAGTTTATAGGAGGCATACTTAATAAAATATAAGGAATCAGAGAGATTGGAAGAAAGGTATGGAAAAACATTTTCTAAAAGAAAGCTAGTACAGCAGGATAATAGTAGGCAAAGTTAACTTGAAGGTAAAAATTATTATTATAGTTAAAAATCATCATAAAATATTATAAGGAGGCTATTCTAACTCCAAATCAGTATGCATTCAATAGTATGGCCTCAAATTTTATATAAGTAGAATAGAGATAGAATATTAAATATATAGAAAAATGAATACAGGAAGAAAATTATAGAAATTATAAGAAAAATATGGATCTATAAAGAACATCTTTTTCAATAATTGGTCAAACTTACAAATTTGAGAAGAGTTGAAAAACATCAAGTTAGATTTGGTGGGCCTCTACAGAGCCCTGCATCTAATAATACATGAAAATATACTTTCTTTTTAAGTAACTTAAAAAAAACTGAACACATACTCAATTTGTAAAGTAAGTCTCAACAAAACCAGTGAATGGTATTATGCAGACTATGTTCTCTTACTCTGGTTGCTATTGAAATTAAACCAAAAGATGATCAAAGTAACTTTATTTGGAAGTTTAAATGCATGCCTTGAATAACTCATATCAAAGAAGAAATAATAATAGAAATTAGAAATAAAACTAACTTATCAAAACTGACTCTGGAAGAAATAAAAACCTGAATAAATCTATATTCATTAGACATATTGAATTATAAATAAATATCTACCTACTAGAAAAGAGACACATATGAAATTTTTTATAGTTTTATAGAAGTATAATTGACAAACAATAAACTGAACATATTTAAAAAGTATACAGCTTGGAAAGTTTTGACATTGGTATTCAACCATGAAACTGTTATCACAATTAAGTTAAAGAATATATATTAAGTTAAAGAATATATCACTTCTCAAGTCTTCTGCTCCTTCCTACTACCTCACCTAGGCAATCAGTGATCTGCTTTATAATAGATAAGTTTGCATTTTCTAGAATTTTATTAAATGTAACCATACAATATATACTCTTTTGTGAGGGTGGGGGATATTATACTTTATTCACTTAGCATTATTATTTTGAGATTTATTCGTATTGTTAGTGGTCAGAGGCTCGTTCCTTTTTATTGCTTAGTAGTATTCCATTGTATGGCTAGATAAGCTTTAGCTTTGTTTTTCACTTGTTGACAGACACTTGGGATATTTCCAGCTTGGGGTGATTATAAATAATGCTTCTGTGAACATCTGTGTAGAAGTGTTTGTAGACATATGCTTTCATTCCTCTTTGTTAAATATCGAGGAGTATAATAGTTGGATCATATCAGTGTATGTTTAAGAAACTGCAAAGTGGCTTTACCATTTTATAGTCTCACTGGCAGCGGTTTGAGTTCCTCCACATCCTTGTCAACATTTGGTATCAGAATTCTTTATTTTTAGCCATTCTAAGTGTATAGGGGGCTTCCCTGATAGCTCACCTGCAATGCAGGAGACCCCAGCTCGATTCTTGGGTCAGAAGATCCCCTGGAGAAGGGATAGGCTTTCCACTCCAGTATTCTTGCCTGGAGAATCCCCATGGAGAAGGTAGCCTGGCAGGCTACAGTCCACGGGGTCGCAAAGAGTTGGACAGTTCCGAGTGACTAAGCACAGCAAGTGTATATAGCATATAGTTGGATTTGCTTTAAATCATTTGACAATCTGTTTTTTTGGCTTTTTTTTAACTTTTTATTTTGTACTGGGGTACAGCTGATTAACAATATTGTGATAGTTTCAGGTAAACAACAAAGGGACTCAGCTGTCCATATACATTTATCCAGACAGTCTGTTTTTCAGTTGATTTTTTTGAATCACTTATGTTTAAACTCATTTTTGATATGGTTAGATTTAAATCTACTATCTTGCTGTTTGTTTTCTATATGTCTCATCCGTTCTAGTTCCATTTTTTTCTTTCTGTCATATTTTGCATTAATTATTTTTATCATTCTTTTTTTGTTGTAATAGTTGTTTAAAATTTGACTTATAGTATACGTCTTCATCTTATCACAGTTTGCCTTTAAATGATGTTTTCCTTGTGTTCTCCCCTACAGTATAAAAAGTTTACAACAAACTAAAAAAGTTAAAGTTTACAATGGTTCTCATACAACAGAAGATAAACTCCCCTTTCTTCCCTCTCAGCCTTTATGCAGTTTTTGTCATAGATTTTCTCCTTATGAACTCTATGCCTTCTTATGATGATTTTTATATCAATAATAAACTATCTTAGAAAGAGATCTAAATAATAAGAAAAAAGTTTCATAAAATATCCATGTGTTATTTTTTCTGATACCCTTCATTTCTTTGTGCAGATTGAAATTTTCATCTGGTATAGTCTTTCTACTTAAAGGGTATATTTTAACATTTCTTCTAGTGTGCCCTACTGTTAAATAATTATTTTGTGTATCAGAAAATGTTTTTATTTCACCTTCATTTTTGAAATATATTTTTTGCTGACTATGGAATTGATGGTTGACAGTTTTTTTTCCTTTAAAGCTGTTTCTTCACTATTGACTTGCACTGTTTCTGATGAGAAATCTTTTGCCATCCTTATCTTTGTTTCTCTTTTTTTCTGACTACTTTTTAAGATTGTTTTTTACCAGTGGTTTGGACAATTTGATTAATATGTTTCTAATTTAGTTGTCCTTATGTTCTCATTCTTGGGGCCCATTGAGCATCTGAGACCTATAGATACATTGTTTTTATCAAATTTGAAAAATTTGGCCATTATTATTTTAAAAATATTTTTCTGTCCTTTTTCCATCTCCTTCAGGGAATTCAAATTACATGTATAGTAAGCTGCTTAAAGGGTTACACTCGCTGATGGTCTTTTTTACCCTTTTTTCCTCTCTGGTTCATTTGGATAGTTTCTTTTGTTGTGTCTTCAAGTTTACGCATCTCTTAATTTGGTTTTGTCACATCTTCCGTTAATTCTATCCAGTGAGTTTTTCGTCTCATAGTTTCTATCACTGGAAGTTTGATGTAGACCTTTAAAAAATCTCTCTCATATTTCTACATAGTTTTTTTGAGTATAGAATACAGGTATAATAACTGTTTTAATCCCCTTGTCTGCTATTAATAATTCTAACATTTGTGTCACTTCTGTGCTGGTTTCATCTGATTGATTTTTCTCCCCCCCTTTTTTTTTTTTTTGGCATGCAAAGATCTTGGTTCCTAGACCAGGAATTGGACTCATGGCCCCTGCAGTGGAAATGCAGAGTCTTAACCATTGAACTGTCAAGGAAATTCCAATTTTTCTCATTTTATAAGTCATATCTTCCTGATTCTCTACATGTCTGATAAGCTTCCTTAGCCCTGGAGAAGGAAATGGCAACCCACTCCAGTATTGCCTGGGAAATCTCATAGACAGAGGAGTCCGGCGGGTTATAGCGTGGGGTTGCAAGAGTTAGATGTGACTTAGCAACTAAACCACCACCACCAAACTTGCTCAGGTTCCACTATGCTGTGCTCAGTTGTGTCTGACTTTTTGTGACCCCATGGACTGTAGCCCACCAAGGTCCTCTGTCCATGGGATTTTCCCAGCAAGAATACTGGAGTGGGTTGCCATTTTCTCTTCCAGGGATCTTCCCAGCCCAGGTTTCAAACCCAAGTCTCTTGTGTCTCCTCCGTTGGCAGGCAGATTCTTTTCTTTACCACTAGCGCCACTGGGAAGCCCTTTCTTGTGTTCCAAACGTGAATTTTACCTTGTTGAGTACTGAGTCTTTATCTTTGTTTTGTATCACAGTTAAGTTATTGATAGTTTGATCCTTTCTGGTCTTGCTTTTAAGATTTGTTAGGTAGAGCCAGAGCAGTTTTCCCTCTAGGGTAATTATTCTCTACCCAGTACTCTATAAATGATGGGGTTTTCCACTCATCTGAACACTTAAGGAGATTCTGAACACTTGTCTCCAGAGTATTCTCTCTCTACAGCCCTCTCTTTTCCAGCACTCTGTCCTGCCAAGTCTCAACTTCATCTCAACTAAGTTAGTCTGCTGGGCTAAAAATAAGTCTGAAGGAAGTAAGTTGAGGCATTCCTAGAACTCACCTTGCTTGTCTCTCAGGATTCACTGTCCTTTGTTCATTGTGTGATGAGCAGTGTCTTCAAAACATTTCGTGGTATATTTTTTGTTCTTTTGTTTGTTCTTTGAGGCAGATAGGTTAGTCCTTTACATGTTACCCCATATTGGCAGGAAATAGAAGTCCCCTATTTTTTATACCTCTTAATATACTTAAAATGTTTTGTGATAAATATATAAGCCAAACAAGTATATTTGTCAAAGGTAAGGTAGTGATTAGAAACTGCCAGACTTGGGTTAAACTTTAATTTATCAAACATTTCAGGAGACTAAAGCTTTATATTTTGGGTGTTCTTAAGGTAATTCCTTTTGCTTTGATTCTATTAGCATTCACTGGTTATTTTTAAAACAAAGAGATTTATTATGTTCTATGATTTTATGAATAGAGCAGTACTTCTTGTACTACAGGCCATGAGGCCTGAACTCACATCACTATCTTGTTTCATATTAGCTTCCAAATAGCATCAGGTGGTCATTTTTTACTTTGAAACCAGTTTACTAATCTGGTCTGATTTGATCTTGTGACCTTAGAAAAGAAACCTCCCAGGAATAGAATAAAAAGACATACTGAGGCTTTAAAAAACAAAATGGAGATCCAAATATTAAAGCTGTTTAAATATCTTTAAACTTTTCTACAATGGAGTAATTCAGCCTGGTTAATGAATTATTTAATTTGGATTATTGTTTTACTGTGAATAATTTATTTTCAAGATTTCCTGTGTTCTAGCTGAATAGTTTAAGGGAATTGATAAGGACGTAAATTCTGTTGATGGACCTAATAAAAGAAAGAAAAACAGGGGCTGATTCTGAAGTTGAAATGAGAGAGCTGGCTAGTCGTCTCAGAGAAGTAGGGTCATCTGACAAAAGTGAGGAATAGGAAAATTCAGCTTCTAGTTGGCATAGAAAAAGCTTAGAATGTCTCTTTGGGTGGTTGTTCTGGAGCAGTATGATTCTCACCTTTCTGGGGGTGAGGAATTCTCTTCTAGGTTACCATTTTAACTCTTGCTTCCCCCTACACCCCATATTGCATATGCAGTTGTTGATTAATTGACAAGGAGTAGGAATGGAATTTTTTTTTTAAATAAATTTTTGCCATAGCAGTAAAATATATCAAGAAATAGACATTTTGGGGTATTCCCTAGCAGTCCAGTGATTAGGACTTGGCGCTTTTACTGCTGAGGGCCTGGGTTCAGTCTCTTGTCAGGGGACTAAGATCCCACAAGAAGCTGCGTGGAATGGGCCAAAAAAAACAAAAGAAAATTCACATCAGTTTCTGAAGGGTTTTTTTTTTTTTCCCCAAACAGGAGTACTGCAGTTTTTACTGTATCAATTTATAGAATTACAGCTCTAGGAATGTGGGCAAATTTCTTGTTTCTTCCACAATTTTTTATTTTTTTAGCTGTGCTGGGTCCTCGTTGCTTCACAGGCTTTTCTCTAGTTGTGGCAGTGGGGGCTGCTCTCTAGTCGTGATGTGTGGGCTTCTCATTGTGCAGCACAGGCGCTAGGGCACACAGCCTTCCCTAGCTGTGGCACATGGCCTCAGTAGTGTGGCTCCCGGGCTCTAACCCACACGCCCAGTTGTGCTGCAGGAGCTTAGTTGCTCCATGGCATGTGGGATCTTCCCAGATCAGGGATCAAAACCATGTCTCCTGCTTTGGCAGGCAAACTCTATACCACTGAGGATACCAGGGAAGCCCCACAGTATTTTTATAAAGGTGAAATTCAGTTAAAATGCCTAGGAGTATCAAAGATTAGAAGACATGGTATCGAGGAGTCCAGTGCTGCTTGAGGGTGAATGAGAGGGTGAGACAGCCAGCTCTAGGTGTTTGCATTTATATGTATGTTTGTACATATGTATTTATAGCCAGCATTAGCTGTTTCGGGCTATAGTCTTCCCTTTCTTTCCTGTCTGTGTCCTCCTTGATATATTTATGTACACAGCCTTTCTTCTGATGTATTATAAGTGTATATGTATGTATTTACAACTAGCATCAGCTGTGTTTAAGGTTGCATTCTTTTCTTTCTCTCCCATCTGCGGTTTCTTTGAGTCATTCCTTCAAGAGCTCACCCAGGTTTGTTTAACTGAATTAAACTTTGTTAGAATAAGGCAGAGTTCACTGCTTAGAGATGCCTAATGGAGAATTCACTGGGTAAAGAAATGAACAGTTCTCTGTGTCCTGCGATGAGCAGCTTTTCTACCCTGACCAGGAAGGATTATTTTGCCAAAGTCTTCCCATGGTGTCAGGGAACTGGGATTGAGGACTCTAACTTTGGCAAGTCTTAATGAAAAGGAAAAAAAATTACAAAGGAAAGAATTTAGGTCCAAGGACTAAGTGCTAATCTCTCTCCAAAGGGAAATGTTCTTCCTGACCTTGTAGAATCCATGTGATTAAAATTCTTCATTTCTTGTGTTATAATTGTGAGCAGTAATCCTCTCTCTTTAAACTAGGACACCCCCTCCCATGAATTTTAAATTTTAGGTATATTAAACAAACTAATTTTAGAGCAGTGTTCTTTTAGGGTAAAAATGAAAGAATTGAGGTTATGCAACAGATTTTCCAGGCAAGAGTACTGGAGTGGGGTGCCATTTCCTTCTCCAGGGGATCTTCCCGACCCAGGGATCGAACCTGGGTCTCCCGCATTGCAGGCAGATGCTTTAACCACTGAGCCACCAGGGAAGACTATGTTAATTTAATCATGCGAAATGCCGGGCCGGATGAAGCACAAGCTGGAATCAAGATTGCCGGGAGAAATATCAATAACCTCAGATACACAGATGATACCACCCTTATGGCAGAAAGTGAAGAGGAACTACAGAACCTCTTGACGTAGGTGAAAGAGGAGAGTGCAAAAGTTGGCTTAAAACTCAACATTCAAAAAACTAAGATCATGGCATCTGGTCCCATCATTTCATGGCAAATACAAGGGGAAACAATGGAAGCAGTGACAGACTTAATTTTCTTGGGCTCCAAAATCACTGCAGATGGTGACTGTAGCCATGAAATTAAAAGACATTTGCTTCTTGGAAGAAAAGTTATGACCAACCTAGACAGCATATTAAAAAGCAGAGACATTACTTTGCCAATAAAGGTATGTCTAGTCAAAGCTATGGTTTTTCCAGTAGTCATGTATGGATGTGAGAGTTGCACTATAAAGAAAGCTGAGTGCTAAAGAATTGATGCTTTTGAACTGTGGTGTTGGAGAAGACTCTTGAGAGTCCCTTGGACTGGAAGGAGATCCAGCCAATCCATCCTAAAGGAAATCAGTCCTGAATATTCACTGGAAGCTGAAACTCAGTATTCATTGAAGCTGAATATTCATTGAAACTCAATATTCATTGAAGCTGAAACTCAATCCTTTGGCCACCTGATGCGAAGAGCTGACTCATTTAAAAGATTCTGATGCTGGGAAAGATTGAAAGCGGGAGGAGAAGGGGACGACAGAAGATGAGGTGACTGGATGGCATCACCCACTCTATGGACATGAGTTTGAGCAAGCTCTGGGAGTTGGTGAAAGACAGGGAAGCCTGGTGTGCTGCAGTCCATGGGGTCACAAAAAGTCAGACATGACTGAGTGACTGAACTGAACATGTAATGTAAGATGGTATAGTTGTAGACATGATCAGAGTTCTGTGTGTTATAGTGCAGTAGTTCTCAAACTTCTTGGTCTCAGGACTAAAAACATGAGGATCCCAAAGAGCTTTTGTGTAAGTTTTTATATCTATCAGTATGCACTGTGTTAGGAGTTAAAAATGATAATTTAAATTTGTTTTATTTATTTAATATAATAATAATAAATATATCATGTTACTATGTATTTAAAACTGAGAAATGTAAACAGTTTTATATATTTTAGAAATAATCAGTCCATTACATGTTAGCATAAATAACATTTTCATGCAAAATGACTATATTTTCCAAAACATGCAAACATTTAGTGGGAAGAAAGGCACTGTTTAATATTTTTGCAAATCTCTTTGATATCTGACTTCATTAAAAATAACTTGAATTGTATATCTGCTTTTGGATTTGATCTGGTGTGTTTCCACATGTTGTGTATCATCTGGAAAATTCCACTAAAGATGATGAGATGATGAGAGTGAAAAAGGGAAATATCATCTTAGTATTATCACCAAAATACTTTTGATCTCAGGCATCTCCTGAAAGTGCCTTGCTATCTCCAGCAGGTTCCAAACCACTCTTACCAGACTGTTTGTTTGTAGGAAAAAAGAAGCACAGAAGTTATCACCATTGGATAAAGCAAAAATTTCCATGTTTTTAATCAGAACTGGCTGTTTAACCTACTAATTAAGCGGTATAACATCCAGACTCTAGAACTTAAGTGGGTGGTATAGTCAAAACCGCCAAGCACTGAACTGGGAATCAGTCCCAGTTCATGTGCTTTTTAAAAGTAGTTATTGATCAATGTTTTTGTGTGCTATTGTTAACCAATGGGAGAAGAAAATTGAGCCATATCCCTGGGGATGCACGGAAGAATTTGAGAGATAAGAATGACCTTTTAAAATAATCTAGTCATAGGATTTTAAACTTTCAGAATGGAAAAGTACCCAAGAGGTCATCTAATCCAATCCTTGAGCACTGTAATAATTACAAGTAGTACTTGTGATGTACAAACCAAGTGCTTTACATACAGTTTCTCTGTCTTGTTATTTTTATCTTTACTGTTTCTTTTAAAATTTTTTTTATAGTGGACAATGTATACTATGTACTGTATCACTCACTTAGTACTATCTCTACCCACTCTACTCTCCTACCTAGTTATTGGATGCAATTCTAGACATTCTATATCATCTATAAACATTTCCACATACATATACTTTAAAAGATAAAGGCTTTGAATAAATAACCATTATTCCGTTATCACACTTAAACATTTAACAATATTTCTTTAACAGCATCAGAACCCAGTGAGTGTTTTGCATTTCTGTGATTGTATCAATTGTATCATATATACATACTCCTTCCCCAGTGTGTTTGAACTGAGATGCAAATAAATTTGTACAATACAGTAGTTGATTCATCTTTTTAAGACTGTTTTAAGACTTTTAAGACTTTTTAAGTCTGTTTCTTTCTCTTTTCTTTCATAATTTTTACTTGTTGAAAAACAAGAGCTTTCTGAGTCATATGTCTTGTAGAGTTTCCTTGAGTCTGAATTTTGCTGATTGCATCTCTGTGGTACTTTTAGCGTGTTCCTTTCCCCTCTGCATTTCCTGTAAATTGGTACTTAAATTTAGAACTTTGCTCAGACTTGTTCATGAGTGGTTAAGTACTTCCATCAGGAGGTACTACCTCTCTTTTTGTGATGTCAGTAGCTATTAATGATCTTTGCTTAGGTCCATTAAATCATTAATAGCGAATGGTGATATTCTCTAATCTATTATTCTGTATTTATTAGATGGAATACTTCTAGAACAAGAAACTTTCCCTTATCTACTATTTGATTACCCAGTGGTCTATATAGTTCATGTAAGAAAGTCAGGATGAATGCTTGATTCTTTCTTTTATTCATCTATTTTCAGAATGAGAAATTGGTTCACTAGCATTTGCCAGATGTGACCAGTTAGTTTTGGTTTGGTTTGGTTTGGTTTTGGTATCATGAATGCCTGGATTTAATGTTTTTAAAAATGTATTTCAATCCATTGCTGTCATAATTACACATTTTTCCTTTCCTAGTAATTTTACATATTTGCTAAATAGACTAAACTTGAAGATGAGGGCATTTCTTAGTTATCCTTGTGACCCTGGTACCTAGCACATGGCTTTCAATAAATGTTTAAATGAATGAATGAATATTCTGAGCAGCATTTTGAAATAGGAGTTCATTTTAGAGACATGACTGAGGACACTGTCAAATATGGTTTCTCTGCTTGATCTGAGAAAAGCTAATATAACAGTGAAAAATATTCTGGGTGAATGTAAAAGAAAAAGGCATTTTTAAAAAAGTAAATGCTATTTAATTTCTGATTGTTAGAAGACATTGAATTGTTTACTCCATTATTTCTAGTCAGTCTTTTCATTGAGTTTTTGCTCAAAGGAATAAATCATAATCTTTCACTTCTCTTGCATATAAGATAAATAACATTTAAAAAGCACCCTCCCCACCCCTACCCCATCTGTTCTTTCCTCCCTTAATATAAATGGCAAAGATTTACATCCTCATCAAGCACACATTCCCCCTCGGTTTATCCTTTTATTTTACAAAACTCTAAAAAAAATATTTCTGGAGAGTAATGCAAAATTAAGTACCGACCATTTGCTAGGCACTTGTTTGAGCATTTTTGCATAGAATATGTATAATTTATTCTTGTTGTCGTACAGTCGCTAAGTTGTGTCCGACTCTTAGTGACTCCAAGGACTGCAGCACGCCAGGCTTCTCTGGCCTTCACTGTTCTTACCAAAACCATATTAAGTAGATAGGATTATTATCATCCTCTCCATTTTTAGATGAAGTAATCGAAGAATAGAAATTAAGTAACTTGCCCAGGGTTATACAACTAGTGAATATTAGAGCCAGGATTCAAATTGTGTATTCTTTCTCCAGAGCTTGGGCTGTTCAATTCCCTCTAGTGACTTAACTGCAGACTATTGCAGAATGGGATGATGTTCTTAAAAGAATTTTATGGTCATATGGTAAAATTATTTAGTGTCACAAATCTCTCATTTTATAAAGATAAATAATTAAGGCTAAACCAGTTTTCTTTTTTTTTTTTTAGTGTAACTTTATTCTTAGAAAGTGAAAGTCACTCAGTTGTGGCCTACTCTTTGTGACCCCATGGACTTTATAATCTTCAGGCCAGAATACTAGAGTGGGTAGCCTTTCCCTTCTCCAGAGGATCTTCCCAACCCAGGGATCAAACCCACGTCTCCCACATTGCAGGCGGATTCTTTACCAGCTGAGCCACAAGGGAAGCCCAGGAATACTCGAGTGGGTAGCCTATTCCTTCTCCAACAAATCTTCCTGATCCAGGAATCAAACCGGGGTCTCGTGCATTGCAGGCAGATTCTTTACCAACTGAGCAAAGTCAGTCTTAATTTTTTCTCCAAGTCATCATTTCATTTACTTTATATTAAAGCAAATAAGCATGAACAAGTTCTTATTATTCTCTATTTATAAGACATTAGATTTATGGAATTTGGAAATCTTAAACATTTTTAGGAGTAACAGTACTTATAACATTTGTTTGCCCTCACTTTCCATTTGCTCAGGTAATTATAACTTGTTTTGTTACTTACAAGTTCGTAGCATTCTACCTGAGCACTGAAGAGGCAATTGTCTTAGTTTCTTCATCTCTCTTTGCTTCTATCATACTATTAATATGAGTTTATACATGAGAAAGAGAAGATAACTCAAAGGGACTGTAATAATCAGCAGTTTTATAGCTAAGGCTATAATACATATAATAGAGTCTGTTGGTTGTGCAAAATTCCTTACTGACTGGCTATATTTTACTCCTTTCTCTCCTTCTCAGTAAAATTGAATGTAATATGAGAATGAAAGTGCCATTAATAGAGAAGACTTTGAATTTAATTTATTTATAAAAAGATTAAGTATTATTATGAATAAGTTTTCTGGGACACAGCTTTACAACTTGACTTCTAGATTGAGAAACATTACCTTGTTTTTTCATGGTGTATGACCCTTTTAATATGTTGTTGAATTTGGTTTGCTAATATTTTGTTGAGGATTTTTATGTCTATGCTCATCAGTGATATTGGCCTGTGATTTTATTTTTTGTGTGTGATATTTTTGGTTTTGGTATCAAGGTATGCTGATCTTGTAGAAAGAGTTTAGAAGCATTCTTTCCTCTACAATTATTGGGAATAATTTGAGAAGGATAGTGTTAACTATTTCTAAATGCTTAGTAGAATTTACCTATGAAGTTGTCTTGTCCTGGATTTTTGTTAGTTGTGAATTTGTTTTCTTTTTAATTACCAATTCAGTGTCATTACTGGTAATTAGTTTGTTCATATTTTCTATTTCTTCCTTGATTCAGTTTTGAGAGATTTATATTTCTAGAAATTTGTCTACTTCTTCTAGATTGTCCATTTTATTGGTGTATAATTATTCATAGTAATCCCTCATGGTCTTTTGTATTTCTGTGTGTTGGTTGTAACTTCTTTTTCATTTCAGGCTTCATTTGGACTTTCTGTTTTTCTTGGTCAGTCTGACTAAAGGTTTATCAGTTTGTTTATCTTTTCAAGAATCAACTCTTAGGTTCACTGATCTTTTCTATTGGTTTTCTTAGTCTCATTTCATTTATTTCAGCTCTGACTTTTGTACTTCTTTCCTTTTACTAACTTTGGGTTTTGTTTCTTTTTCTCTTTTTCCATATGGCTTATAGGATCTGTTTCCCCAATTAGGGATTGGACCTAGCGCCATATCAGTGAAAGTCTGGAATCCTAACCACTAGACCACCACTATTTTTCTTTCTCTAGTTCTTTTAGGTGGAAAGTTAAGGTTTTTTATTTGAGATTTTTTTTGTTTCCTGAGGTAGGTTTTTATTGCTGTAAGCTTCCCTCTTAGAACTTATTTTTCTGAGTCTTATAGATTTTGAAATGTTTTCATTTGCCTCTAGGTTTTTGTTTTTTAATTTTTTCTTTGATTTCTCCAATGACCAACTGGTTTGTTTAGTAGCATTTTGTTTAGTCTCCACATTATCTGTGTTTTCTGAAGCTTTTTTTTTTGTATTTGATTTGTAGTCTCAGAGCATCAGAAGGATGCTTGACATTTCAGTCTTCTTAGATTTGCTGAGACTTGCCCTGGGGCTTAGCATGGGATCTGTCCTGGTGAGTGTTCCATGTGTACTCGAAAAGATTGTGTATTCTGCCATTTTGGGATGGAATGTTCTATGTATATCTATTAAGTACATCTGATCTAATGTGTTGGAGAATCATTACCCGTGAAGCATACTGCTTAACCACTTTTCTTCAAACTGATACAGCAGAGACCTCTAGTAGCATTCTTTTCTTTCTGTTTTTGAAACTTTTGTTTTTGAGAAGCTCAGTTTTAATGGTTGAGGAAAAGGACATTTTAGAAAAGGAAACCAAGAAATAAAATGCTAAATTTATTTTAATAAGTAATATGTTACTTATTTCCCATGTCTGAGAGATGAAAAATATTCTGCAGCATATAAAAGTTATTTACAAATATATGTATGCCCTTCAACTAATATCAATGCCTGAAAATAGCCTTGAAAATGTTCTAGTTGAAATCATTAATTGATTATGACCACAGAATAAAATTCATCTGAGGGAACCCAACACATATTCAACTTTCTTCAAACAAAAATAATGAGGATAGTAACAACAAATATTAGCTTTTATGTGTGAGGGACTTAACATGTTGAAGTCACTGAAATATTTGTTGGAGTTTTTTTTTTAACCTTTATTATTCTTATTTTTATTGTTTTTAACTTTTTATTTTATTATTAGAATATAGCTGATTAATAGTGTTATGATAGTTTAACTGTTTTTCCAAATATAATAATCCAGGGAGAGAAATGGCTTACTATGAAGTTATATATGTTATTGAGAGTAAGACTCAGATGTGATTTATCCTAAACTAAGAAATTCATTTGAGAGACTGTTAATTCACTTTTAGGAACTTATTACATAGTCAATGTGATTATTCAGTTATTGGTTGTGAACAGTGCTTCATCCTCTTTGGCTTATTTGGTCATAGTGGAGAAGAATTATTTAGATTAATGTTCATATTATATCTTTTTGTATGGATCTAACCAGTTGGTTGTAGTTGAAGTAACATTAATTCAGCTCTTCTGTATTGGATGGCTGAATGATGTATTCTAGCTGCCATTCAAGTATATTTTTAGTTGGTAGAACAATTACTTTGTGTACCCATGATAAATGTTATTTATTTGACACATTGCCTTTTCCTATTATTTTCTTAATTGGTTTGACTACATCTCTAAAAGCTGTTCATTAGACTGACAGCCAAAAAACCCCACATGTCTGAGGGAAGTGCCAGGAAAGTGTTAACATTCCAATTTCCCTAATCCTCATCCTTTAATTTTTAGAGGTTGCTGAAACCCAATGAGTTAGACTCTCAAGGGCCAGTGATCTGTTTAGAACTGTTACAAGGAAAGGAATTAATATTTAAGTCCTTTTTATATATCAGGCACTTAACATGCGTTAACTCATTTAATTCTTAGAGTTTTGTGAAGTAGATGGTATGATGATTTTACAGGTAAAGAAATTAAGGCTAGCTATCAATTTACCCTAAATCTTACACCTTAAGTGCTAAGACTTTGAACCTATCTTAGTTTCCCAAAACCACTTTTTCTACTGCATGACAAGAATCTATATGTACTAACATGACTGAACATGCTGTCTTCTGTTGGTAAATCTTTCAATAAGTTGGAGCAGATAATAAAATTAATAAAACATACTAAAGAGATTGCAAAAATACTTAATGTGTACTAAATCACAGGACTCTAGGAGAATGACATACTTGATCCAACACCTAACACTGGACAAGTGATATATTGTCTTTGTTACATTTTCCCAGTGTTTAAAATGAGGATAACATCTGTTCTACATTCCCAGGAGGGTATGGAGAAAGAGAAAATGTGTGTTTGTGTGTGTATGTATATGTGTGTATAAGCTTTGAAAATTGTAAAACTTTTACAAATGTAAAGTATTACGTATTATGATAATGGGGAGTTGTGTAGCTTGGTGGATTGGTATCATTCTTTTAACTAAGGAACAATTAGTTGATCTTGGCAGTAGGCCATTGGAACTCAAAGAAATAGCATCTGTCAATCACAGTCATTTCTTGGAAGGAAGAATTGAAAATAGCACAGCAGTTATTCTCCTTGACCTGTTTCTCTGAAAGGAAATTTGATTAGGCAAGCTGTTTCATAATAGAGTAGAGCCTGTCCCTTCTCTCTAGGGAATTGAATCTGGCAGCCAGACTTTCTGTGAAGCTAGAGCAATCTGGTTTTAAAGGATTTAACCAAATTTATTGTGATTAAGGTTTTATGAAGGATGTCCACCATAGAGCAGCAGCTTTAAAAATGTTACATATGAATTAGTCTGTGTCCCTAGGTTGAGAACAGTAAACTGAAGCTAGTTTAAGCTTAGGGAACGGTCCTCATTAGCATACTGAAAATAAGCCTAGATTTTGAAAGCAGAAGAATAGACAGTAGGGGGCCCAACTGTAGGGACTGTAGAATTGAGTACCCATATAAGTGTTATTTGATATTTCTCCAGACCTTTGTTAGTGAGCTGATTCATGGACTTTTCCATTATATAAATAAGAAAATTAAAACACAACAATAAACACATAGTAGGCACATAATAAGTAAATGCTTGAATGTTTTCATAAAAACAATGATAGAATTATGCTTAATTATTATCCTAAGATGAGGTCAGTGAATGGCCATGCATTCCAGAAACAACAGGCATCCCTGGAAGGTTGCTCAATCTTTTATTCTCTCAGCAGTTGCTGGCATTACTGGGGATGTATATGAACATATATGGTGTTAAAGCCATTGGTTTGGGTAATTTGGTCAAAGTCAGGATCGGTTCAGTTCACTTCAGTCACTCAGTAGGGCTCGACCTTTCATGACCCCATGGACCATAGCACGCCAGGCCTCCCTGTCCATCACCAACTCCTGCAGTTTACTCAAACTCAAATCCATTGAGTCAGTGGTGCCATCCAGCCATCTCATCCTCTGTCGTCCCCTTCTCCTCCTGCCTTCAATCTTTCCCAGCATCAGGGTCTTTTCAAATGAGTCAGCTCTTCGCATGAGGTGGCCAAAGGATTGGAGTTTCAGCTTCAGCATCAGTCCTTCCAATGAATATTCAGGATGATTTCCTTTAGGATGGACTGGTTGGATCTCCTTGCAGTCCAAGGGACTTTCAAGAGTCTTCTCCAACACCACAGTTCAAAAACATCAATTCTTCAGCACTCAGCTTTCTTTATAGTCCAACTCTCACATCCATACATGACTACTGGAAAAACCATAACCTTGACTAGATGATCCTTTGTTGGCAAAGTAATGTCTCTGCTTTTTAATATGCTGTCTAGGTTGGTCATAATTTTCCTTCCAAGGAGTAAGCATATTTTAATTTCATGGCTGCAATCACCATCTACAGTGATTTTTGAACCAAAAAAATAAAGTCAGCCACTGTTTCTCCATGTATTTGCCATGAAGTGATGGGACCAGATGCCATGATCTTAGTTTTCTGAATGTTGAGTTTTAAGCCAACTTTTTTACTCTCCTCATTCACCTTCGTCAAGAGGCTCTCTAGTTTCTCTTCACTTTCTGCCATAAGGGTGGTGTTATCTGCATATCTGAGGTTATTCGTATTTCTCCTGGCAATCTTGATTCCAGCTGGTGCTTCATCCAGCCCAGCGTTTCTCATGATGTACTCTGCATAGAAGTTAAATAAGCAGGGTGACAATATGCAGCCTTGATGTACTCCTTTTCCTATTTGGAACCAGTCTGTTGTTCCATGTCCAGTTCTAACTGTTGCTTCCTGACCTGCATATAGGTTTCTCAAGAGGCAGGTCAGGTGGTCTGGTATTCCCATCTCTTTCAGAATTTTCCACAGTTTATTGTGATCCAAACAGTCAAAGGCTTTGGCATAGTCAATAAAGCAGAAATTCTCTTATCCCCTTGTTAACTCTGTCAATTCACTTTTGTTTCTTTCAATAAAAACCCAAATTGATAACACAGGTACCATGAGGTTCTTTCTTAGTATGGCAGTACTCACACTCACCCATCACACCCTCCTTCAGTTCAATTAAGTTCAGTCGCTCATTCATGTCTGACTCTTTGTGACCCCATGGACTGCAGCATGCCAGGCTTCCCTGTCCATTACCAACTCCCCGAACTTGCTCAAAGTCATGTCCATCGAGTCAGTAATGCCATCCAACCATCTCATCCTGTTGTCCCCTTCTCCTTCTGCCTTCAATCTTTCCCAGCATCAGAGTCTTTTCCAGTGAGTGAGTTCTTCGTATCAGGTGGCCAAAGTATTGAAGTTTCAACTTCAACATCAGTCCTTCCAATGAACACCCAGGACTGATCTCCTTTAGAATAGACTAGTTGGATCTTTTTGCAGTCCAAGGGACTCTCAAGAATCTTCTCCAACACCACAGTTCAAAAGCATCAATTCTTTGGTGCTCAGCTTTCTTTATAGTCCAACACTCCCATCCATGCATAACTACTGGAAAAAACATAGATTTGACTAGATGGAAAATCATGTCTGCCTTCTTAGAGCAGAACATTTCTCACTGAGCATCCACCTGTGGTTCAGATTTCAATTGTGATACATTTTATTCCTTGGAAGGTAACACAGTGTACTGAGAAGACAGTCCACACCCTGGAGTGGAATTACCCATATTAAAATCCTGGCTTTGTGCCTTAACTAAACCTGTCTCCTTATTGGTTAAAAGAGAATAGTAGTATCTACTTCGGAGAAGGCAATGGCACCCCACTCCAGTACTCTTGCCTGGAAAATCCCATGGATGGAGGAGCCTGGAAGGCTGCAGTCCATGGGGTCGCTGAGGGTCGGACATGACTGAGGGACTTCACTTTCACTTTTCACTTTCATGCATTGGAGAAGGAAATGGCAACCCACTCCAGTGTTCTTGCCTGGAGAATCCCAGGGACGGGGGAGCCTGGTGGGCTGCCGTCTAT
>SJYT01084419.1:97098-142992 GCA_006410635.1 Cephalophus harveyi
TGCCCCCCCCGCCCCCCCGCCGGGGGGGGGGCGCCACCCGGGGGGGGGGGGGGGGGGGTGGGCGGGTAGCTCCTCCTGGCCGCCACCCCTTGCCTCGGGCATGGGGTAGCTCCTCTCAGGCGCGCTCTGTGCACCATCGCAGCCACCTGGAAATATGGTTACAAGATTCTCATTTTAGGGGAATCATTTAAGATACTCAAAATAGATATCTGCTTTAAACAAGGAACTAATAGGAGGAGTAGAGGAGAGTCTATTTAAAGGACACAATGAAGAACCACTGAACCCCTTAATATACCATCAGCCACAGCTTTGCTTCCAATTAGATACTTGGTCAAAAGATCGGAAACATCTATGGAAGAAAGACAAAATTATTTTCAGGTGCCATGTTGCCTTTTACATACTGGATTTAAACATTTTAGGTTCCTAGGGTGATACATGAAATTGATGGAGAGCAAATACCTGCAGTTTGTTAAAATGGAAAAGTTAAGGTGCTTATTTGAGAGTCACTTGGACTACAGGGAGATCAATCTAGTCACTCCTAAAGGAAATCAACCCTGAATATTCACTGGAAGGAAGGACTGATGCTGAAACAGAAGCTTCAATACTTTGGCCACCTGATGGGATGAGCCACTGGAAAAGACCCTGTAGCTGGGAAACTGCTGCAGCTGCTGCTAAGTTGCTTCAGTCGTGTCTGACTCTGTGCGACCCCATAGACGGCAGCCTACCAGGCTTCTCTGTCCCTGGGATTCTCCAGGCAAAAATACTGGAGTGGGTTGCCATTTCCTTCTCTAGTGCGTGAAAGTGAAAAGTGAAAGTGAAGTCGCTCAGTCGTGTCTGACTCTTAGTGACCCCATGGACTGCAGCCCACCAGGCTCCTTCGTCCATGGGATTTTCCAAGCAAGAGTACTGGAGTGGGGTGCCATTACCTTCTCCGTAGGTGGGAAAGATTAAAGGCACAAGGAGAAGAGGAGATGATTAGATAGCATCACCAACTCATTAAACATGAATTTGAGCAAATTCTAGGAGACAGTGAAGGACAGGAAAGCCTGGCGTGCTGCAGTCCATGGGGTCACAAAGAGTTGGACACTACTTAGCAACTGAACAACAACAGCAACCTATATTTCACATAACCTGAAAGGTAAAATAAAAATTTCAGAACCTTCTGGTACTAGGTAGTTTAGAGCTGATACCAGGTACTAAGTGTCTGGGTTAGAATGCTTTTGTCTAGGGCCTGATAGAAACAGCTTCCTTCTTCTGCCTGCTGCTAGAAATATTGCCTTGTGGCTCTGGACTGTGCTGTGGTATGATTAGTCGCTCAGTCATGTCTGACCCTTTGCAGCCCCCTGGACTTCAGTCCGCCAGGCTCCTCTGTCCTTGGGGATTCTCCAGGCAAGGATACTGGTGTGGGTTGCCATGCCCTCCTCCAGGGGATCTTCCCAACCCAAGGATCAAACACAAGTCTACTGCATTGCAGGCATATCTTTACCAGCTGAGCTACAAGGGAAGCCACATGGCTCTGGACTGCTGCTGCTGCTACTAAGTATCTTCAGTGTCTGACTCTGTGCGACCCCATAGACGGCAGCCCACCAGGCTCCCCAGTCCCTGGGATTCTCCAGGCAAGAACACTGGAGTGGGTTGCCATTTCCTTCTCCAATGCATGAAAATGAAAGTGAAGTCGCTCAGGCCCCGACCCTATGGACTGCCCACCAGGCTCCTCCGTCCATGGGATTTTCCAGGCAAGAGTACTGGAGTGGGGTGCCATTGCCTTCTCCGGCTCTGGACTAGTGGCCCAATAATTAGAATCACAATTCTGTTCCTTTCCTTTTAGTACACAGATGAAACTTTTTTTTGCTTATAAAGTGAGAGAAATCTTTGAGAAGACTTTTTTTTTTGTTAGTGAAGGTGAATAGTATTTGATAAGATGATTTGGAGCGCTTATCAAAATTGTTTCCTGTTGTATAGCCAGTTATTCTCAGTTTATGTAGACAAGTAGCTTGCTGCTGCTGCTGCAGCTAAGTCGCTTCAATCGTGTCTGTCTGTGCAACCCCATAGACAGCAGCCCACCAGGCTCCCCCGTCCCTGGGATTCTCCAGGCAAGAACACTGGAGTAGGTTGCCATTTCCTTCTCCAATGCATGAAAATGAAAAGTGAAAATGAAGTCGTGTCCGACTCTTAGCGACCCCATGGACTGCAGCCCACCAGGCTCCTCCATCCATGGGATTTTCCAAGCAAGAGTACTGGAGTGGGGTCCTCACCTTCTCCGAAGCGAGTAGCTTGAGAGTAGTACAAAAGGAGGCCTGAAGTTTGATTTGAGAGGAAAGATGCTAACCTGATTGAGAGTAATGATTGGAAAATGTTCCTCTTTTATTGGTGAGAGGGAAAAAAAATTGGATTCTAGCCTATTAGAGTAGATTCATATTCTACAGGGAACAGAGTGTTCAACATCCAGTCTTTCTACTTCTGATGCCTTAGTGAAATCTGACTTAAGAAATAGGAGGTCGCTTGGTTTTCCTGCTGAACTAGGAAAAAAATCACTTTGTCCTTTCTAGTTAACTAAATATTTCAAGGTGACAATCTAAAGATAGTAGTTTAAATTTCCACTACAACTTGATATCAAATTTTGCTACTCTAGTTTGGTTAAAAACTGTCTCCATCTACTGGCCATAATTCACTTGACATTTAATGATGACACACTGTTTTGTTTTGTTTTCCTGAAACACATGGAAGTACAACAGCTACACAAGTTACCTAGGTAGGGTTACAGTGACAAAATACTATATGTGGCTTTCCCTCAGACTCCTACAGGAGATTTGGAGACTTCCTATAAAAGGTGAATAATTGAAGGAGAATAATTGAAGAGAAACAGAAGAACAGCTTATGAGAACTAAACTGAAGAGATTAATTCTTTTTTAGGAGTATTTTCATGCTCTTATGACTCACCAGGTGAATGTTGTACCTGTTCACCATATAGCATAGAGGTTCACAATTTTGTATACATAGAAGATGATTGTTTATCCACAAGTATGGGATCTGATCTGTTCTGGTTTTATTGTATTTCTGCAGTTAAAATAATTTAAATCCAAAACACCAGAAAGGTTTTCCTGAAGGATGTTTTAGCATGTAATTGTATATATAGAAGTTTCTTTATGTGAGTTTAAAAGTGAGAAACATTCACATAATGAAATTATTCTAAAGTGATTTAAAAAAAAATCATTATTATAATGAGGAATAATTTGCTGTGGTAAGGGGCCTGTGGTATTGGTGCCAGAGCACATGGACCACATGTGGGCAGGCTAGTAGTATGGAACACCACTGATGTTACATTTTGGGAGATAAGTATTTTAGAGCATTGAATTATACATTTCAGTTAGTCACCTGTAAATACCTTCAACTCGCTTGACTTTTATTCTCTACCAGTCCACAAATTCCTATATGTAGTTTGCTTTCTCTGTTCCTTTCTGTGCTTATGCAACTGGTGCTATGAAGTTATAGATGGAATTGCTGCCTCTCTAATTTCATGTCTCTAAATTCCAGTCTCAGTCTTTGCTAAAAGGCAAAAGCTAAGAGATTGTGATAGTAAGAAAAGGTCAAGTTTCCAGAGGTGTAGTTGAGGTCAAAGAGATATATGGAAAACATAAGAGTGAGAGACTGATGAAAGACTAGCAGGTGCCGTCAGAGTTAAGATACCATAATTAATTGATTTTAGGATTATTATTTTTTCATCTTATTATCTCTGAAGTTGAGATTTCAGTTTAATTGGCCATGCTTTTTCTTACTGCTTTGTAAAATAATGAGTCTTCCAGTTGATAGCATCTTAGATTTGATGAAATGTGGTATTTAAATTTTAGATTCCAAACATGTAGAAATTACAGGTACTGACAGGTTTATCAGAGTCTGGCTGTTGGAGAAGATCAAAAGGAATCAGAGGTCAAGCCTCTGATTAGATACCTTGTGCCATGAATTTTGAAGACCTAGAGTCATGAGTTAGTTGTAAGAATTTCCAGCATTGAGATGCAGTGACTAGAAGTAACAGCACAGAGAGAGGTAGAGGATAACAACTTCACCTTCAGGTCATTCTTTTTAGTCAGTCTTCCTTTAGGTCTTAAATGTCACTTTCTCAGGAGTTGTTGTCGACCTTCCTTTATATTGCCTTCTCTCAAGTCTAAAAAAGTTCCCCTCTTAACACTGTCTCATGGGCTTCTGTGGTGACTCAGCGGTAGAGAATCTGCCAGCCAGTGCAGGAGATGCAGATTCGATCCCTCAGTGGAGAAGATGCCGTGGAGAAGGGAAACGGCAACCTACTGCAGCAGTCTTGCCTGGGAAACCCCATGCACAGGGGAGCCTGGTGGGCTACAGTCCACGGGGTCGTAAAAGAGTCAGACATGACGTAGTGTCTGAACAACAGCAACTTACACTGTCTCAAAATATCCTAGACATTTTCATGATTCTTTAGTAGTTTCTTGGTGTTATTATGTGATTATATGTCTCACTCCTATCTGGTTGTAAACTCACTGTAGTATGATGTTGTGCTAACACATTCTAAGTACTAGTTTTTATTTGGTTAGTAAATGAATTAAAATTGAGAAAATAAGGCTGTCTGTGACTAGATTAAGGTTATGCTCTGAAATAGTGTTCTAGAAGCCATGTTGACCATACAGAGGACATTTGATTAAATTTGACTCTCTTTGATGGTTGGATTATTTGTTGCATTTTTGAACTTTGTTTTCTCTGAGTCTCAGGTCCCTTATATGTTGGATAAAGATGCTAGTATCTACCTGACAGAGTTATGGTAACCATTAAATGGGATAAAATACCGGAATCTTATAATACAGCACTTTCCACTTAATTGATGCTCAGTAAGTGTCAAGAAGATCCAACCAGTCCATCCTAAAGGAGATCAGTCCTGGGTGTTCATTGGAAGGACTGATGCTGAAGCTGAAACTCCAATCCTTTGGCCACCTGATGCGAAGAGCTGACTCATTTGAAAAGACCCTGATGCTGCATAAGATTGAAGGCAGGAGGAGAAGGGGATGACAGAGAATGAGATGGTTGGATGGCATTACTGACTCAATGGACATGGGTTTGGGTAAACTCTGGGAGTTGGTGATGGACAGGGAGGCCTGGTATGCTGCGTTCATGGGGTCGCAAAGAGTTGGACACGACTGAGCAACTAAACCGAACTGAAGTGTTAAGCTGATAATAACCATCTTGATTTTTTTTTTTCTGAAAATTTTCAGATTTAAAGCCTTTTCATCTCACCTGGACTATTGCAGTTAACAGTTGACAGATTTTCTTGCCTCTGTACCCACTCATTCCCTTCTCTTCTCTGCACTTGAGTTTCTTCTAAAACATTGGTCATGTATCCTCCTTTTTAACCTCTGCTCATTGCTTGCATTTTTAAGTCCAAACTCCTTAGCTTGAGCTTCAAGGTGCTTCAGGGCGCCTCTTCTAATTCCCCTCTTTTATGTCTCCTGTCATTTTCCCCTTGCCCATCCTTCATGCTCCAGTGTAACACCATGTTACTTGTTTCCCAAGCATTCCACACTATTCAACATTCTTTGCCTTTGTTTTGGAATTTCTAACTGGAGTGTCCTCGCCTTTTGGGTCTGATGGATTCCTATTTGTTTTAAAGTTATCACTTTTTCTGACCTTTGTAGTTTGTATCAGTCAGTTCAGTTCAGTCATTCAGTCATGTCCCATTCTTTGCGAGCCCATGGACTGCAGCACACCAGGCCTTCCTGTCCAGAAGGCCATCACCAACTCCAAACTCATTATTCAAACTCATGTCCATTGAGTCGATGATGCCATCCAACCATCTCATCCTCTGTCGTCCCCCTTCACCTCCTGCTTTCAGTCTTTCCCAGCATCAAGGTCTTTTCCACTGAGTCAGTTCTTTGCATCAGGTGGCCAAAGGATTGGAGTTTCAACTTCAGCATCAGTCCTTCCAGTGAATATTCAGGACTGATTTCCTTTAGGATGGACTGGTTTGATTTCCTTGCAGTCCAAGGGACTCTCAAGAGTCTTCTCCAACACCACAGTTCGAAAGTATCAATTTTTGGCACTCAGCTATAGTCCAACTCTCACATTCATACTTGACTACTGGAAAAACCATAGCTTTGATTAGACAGTCCTTTGTTGGCAAAGTAATTCTCTGCTTTTTAATATGCTATCTAGGTTGGTCATAATTTTTCTTCCAAGGAGTAAGTGTCTTTTAATTTCATGGCTGCAGTCACCATCTGCAGTGATTTTGGAGCCCCCCAAAAATAAAGTCTGCCACTGTTTCCCCATCTGTTTGCCATGAAGTGATGGGACTGGATACCATGATCTTAGTTTTCTGAATGTTGAGCTTTAAGCCAACTTTTTCACTCTCTTCTTTCACTTTCAAGAGGGCTCTTTAGTTTGTATAATCTTCCATTATTGTGTTATGCTGTTTTATAAATATAGATACATGTGTCTTTCAAATAAGACTGTGAACTGTTTGAGGGCAAACGTGATATATTCATCCTTATTCACAACACCTGCATCTACTAGATGCTTAGTAAAAGTGTATTGAATTAAATGAACTGTGGAGAATATACAGTCTGTTTTGTTTTACCTAAAATAGTTACTAGAAGGAGGGTGTAGATGTAAATGAAGATTTAACAAAGGAAGATCTTTAGTGGGAATCTAACAGGGAGGAAAACTAAGTTATGAACATTATCAATAAGCAATTTCTAGTACCAATAGGCCAAAATATGGATAATAGTCACTTGGGAAATTAGCATTAGGGCACAATTCTACTCTTGTTTCAGAAGCTGAAGAGGAGATACAAGTGATCTGACAGGAGAAGAAAAGAGAGAAAGAAACCCCAGAGAGCAAGAGAGTCTTGACAGTAATGGCAGATAACAAACTTGGTTTGGGCTTGAAATGTGATCTGGCAGTCAAAGGAAAACTTATGCTATTCTAGGCAGTGGACAAAGAAGAATTGTGCCACAGCACAGGAAATTGGCAAGAGCCCACTGGGAGTATTACATTTAGCACAATGTCAGCATGATAGAAGCAGAAAGTGGTGAGTTCTGAGAGCAACTGTAGTGCATAGATGAATTTACAAAGATCATTTAAAAATTCAAGCATGGAGAGCTGACTAAAATCTGGCAACTCCTGAGATCCAGGAGAGATACACTCCCAAATATCTGAAGGTTATTAACATTAGAGCAAGAGAGGAATTATTTAGCCTGGACTAGGAAACTTTGTAAGAAGGTGATACTAAGGGCAGGAGAATTTCTGTTTCTAAAAGTAATGTCCTGATATAGTTTTGGGGTAATGGTGTCACCTTCATTCCTCAGAACTTTTAGTATGAAGCTATAAGGCCAAAATGTAAGAGTTAAGAAGCTTTTTCCCTTGAGAAATTGCTGTGAAATACTTTGATCTTGTGATTAAAGAGAGTTTTGTCCTATGAGGCAGATTACAGAGGACTGGTTTATTAGTCATGCCTCGTATATCAAGCACTATACACAATAAGGCGACATGATTCTTGAGGTTCTAAAGTAAAACCACTGGTCGTTATAGCCTTTATGCATTCTCAATTTGTTTCAATAATTTAGAAACTTTGGCAGATTTCATTAAGACTATCCCTTTGGAACTGAATGATGGTAGAAGTAAGCCAAATGTAAACATCAAAAAAAAAAAAAAAAGAAAGAAACACATATGAAATCCTGTTTGAATGAGTGCTCTGTCACAAGATAGCATAATATGTGTCCTTGGGGTGAGATTTGAGAGTTTCCTTAGGGATGGGGATGATAACATATTTGTTGTTCATAACTTCTTAAATGCCAGAGTGGTGCAGTTCCGTTTTGTGCTGGCCAGATCTCGGAGTTATTTCTAAGTTCAAGACAGGACAGGGAAAAATGTGGTGATTCATTTAGAGATACCTTGTTTCCAGAGGCAGATGTATTTGAGTGTCCAGTTGAAATAGTTAAAAGAACCCGCAGTATATTGAGATTCAAAAGAACTTGTTTCTCTTTCCTCATCTTTGGGCTCTATGGCTTTTAACTGCTTATCTAGAGAAGCCATCCATGTTGCAGTTTTAAACATAACGTTGGGTATGAAGAATGTGGAGTTAGGACCCATTAAATTATCTTATATTCCCTATATCATCAGTCTGGCTCTTCCATGATGCAGATGTCAGGACAGCTTAGAGGTACAGGATTTCTTGGAGGAAACACCTGTGAACTAGTGAGGGAAGGGAGCCAGGAGAGTCAGGGAAAGCTTTCAGAGTGTGATCCAGGTCTAACAGCTTGTGAAGGAAGACAGGGAAGAAAAGATTGGGTGGGAAGAATTTCAGACCACAGCACAGTTGAGAAAAATCTCAGTCAGGCAGATGTGGAATCCCCCAGCAAAAGTTGCCTATTAGGGCAATTCTATATGGGGAGGAATTATACTCCAGATTATTCTACTTTTAGAAACTCACCCAAGAAAAATGGAAGCATATGTACATATAAAGACTTGTATGTAATGCTTTCTTGTACCTATTGATTTATGAAGTTTTTTTAGTTTATTAGTATGCTAAATTACATCAATTGATTTTCATATGCCAAACCAACCTTCTATCATGGGATAAACTCCACTTGGTTATGATGTATTATTATTTTTATATATTGTTGGAACTGATTTTCTATAAATTTGTTAAGAATATTTGAATTTATGTTGATATTTGACAGAAAACAACAAAATTCTGTAAAGGAATTATTTTTCAATTTAAAAATAAATTAAGTAAAAAAAAAGAATATTTGAATCTGTATTAGAAAAATTAGTTTCTAGTTGTTTTCCCTTACTATGTCTTTGTAGAGTTTGTTTAGAATTTATATTACTTTTTCTTTAAATGGGCTTCCCTGGTGGCTTAGAGGTTAAAGCGTCTGCCTCCAGTGCGGGAGACCCGGGTTCGATCCCTGGGTTGGGAAGATCCCCTGGAGAAGGAAACGGCAATCCACTCCAGTATTCCTGCCTGGAGAATCCCATGGACAGAGAAGCCTAGTAGGTTACAGTCCACGGGGTCGCAAAGAGTCGGACACGACTGAGCAACTTCTACTGGAAGAGAACAGAATCTCTTGCCTCTAAAGCAAGAGAATGTTTGAAATAAAAACTAACAGGCAAGCCAAGCCAAGCCTAACAGTGATCAGTGAGAGATGAGAACATCATTTGAGCTCCTGAATCTAGGTCTGTCTCTTATACACATCTAGATGTGTATAAGAGACAGTTATTATTCCTTTCTTCTGTTTATTTTGGATTTTATTAGCTTTTTTGTTTCCAGTTTCTTTAGGCAGAAACTGAGGTTTTTGACTTGAGACCTTTCTGTTTTTTTGGTAATAAAAGCGTTTAGTGCTATATATTTTTAAGTGCTGTTTTTGATATGCTATGTTTTCAGTCAGCTTAAAATATATTTTAATTTCCTCATTCTTTTTTTTTTAATTTTCAAATGTTTAGAGGATTTACCAGATATCTTTCTGTTACTGTTTTCTAGTTTAATTTTATTGTTGCCAGAAAATGTACATTGTTCACTTGAATTCTTATAAATTTATTTAAACTTGTCTTAAAGTTGTCTTAAAACCCACAATGAGTTTTATCTTGTTAAATGTTCTATGTGCACTTGAAAAGAATGTATTTTTTGCTGTTCTTGTGTTGAGTGACAAATGTCAGTTAGGCTAAGTTGGTTGAGAGAGTGTTAAGTCTTTATAATCCTTCCTGGTCAGCTGTTCTATCAATTAAGGAAAGGGCATTGAAATCTCTGGCTAGAATTGTGGATCTGTCTGTTTCTCTTGGCATTCTGTCAGTGTTTGTCTCATGTATCTTGAAGCTTAGTTATCAGATACAGAACCACTTTGAATTATGTCCTCTTGATGAACTGACCACTTTTTGATTAAGAAATGATATCCTTGTTCCTGGTAATAGTCTTTGCTCTGAAATATACTTTACTTGATAGGAACATAGCCTTTTCAGCTTTTTTTTTTTTTTTAACTATATTTTAATTAAAAAAATATGCAACACTTAAAAGTCACAAGATTGTATTTTGAAATAATCATTTGGTTCAATTTACTGAGGGAGTTCTAGTTTCTGTATTTCATGAAAGAAGGTTAAAATATATAGGCTTATAAAAAGAATTTACAACTCTGAGATATTTACCCCCAAGAATAATTGCCTGAAGAAAGTGGGGGACACAGTGCATGGATGTCTTTTTTTGCTTAAGTTTGCTGTTTTCAGGAATTATGCAATACTAGCATGTGAGGCTGAGAGGCATTCATTTACATGGTAGATTTAAATGTTGGTGAGCCATAAACAAAGTATATAATTTATATAGGGGATTCCCCTGAGTAAAGTGTGCAGAAAATCTGCTTAAATGGGGCATATAATTTTTAATGACTCAGACCTTTAATCCTCAGAAATGAATTAGGTATGATTAATAAAATGGAAGCTGGTAAATATTGAGTGTCTCATCATCACACAATCAGGTTTGAAATCACTGAAGAAAGTACACATAGATTGATCTTGTTTTTATCCAGTCTGTCCATCTCTGCCTTTCAATTAGAGGCTTAGATTATTGACCTTTGATGTGATTGTTAATATGCATGCATGCTAAGTCGTGTCTGACTCTGCGACCCTATGGACTGTAGCTCGCTAGGCTCCTCTGTCCATGGGATTCTCCAGGCAAAACTACTAGAGTGGGTTGCCATGCCCTCTTCTAGAGTACCTTCCCAGCCCAGGGATCAAACTCGTGTCTCTTACATCTCCTGCATTGGCAGGCGGTTCTATACCACCAGCACCACCTGGATTGTTAATCTGTGTGTTTGCATAGTCACTCAGTCATGTCCAACTCTTTATGACCCCGTGGATTATAACCTGCCAGGCTACTCTGTCCATGGGGATTCTGCAGGCAAGAATACTGGAGTGGATTGTCATACCTCCTCCAGGGGATCTTCCCTACCCAGGGATTGAACCCAGGTCTCCCACATTGCAGGCAGTTTCTTTACCATCTGAGCCATCGGGGAATTATTAAGATGGTTGAGTGTAAATCTGCAATCATGCTATATGGTTTCTGTTTTTCCCATTTACCCTTTGTTCCCCTTCTCCTATTTCTTTTGTAGTAATTAATTTAGTTTTATCACCCAGCTGGTTTATTAGCTATAATTCTTTCTTTTCTCTTCTTTAGTGGTTGCTTTGGGCACATTTTTAACTTATTAGAGATTGCATTCACCTGATGTAATGAGACTTTCACATATAGCAGCGGTCCCCAACATTTTTGGCAACAGGGACCAGTTTCATGGAAGGCAGTTTTTCCACAGACCAGGGGAGGGAGAGAGGAAGGTTTCAGGATGACTCAAGTGCATTATATTTATTATGTACTTTATTTCTATTGTTAGTACATCAACTTCATCTCAGATCATAAGGCTTAAGTCCTGGAGGTTGGGGACCACTGACAGAGTTTTAATCTTATAATAGTGTGCTCCTATATCTCCTTACCCATCCTTTGTATTTCTGCATATAACTCAACAGTACCTTTTAATTAACTTATTTGTTATAAACTTTTTTCTTAGAAACATCTTTATTAAACTTATTTTTTAATTGCTATGTGCTTGACATATGACATTATGTAAATTTAAGGTATGTGACATGTCAATTTGATACATTTACATATTACAATGTGATTGCCTTTCTAATATTAGATCCTCTATCATGATCATGGAAAAAGGAAGAGAGTTCCAGAAAAACATCTATTTCTGCTTTATTGACTATGCCAAAGCCTTTGACTGTGTGGATCACAATAAACTATGGAAAATTCTGAAAGAGATGGGAATACCAGACCACCTGACCTGCCCCTTGAGAAATCTGTATGCAGGTCAGGAAGCAACAGTTAGAACTGGACATGGCACAACAGACTGGTTCCAAATAGGGAAAGGAGTACATCAAGACTGTGTATTGTCACCGTGCTTATTTAACTTATATGCAGAGTACCTCATGAGGAACTCTGGGCTGGATGAAGCACAAGCTGAAATCAAGATTGCCGGGAGAAATATCAATAACCTCAGATATGCAGATGACACCACCCTTTATGGCAGAAAGTGAAGAACTATAGAGCCTCTTGATGAAAGTGAAAGAGCAGAGTGAAAAAGATGGCTTAAAGCTCAACACTCAGAAAACTAAGATCATGGTATCTGGTCCCGTCACTTCATGGCAAATAGATGGGGAAACAGTGGAAACTAGATGACTTTATTTTGGGGGGCTCCAAAGTCACTGCAGATGGTGACTGCAGCCATGAAATTAAAAGACACTTACTCCTTAGAAGGAAAGTTATGACCAACCTAGATAGCATATTAAAAAGCAGAGACATTACTTTGCCAACAAAGGACCGTCTAGTCAAAGCTATAGTTTTTCCAGTAGTCATGTATGGATGTAGAGTTGGACTATAAAGAAAGCTAAGTGCTGAAGAATTGATGCTTTTGAACTGTGGTTAGAGAAAACTCTTGAGAGTCCCTTAGACTTCAAGATCCAACCAGTCTATCCTAAAGGAAATCAGTCCTGAGTGTTCATTGGAAGGACTGATGCTGAAGCTGAAACTCCAATCCTTTGGCCACCTCATGCGAAGAGGTGACTCATTTGAAAAGACCCCGATGCTGGGAAAGATTGAAGGCAGGAGAAGGGGATGACAGAGGATGAGATGGTTGGATGGCTTCACCGACTCAATAGAGATGAGTTTGAATAAACTCCGGGAGTTAGTGATGGACAGGGAGGCCTGGCATGCTGCAGTCCATGGGGTCGCAAAGAGTCAGACACGACAGGTGATTGAACTAAGCTGAACTGAATCATGTCATGTAATTGTCATTTTTTTGTGTGGTGGAAAAAATTAAGATCTAGCCTCTTACCAAGTGTAATGTTTATATTAGGTTGTGTTGTATATTAGGTCTCCAGGTCTTATTTTCTACTAGTTATAATCTTTTTTTTTTTTCACTAGTTATAATCTTATACCATTAAACAACCTCTCTCATATTCCCCTACCTCCCAGCCCCTAGAAGCCACTATTTACTCTCTGATTCAATGAGTTTGGCTTGTTAAGATTCTGCATATAAGTTACATTGCACAGTATTTGTTTTTCTTTGTCTCACTTACCTCACTTAGCATAATGTCCTCAGGTTTCATTCATGTTGTCACAAATGGTAGGATTTCCTTCTTTCTCGTGGCTAGATAATATTCTATTGTATATACATATATATCACATCTTTATTATCCATTCATTTGTTGATGGACACTTAAGTTTTTTTCAATTATCTTGGCTATTGTGAATAATGTTGGATTATTTATGTGGGATTGCATATATCTTACTGATACCCTTTTCCAGTTCGTTTGGTATATACTCAAAAATGGAATTACTGGATCATATATAGGTCTATTTTTCATTTTTGAGGAACCTCCATCTTGTTTTCCATATTGGCTGAACCAATTTATATTCCCATCAATAGTGTACAAAAGTTTGTTGAAACAAAGAAGACACAAACAGATGGAAAGATATCCATATTCATGGGTCAGAAAGAATGAATGCTTTTGAAATGTCCATTCTGCTCTAAGTCATCTATAGATTCAACACAATCGCTATCAAAATTCCAGTGGTATTTTCCACAGAAATAAAAAAATTCTTGTGCTTCCCTGGTGGCTCAGTGGTAAAGAATCCACTTGCCAGTTAAGGGAACACAAGTTTGATCCCTGGTGCAGGAAGATCCCACATGCCGTGGGGCAACTAAGTGTGGGCCACAACTACTGAGTCTGGGTTCTAGAGCCTGGTAGCCGCAACCGTAGAGCCCACGTGCTGACACTACTGAAGCCCACCACCCTCGAGCCTGTGCTCCACAGAAGAAGCCACCACAATGAGAAGCCCATGCACTGCAACTAGAGATTAGCTCCTGCTCACTGCAACTAGAGAAAGCTACACAAGTTTGATCCCTGGTGCAGGAAGATCCCACATGCCGTGGGGCAACTAAGTGTGGGCCACAACTACTGAGTCTGGGTTCTAGAGCCTGGTAGCCGCAACCGTAGAGCCCACGTGCTGACACTACTGAAGCCCACCACCCTCGAGCCTGTGCTCCACAGAAGAAGCCACCACAATGAGAAGCCCATGCATTGCAACTAGAGATTAGCTCCTGCTCACTGCAACTAGAGAAAGCCCGTGCACAACAATGAAGACCTAGCACAGCCAAGATAAAATAAAAAAAAATTCTAAAATCTGTACAGAACTACAAAAGACCCTAAATAGTCAAAGCAGTCACGAGAAAGAAGAACAGAGCCAGAGGCATCACACTTCCTGATTTCAAACTGTAGAGCAAAGGTATAGTAATTAAAACTGAATGATACTTCTGTAAAAATAGATGTATAGGCCAGTGAGACAGAATGGAATAAGCCCTTTCAAAAACCATCAACGAATACTCAACAAGGAAGCTGAGAACACCAGTGGAGAAAAGATTGTACTTTTCAATAGTACTCTTCAGCAAATGGTACTGAGAAAACTGCATAAAGACATGGAGAGAAAAGAAATTATATTCTTATAGGATTCACAGAAGTTAACTCAAAATGGACTGAAGACTTAAACATAGACCTAAATGGGNCAAAAACCATCAACGAATACTCAACAAGGAAGCTGAGAACACCAGTGGAGAAAAGATTGTACTTTTCAATAGTACTCTTCAGCAAATGGTACTGAGAAAACTGCATAAAGACATGGAGAGAAAAGAAATTATATTCTTATAGGATTCACAGAAGTTAACTCAAAATGGACTGAAGACTTAAACATAGACCTAAATGGGAAATAGATGGGGTAACAGTGGAAACAGTATCAGACTTTATTTTTGGGGGCTCCAAAATCACTGCAGATGGTGACTGAAGCCATGAAATTAAAAGACGCTTACTCCTTGGAAGAAAAGTTATGACCAACCTAGATAGCATATTCAAAAGCAGAGACATTACTTTGCCGACTAAGGTCCGTCTAGTCAAGGCTATGGTTTTTCCTGTGGTCATGTATGGATGTGAGAGTTGGACTGTGAAGAAGGCTGAGTGCCGAAGAATCAATGCTTTTGAACTGTGGTGTTGGAGAAGACTCTTGAGAGTTCCTTGAACTGCAAGGAGATCCAACCAGTCCATTCTGAAGGAGATCAGCCCTGGGATTTCTTTGGAAGGAATGATGCTGAAGCTGAAACTCCAATACTTTGGCCACCTCATGCGAAGAGTTGACTCATTGGAAAAGACTTTGATGTTGGGAGGGATTGGGGGCAGGAGGAGAAGGGGACAACAGAGGAGGAGAAGGGGATGACAGAGGATGAGATGGCTGGATGGCATCACTGACTCTATGGACGTGAATCTGAGTGAACTCCGGGAGTTGGTGATGGACAGGGAGGCCTGGCGTGCTGCAGTTCATGGGGTCGCAAAGAGTCGGACATGACTGAGCAACTGAAGTGAACTGAACTGAATACCATAGAATCCCAGGAATGGGGGAGCCTGGTGGGCTGCTGTCTGCGGGGTCTCACAGAGTCGGACACGACTGAAGTGACTTAGCAGCAGAAATACCATAAAAATCCTAGAAAAAAACGTAGGGACAGATCTCCTCAGCATAGATCTTGGTGATGAGTTTTTAGCTATGACACCAAAAGCACAGACAGTGAAAGCAAAGCTCGACAGGTAGGACTATATAAAACTTAAAAGCTTTTGACAGCAAAAGAAACAAGCAGGGACTTCCCTGGTGGTCCAGTGGTTAAGACCCTGTGTTCCTAATGCAGGGGACCTGGGTTTGATCCCTGGTCAGGGAACTAGATCCCACGTGCCACAAGTGAAACTCCCACAGGCCACAACTAAGACCCAGCGCAGCCAAATAAATAGATAAATATTTTTTAAAAAGAAACAGTCAACAAAATGAAAAGGCATCTTACAGAATGGGAGAAAACATTTGCAAATTGTATATTGGATAAATGGTTAGTAGCCAATATAAAGTCATACACTCAATAACAAAAAGGAAAACCAAATAATTTGACTTAAAAATGGGCAGAGGAACTAAATGGGCAGCCTGGTGGCTCAGCTATATAGAACCCATTGCCAATGCAGGAAACTCGAGTTCAATCCCTGGGTCAGAAATATCCCCTGGCAAAGGAAATGGCAACCCACTGCAGTATTCTTGCCTGGGAAATCACATGGACACAGGAGCTGGGCAGACTACAGTCCATGGGGTCAGAAAGAATTAGACACAACTTAGTGACTGAGCACAGAGCACAAAGGAACTCAAACAACATTTTTCCAAAGAAGACATCCAAATGGCCAACATGTATGAAAAGATGCTCAACAACACTAATCATCAGGGAAATGGAAATCAAGAGCACAATGAAATATCACCTTACATCTATTAGAATGGCTGTCATCAAGAAGACAGGAGAAGGACTTCCCTGGTGGTCCAGTGAAGACTCCACACTCCCTGTGCAGGGGTGCCAGAAGAATTTCTACACCCTCTTTGGAAGGCACTTTGGTAGTAGCTATTAGTAATGCTCATTCTCTGACTCAAGAGATTGGAATCAAGATTGCCGGGAGAAATATCAATAAGCTATATACTCAGATGACACCACCCTTATGGGAGAAGGCAAAGAGGAACTAAAGAGCCTCTTGATGAAAGTGAAAGAGGAGAGTGAAAAGCTGGCTTAAAACTCAACATTCAAAAACTAAGATCATGACATCTGGTCCCATCACTTCATGACAAATAGATGGGGAAACGATGGAAACAGTAACAGGCTTTATTTTCTTGGGCTCCACAATCACTGAAGATGGTGACTGCAGCCATGAAATTAAAAGACACTTGTTCCTTGGAAGAAAAGCTATGACAAACCTAGACAGCATATTAGAAAGCAGAGACATTACTTTACTGACAAGGTCCATCTAGTCCAAGCTATGGTTTTTCCAGTAGTCATGTATGTATATGAGAGTTGGACCATAAAGAAAGGTGAGCACTGAAGAATTGATGCTTTTGAACTGTGGTATTGGAGAAGACTCTTGAGAATCCCTTGGACTGCAAGGAGATCAAACCAGTCAATCATAAAGGAAATCAGTCCTGAATATTCATTGGAAGGACTGATGCTGAAGCTGAAGCTCTAATACTTTGGCCACCTGATGTGAAGAGCTGACTCATTTGAAAAGACCCTGATGTTGGGTATTTGAAGGCAGGAGGAGAAGGGGATGACAGAGGATGAGATGGTTGGATGACATCACCGACTCAATGGACATGAGTTTGAGCAAGCTCTGGGAGTTGGTGAAGGACAAAGAAGCCTGGTGTGCTGCAGTCCATGGGGTCACAAAGAGTCGGACACAACTGACTGAACTGAGCTGAACTGAACTGATTCTGTGACTCACCAATTGTGTTCTTTATAATTTTTCCTAGAGAAGTACTCACATAATCCACAAGGGCACTGGTATAAGAATTGTTTTTTACTGCAGCATTGTTTGCAATAGGGAAAAACTGGAAACAGAGTAATAGAGGAATGATTAAGTGAGAGTAGTACCCTGATTCAAGGGAATATTATCCAGTGTTTAAAAAGAATGATGTTGATCTATATATTCAGTCATAGAAAGCCCTCCAGGGTATTCAGGTAACTTAAAAAAAAAAGTCAGCAAACCAGTTTTTGTAGTATGATGATATATGACCATATTTATATTAAACAAAAATAAACTGTGAATTTATCTGCTTGTAAATTCACAGGTAAAGGTCTGTGATTGTTAAAGGATGAACTTTAATAATCCCAGTCACTACTGGGAAAGAGTGAGGGTGAATTTCACTTTTCATTCTTCATATTTTTATATTATTTGGATTTTTAATGAACATATTCATGAGTTACTTCTATATTTTAAGCACAGATAAATAAAAATAAGATTATAAAGATATTGAAAGAAACTATCAGTGGTTATTTTCTAAATATGACATAAAATCTAGAATTTGTAAGTGAAAGTCGCTTAGTCATGTCCAACTTTTTGCTACCCTATGGACTTTACATTCCAAGGAATTCTCTAGGCCAGAATACTGGAGTGGGTAGCCTTTTCCTTCTCCAGGGGATCCTTTCAACCCAGGGATCGAACCCAGGTCTCCCACATTGCATGCGAATTCTTTACCAGCTGAGCCACAGGGAAGCCTAAGAATACTGGCGTGAGTAGCCTATCCCTTCTCCAGTGGATCTTCCTGATCCAGGAATCGAATCGGGGTCTCCTGCACTACAAGTGGATTCTTTACCAACTGAGCTATCAGGGAAGCCCTAGAAATTGTAAGAGCAGATTATAAAAAGATATGCATGGTATTTTAAAATATTTTTAAATCTCTCTGGATGGAGGAGTGAAAACTTTTATATATGCAGATGGAATTATAAAGTAGTACAACTTCTCTGGAGGCACTTTGGTAATAAAGAATATATTATTCTGTTTGATTTATAATTTTACTTCTAGGAATTTAAAGAAAAAAATCATAGACATAAAGATTTAGATTTAGTGTTTGTTGCATTGTTATTTATAATATTATATATTTAGAAACGTTATTTGGACAATGCTTCCCTGATAGCTCAGTTGGTAAAGAATCCACTTGCAGTGCAAGAGACCCCTGTTCGATTCCTGGGTCAGGAAGATCCACTGGAGAAGGGATAGTCTACCCACTCCAGTATTCTAGGCTTCCCTGTGGCTCAGCTGGTAAAGAATTCGCATGCAATGTGGGAGACCTGGGTTCGATCCCTGAGTTGAGAGGATCCCCTGGAGAAGGAAAAGGCTACTCATGCCAGTATTCTGGCCTGGAGAATTCCATGGACTGTTTAGTCCCTGGGGTCGCAAAGAGTCGGACACGACTGAGTGACTTTCACTTATTTTGACAATAGGGGATTTTTAATAAGCTAGGATACATTTAATAGAATGTTGTAAAAGTACAAAATGTATGCATCGTATATTATGTTGCTGAGTGCTTACTATGTACTAGATTTATTCTTTCTCTAATCTATTATTATTTAATAATAGATAAAAAATTTTACATAGGATAAACCTGTGAGGTATGAACAGTTTCTATAACTTACATGAAATCACACAGTAAGTAAGAGAGGTGGGATCCAGTTATTTGTCTGACTTCAAAATCCATGCTCTCAGTTACAGTATTTAATGATTTTATAGACATAAATACATAATAATATATTACATGAAAAGAGGTTATAACATCTCATTTTTTCCTTACAAAAGTTTACCAGAAGGATGCATTTTAACATGTCAGCAATGATAATAGTTGAATATTGGAACTATGATTGATTTTTGTCTCTTGCTATTGTTTTCCACTATGAACATAAATAACTTTCATAATTGAAGCTTTTAAAAGAATATTCATTTCATGGCTTAGCTGTGGGGTGGGTTAAAAAAACAATCATCCCCTCTTCCCTTCTGTTTCTGAAGAGATATATTTCTGAGTTTGGGTGTATCCACATTTGATGTTGCCTGTAATTTTCTCTTGGCTCTAGTTTATAAAAACTAGCAGGTTGCAAGGGCAATGTTATTGTGAGATCCACAAGATGTGAACAGATGAAAGGTCTTTAAATAATAACATTGTAACTATTGCTCAGTTTGATCCCTAGATCTGGGACCGTGGCCATTAGAAACAGGATTCAGAAACCATAAGTACAATGCCTAGAAGTTTACACAGTTAGTAATTCCCCAGACCCATGTCTTTAGCTTTTTACCAGAAAAATTGTTCACTTCTTTCTCACAGTTTTTGTTGTTGTTAGTTTATGGGTCTTTTTGCCTGGTTGAAAAGGATTTGAACCAATCAAAAATGAATAGCTCTCTTTTGGGCCTGACTTATGTGTGTTTCTGTTGCCATGTACCAATAAATCAAATAAAGTTGTGTTCAGTGGCTCAACTGACTTAGTTCCTCAGTTGTGTCCAACTCTTTGCTCCTTTGTCCATGGGGATTCTCCAGGCAACAATACTGGAACGGGTTCCCATGCCCTCCTCCAGGGAATCTTCACAACTCAGAGATCGAACCCAGGTCTCCCCTATTGCAGGCATATTTTTTACTGTCGAGCCACCAGGGAGCTGCTGCTGCTGCTGCTAAGTCGCTTCAGTCGTCTCCGACTCTGTGTGACGCCATAGACGGCCTCCCACCAGGCTCCCCCGTTCCTGGGATTCTCCAGGCAAGAATACTGGAGTGGGTCACCATTTCCTTCTCCAGTGCATGAAAGTAAAAACGGAAAGTGAAGTCGCTTAGTCGAGTCCAACTCTTCGCGACCCCATGGACTGCAGCCCACCAGGCTCCTCCGTCCATGGGATTTTCCAGGCAAAAGTACTGGAGTGGGTTGCCTTTGAGCTAGCTGTGAATAAACCAGCTGCTGCCTGAGCCTCCCTCCCTAGAGGAACGGAAAGGGTGGGGAAGGTAATTGGGAAGGACTTGAAGGAAGGGTAGAAATTGCGGAAAGACAGTTAATTGTTTTTACATTCTTGTTCTTCATTCTTCCTTTGCCTCTAAGATTAGAATATGCTCCCTATAGCTATTTGTATTGACCTTTAATCATGTTTTCCAGAGGCTGAGAGATGTAGCTAGTAACTTTTTCTCTGTTTGTACGTTGGAAACTGTCATTGTTGCTGTCTTTCAGAAATGCAAAACCTAGGAAAAAGTTTTTGGCATGACATAATGTTTAGTATTTGGGGCTATACAGAGTTATATTTGGGGAAGTGGCATAAAAACATAGTTCCAGGGTGTCTAATAAAACATGCACTGGAGGCACTATGCAAAGATACATGTAGCTAGCTGGTCAGTAACTTATAAGCATTTACAGTTACAATTGGAGGGACAGTAACAGCTGATGCGTAAAACACTTGGCCCAAAAATTAGGTAAGAACTTAGATAGTAAGATATTATTAATAAACTATGAATATTGATTAGGGAGATAGAAATCTCCCTGATTAAGGGCTAGTGGAGGTAAACATAGGGTGATACGTTATTGTGGAAAGGGAAAGAATGAATGTGGCAGTTATCCATTTAATCCAGATATGGGGGAAAAGTCGTGTTTTATGTACTCTGAGGAGACTGGAAATCGATCTGCATCAGGCCCTATTGTGCCTAAAGTTAAACATTCTCATCCAGTTCATCCTTAAGTTAGAAAGAACAAAAGTTAAATAAGAAATGTCGTTATTTTGATATTAAGTCTCTAGGCAGCAAGGTTGCTAATGAACTTACATGTAAATAGCCAAAACCTTTTTTTCATGGTCTAGTCATCATTTCTTATTGTTTCCTTATGCAAATATAGTACATTTATTCATTCTTCTCCGCCTTTCTTACACCAAGGATCACATAATAAGAACCATCTATCAGTTCAGTTCAGTCCCTCAGTTGTGTCTGACTCTTTGTGACCCCATGAATCACAACACGCCAGGCCTCCCTGTCCATCACCAACTCCGGGAGTTCACTCAGATTCACGTCCATCGAGTCAGTGATGCCATCCAGCCATCTCATCCTCGGTCGTCCCCTTCTCCTCCTGCCCCCAATCCCTCCCAGCATCAAAGTCTTTTCCAATGAGTCAACTCTTCGCATGAGGTGGCCAAAGTACTGCAGTTTCAGCTTTAGCATCATTCCTTCCAAAGAAACCCAGGGCTGATCTCCTTCAGAATGGACTGGTTGGATCTCCCTGCAGTCCAAGGGACCCTCAAGAGTCTTCTCCAACACCACAGTTCAAAAGCATCAATTCTTCAGCGCTCAGCCTTCTTCACAGTCCAACTCTCACATCCATACATGACTACTGGAAAAACCAAGCTTCTTTTTAAACAGATACATAACATTCCATTGTTTGAGTGTACCTTAGTTTGTGTAATCAAAATTCAAGTGATAGACATTTGAATGGTTTCAAATAGTTTTAAGCTGAAATTTTTAGTAAATAAATTTAGTAAATTTTAATAAAAGTCCAATTTATTAGTAATCTTACTTTGAGACCAGGCTACAAAAATTAATACATAGAAACCAGTTGACTATAAATGAAAAACTGCAAATCTAGCTCTAGTTCTAATCTGGGCTAGGTGAAGATGTCTGCATAGCTTCATAGTTATATTCCCTTCATGCAACCTCTCCCTACTTTGTTTTCCTCTCTTTATTATCATCTGTTTTTCTGGTGCCGATTAGTTTATTTTCTGTTTTAAAATTTTCTTTTCTCGGTTCCTTCCTGATCTATCTAATATGCCAACTTCTCTAACTGCTACTTAGACCTTTGTTAGGAAATTGTCAGATTTGCAGGTAACTTTCACATTTTACAGTTGCCAAAAGATAGCAGTTCTCAGGCCAGGTGAGGTTGAGATTCTCTGTGTGTTACTTTGCTGGAAATTTTGTAAGTCTTATTACCCAGATAATGCCCTTCTATCATTGTTCCCTTGTTACCCAGGCACACTAAGTAGCAAGTTTGCATTCTGTTGGTGATAATCCATACAGATTTATCAACTGGTCCAGGAAGCTGGCACCATACGCTGCTAGAGGCTCAACAAGATTAGAGACAGGCAGAACTGGGAAATGCTCTTTTCTTTTCTTTTTAAATTTTTATTGGGATATAGTTGATTTAAAATGTTGTGTTAGTTGGGAAATGCTATTTAAATCTTCGAATTGGAAATAGATCTGAGCTTTTTGGAGGGAAGTATAAAAAGCTGGTTGATTGACATTATTTTGGCTGCCCTTCTGCCACGAGGAAAAAGAGTGGAATAAAGAAAAGAAAGACAAGGTACAAAAACATTTTGGTTACGAACTAAAAACACTGTATTGAGGATTAAGAAGCATGGATTTTGATTTATGTTCTACTACGAATTTGATCTGTAATTTGTTCTATGATTTCACTTCTTTGGGCCTAAATTTCCTTACCTATGAGTGGTTTGGAATTTTAACAAAAATATCTCTGAAGTTCTAAGGCAAGAAAAAATAGAAAAGAAACAGAAGTGAAGCAGAATGTCTTCAAGATTCTACGTTGGCTTCAAATAATATAGAGAGCTTGTCTACTATTGTACTGTGTAATATCATAGTTAGTACTGTTGCATAACAAATTGCTGCCAGAATTTGGAGGTTTGAAATAAACATTTTGCTTCGCTGATAGTTTTGTGGGTCAGGACTATGTAAATGGCTCAGCTGGACTGTTTGCACTTAGGAGTCTCTTTCTTAGCACTGCCAGTTCATAACTTTTTTGCCAACCAAGCAATTTATTTAAGTAGGTGTTTGTACTTTATATTTAGTTGTTTCCAGTGGGAGGATAATTCTGTTTATTTAGTACTTCATATTGTGTTCATTTGCTGAGTCGTGTCCAACTCTTTGTGACCCTGCGGACTGCAGCACTCCAGGCTTTCCTGTCCTTCACTATCTCCTGGAGTTTGCTGAAACTTGTATCCATTGAGTAGATGACATCATCCAACCGTCTTATCCTCTGTCACCCCTTTCTCCTTCTGCCCTTTTTCCCAGCATCAGGGTCATTTCTAGTGAGTCGGCTCTTCCTATCAGGTGGCCAAAGTATTGGAGCTTCAGTTTCAGCACCAGTGCTTCCAATGAGTATTCAAGATTGATTTCCTTTAGGATTGACTTCTTTGATCTCCTTGCTGTCCAAGGGACTCTCAAGAGTCTTCTCCAGCATCACAATTCAAAAACATCAATTTTTCAGGGCACAGCCTTCTTTATGGTCCATCTCTCACATCTGTGGGCTTCCCTGGTGGCTCAGCTGGTAAAGAATCCACCTGCAGTTCGGGAGACGTGGGTTTGATCCTTGGGTTGGGAAGATCCGTTGGAGAAGGGAATGGCTACCCACTGCAGTGTTCTGGCCTGGAGAATTCCATGGATTGTATAGTCCATGGGGTTGCAAAGAGTCAGACACTACTGAGTGACTTTTACTTTTTACTCACATCTATACATGACGACTAGAAAAACCATAGCTTTGACTATATGGACGTTTGTCAGCAAAGTGATATCTCTGCTTTTTTAATACCCTGTCTAGGTTTGTCATAGCTTTTCTTCCAAGGAGCAAGCGTCTTTTAATTTAATGGCTGCAGTCACCATTTGCAGTGATTTTGGAGTCCAAGAAAATAAAATCTGTCACTGTTTCCATTTTTTCCCCATATATTTGCCATGAAGTGATGGGACCCGATGCCATCATCTTAGTTTTTTGAATGTTGAGTTTCAAGCCAGCTTTTTCACTCTCCTCTTTTACCTTCATCAAGAGGCTCTTTAGTTCCTCTTCACTTTCTGCCATTACATTAGTGTCATTTGCCTATCTGAGGTTGTTGATATTTCTCCCAGCAATCTTGATTCCAGCTTGTGCTTCATACAGCCCGGCATTTTTGCATGATGTACTCTGCATGGAAGTTAAAGAAGCAGGGTGCTTCTTCTGTATATCAGATGATATACAGCCTTGTCTGACTCCTTTCCCAACTTTGAAACAGTTCATTTTTTTCATTTTTCCATGTCTGGTTCTAACTGTTGCTTTTTGACCTGCATACAGGTTTCTCAGAAGGCAGATAAGATGGTCTGGTATTCCCATCTCTTTAAGAATTTTCCATAGTTTGTTGTGAGCTACAGAGTCAAAGGCTTTAGAGTAGTCAATGAAGCAGAAGTAGATGTTTTTCTGGAATTCTCTTGCTGCTTCTATGATCCAACAGATGTTGGCAATTTGATCTCTGGTTCCTCTGCCTTTTCCAAATCCAGCTTGTACATCTGGAAGGTCTCCGTTCATGTACTGATGAAGCCCATTTTGGAGGATTTTGAGCATTACCTTGCTAGCAAGAGATATGAGTGCAATCGTGCAGTAGTTTGAACATTCTTTGGCGTTGCCCTTCTTTGGGATTGAAATAAAAACAGACCTTTTCCAGTACTTCATACTCTTGGAAATACAAGTCACTTTTCCAAGTTACCCTTACAGAAGAGGGGTTTCCCAGGTGCCTCAGACAGTAAAGAATCTGCCTGCAATGCAGGAGACCTGGGTTCAATCCCTGGGTTGGGAAGATCTCCTGGAGAAGGGCATGGGAGCCCACCCCAGTATTCTTGCCTGGAGAATTCCATGGACAGAGGAGCCTGGTAGGCTACAGTCCATGGGGTCACAAAGAGTCAGACATGACTGACTGACTAACATGTTCACTTTCACTTTCAGAAAGAATTAACTGAAAGCGTAGCATATAATTCTTTAGTACCATTTACCAGGGAAAGAGAGAGAAGAGATATAGGAAGGAAAGGAGGTAGCAGTTGTGGGGGAGGTGGTGGGGCCCCCCTGGGGAGGAAGTGGAGGACTGAGTGTATAGAATTCTATGAAATTCTAGGGTGGGATGGCACACATATGAGTATCATTTAAATATATATTTGGGGCAAGATAGTGGAAATAAGAAATATAAAATCTGTTTATTAGCTTGAGAATTTAACAGTTGGAAGGCTTTGGCAAGTACTTAAAGGGAAGAATGTCAATGTAAAGGAGCCATGTGTTACAAGCCAGTTAAGTAGTATGGGCTATAATTACAACAGAAATTTAGAAGAGAAAATCATCTCCAAGGATATAAAGGTAGAGCTTCAGATAAAAAGCACATTCACTTTGGCATTAAAAGAAAAGTAGGGAAGGAGGATAGGAAGTAAATAGAGTATATAGAAAGGAAACAGAAGGCATCTAAGACTGAGGAAATCACAAAGGTACAGGGAGGGCATTATAGGTATTTCTGTTCCTTGTTTCCATCTCTCAGCTGGTTAGCAGAGTGGCAGAAACCTGAGAATCTTCTCCCTGTTGAGTTCACTCAAAGGTAATATCAAGAAGAGAGGAAGAGTAATGATTCAACTTTTGACCTACATGACTAATAATAGTGATTTAAAAAATTTTTTTAACAGATTAAAAATGTAAAAGTGACAATAGGGAGGTATTTTGAAAAGAGAGATGAGGAGAGAGACCTTTTTTCTTTAAAACAGGATGAAAGGAGAAAAAAGTAGGTGAATATACCAAAAATTTTGGTTAAATATAAGGCTCATTGGCTAAGTGAGGCTGCGGTTCCTCAGAGGTGGAGGTATATGTAGAATTAGCAAAAGACTTTGAGGCTCAGCTGGAAATTCTTCAAGACCTATTGGGAAACTAAGATATACTATCTGGAAAAATGACTTTAGAGCTAATAGGAGGACAAGAATCTGCCCAAGAATGGATTAGGCAGAGAGCAGATATTTTGGATTTCCTCCTTCAGATCCTGGAGACTTTGTGAGGAAATGGAAATATTTAAAGGATTAAATTCTTGGGCAAAATTGATATTGAAAAGTACTTTTAATTTATTGTTTCTCCATGTTTGAGAATATTGGAGGTTAATGTAGCTATGGTACCCTGTGGGACCTAACAAGAGTTGGTTAATTATAACCAACTGTTAGAACTATTCTCAACAAAGTATCTCTTGCCACCTATTTGGAGGGGCTCATGTATAAGTATGTAGAATTCTGTTTCACTGTTTCAGAATGATTGACCTAATTTTTAAAGTGTATTTAAAATATATAAATGTATAAATCCTGCTTTTCTCCTTGCTCCCCCCAGTTCCTGCACTTCTAAATCTTTTCTTTTTTCCTCTAACCTCTGGTCCCCATTTACTTTGTATAGGAAAGTATACTGTGAGAATACAAATTTCGAACATCCATTTTGTTTATTCGAACCAGTTTTTTATTTCACTGCACGCACATTGGATTAAAATAGCAACACATTTCCCTTTTTACGTAAAAAATTTTTTTGTTTTGGAGGGAGTAAGGAGAATAAATGAAATAGTAATCTCATTTGTCGGTATTCGGTATTCCTCTGAATAGCGTTTTATTTTACTATTTCTGTAACATTTCTTTGTTTGTTATGTCCTTCCAATTTCTTCCCACTAGAGGGCACCAGAATATTGTTTGTTTTTAGTGGACTGTTTATAGTGAATTTAGAATTAAAATTTATGTATTTTTCTTATTTTTCTACATTTAATATGCATAAAATCATCATTCTGAGATCAATCTATGTTTGATGGATACCTTTTGGGGCTTTCCAGGTGGCTCAGTGGTAAAGAATCCAACTGCCAATGGAGATGTGGGTTCGATCCCTGGGTCGGGAAGATCCCCTGGATTAGGAAATGGCACTCCAGATTCTTGCCTGGATAATTCCATGGACAGAGGAGCCTGGCGGGCTAGGCCATGGGGTCACAGAGAGTTGGACACAACTGAGCACACACTCACACATAGTACCATTTGTGCTAGCAGTTTTGACTTGGAAGAGTATTTTGTGCAAAATGTTTAAAGAAGAAAAAGAAAAGGAGGACTTGGAGAGATGGGAAAGAATTTGGAACTTTTTGGACTCCAATTATTACCTTTTCTCACTCCACAAAAGGTACTGGCACTAAAGGGAAAAGGATGGGTACATACATGTAGGTCAATGCAACAGAAGAGGGAGCCCAGAAATAGACACACATATAGACAGTGAATTAAGTCTTGACAAAGAAGCCAAAGTAAATCAGTGGGAAAAGGACTTTTTTTTGAAAAATCAAATGATGCTGGAATATCACTTCTCTCCATTTTGGAGAGAAGTTAACTTCTGCCTTTATTTCGTTTCATATATAAGATTTAAATCAAAATGGATCATTGACTGTAGAAGAAATCAGAGGGAAAAAAAATCTTCATAACCTTGGGGCAAGCAAAAATTTCCTATTTCAAAACACATAGTTAAATAAAAAGGCAAGCCACAGAATCAGAGAGAATACTCACAATACATATACCAAACAAAGCACTGGTATCTAGAATACATCAAGAATGCTTACAACTGAGTAATGATATACACAGTTCAGTTTTTTAAATGGAGAAATGATTTGAACAGACATGCCTCAATAGATATTATGCAAATGCCAGTAAGCACATAAGTTGCTCAACATGATGAGTCATTAGGGAAATGTGAATTAAAACCACAATGAGATACTGGAAGCCCACCAAAATGGCTAAAATTTAAAAGACTGACAATACCTAATATTGATGTGGATATGGATCAGTTGGGATGGTCATACATTACCGGTAACAGTTTTCCAGTTTGTTGTTATGAATTTAATATATACTTACCAAATGACTCAGCAGTTCTACCCGTACTTTTGTCTTTACCCTAGAAAATGAAATCCTGTGTTCACAAAACCTAGTATGCTGATGTTGATAGCAGTTTAATTTATAATGGCTCCAAACTGGAAAAACACCAAAAATCCATCAACAATTAAATGGATAAAGTACACCTATATAAAAGAGTGCTACTTAGGAATAAAAAAGAATGATTCATATGGATGAAGGTCTCAGATATGCTAAGTGAGATAAACTAGACACAAAAGAGTGTATTTTTTATGATTACATTTATATGACATTCTGTAAAAGGCGAGTCTCTCTGGAGTAACAAGAAGCAGTGGTTGCCTCAGGCCATCAGGGGTGGTGAGTCAACTGCACAGAAGAAGACAAAATAAGCAACTGAGTTAACAAAAAAAATGCAAATTATGAAGCAAAGAAGGCATAATAAGCATGTACAAAGGCCTTGAACTGGAAAAGAAGGTTGGTTTTCTATGGAGTATTTTTAAGCAGAGGGTAAATGATGGGAGATGGAGTTGGAGAGATAAGGGTTAGATCATGTGGAAAGAGTTAAGTCCTCAATTGAGGTGGAATGGATGGTAAGCACAAAGTGAGACCCTTATTTCAGTAAAAGGGGGGAAGAAGGTGAAGTGTGGCAGATGAGGTAGGCCTGGTGCTGGGAATGTAAGTTTATATCAGATATTTTCCCCTTCTATTTAATCTCTTTTATTTCTGTGAGGTAAGGCAGTCACTTGAAAGTAAAGGTGTAAGTTGGAGGGGACGAACATGAACTATTCTTCCTGGGAAAGAACAGAGGGAGAAACTTTGTAAAATGACTGAGGCACTATTGATACTCATTTGAGTTTTGGGAAGATGAATTTAAAGTGAAACCTGTCAGGTTGGTCATGTGGTTTATCTCTTGCAAAATTTAGCAGCTTGGGCCCAAAGATGAAGTAGATAGATTAGTAGAAGTCATCAGGATTGAGGTTTTGAATGAAAGGAGAGAGGGAATGAAGTTATTCATGAGTTATTTCCAAGATGGACCAGGAAATCTAGACTAGACAAAGAGGGAAGTAACTGAAAAAGGGGTTGACAGATTGTGAGAAAATGATGTCATTGGAGAAAGGACAGAATTTTATGAATTGGGGCTACTTCTGCATGAAATGGCTGGTTAAAAGGAAGTGATCTGAGGGTGACTTCGAGGTTTCTGAAATAGAAGTCCATTTATTGAACGAATTTGGGAGGAAGTACAGGTTCAGTTAGTTCAGTTTTGAACAGGCTATGTTTGAAGAACTATGGAGTGTATGAGTGGAGATGTCCAAAGGCATTTGGATATACAAATCTGAGAGATCTAGGCTTTAAATAAAAATTTAGGGGACTTCCCTGGCAGTCCAGTGTTTAAGACTCCACGCTCCCAAGGTAGGGACACAGGTTCAATCCCTGATCAGGGAACTAAGATCCTGAATGCCATGTGGTGCGTCCCAAAATGAAATAAATAAATAAATAGAGATTTAGGAGTTGTTGGCATGTACATGATAACTGAAACATGGTGATAGAAGAGATTATCAGGAGGAGTTTGGGAAGAGAAGGGGAGGGAGTGTGCGGTTTCCTTTTTTCACAACCAGGATGGTTGTGGTGGTGGTTGGTGTTTTATTTTGTTTTCCTTTCATTCTGTCTCCTTTTCTAAGTCAGCCCTAGCAAACAGAATGGTGATAAGAGCAGGATTTAGGGCCTGGCTTTGCCATTTCCTACTGTATGCCTTCAGCAGGTAAATTTCTGAGCCTCAATTTTCTGGTTTGTTGAAAATAACTGTATCAAGAAAATAAGAAGACAAACCAGACTGGAAAAGAATGTTTGCAAAAGACCTATCTGATAAAAGACTGTTACTCAAAATATGCAAAGAATTCTTAAGACTCAACAATGAGAAGACAAACAACCCAATTAAAAAATGAACAAAAATAACCTTGACAAAATCTTAACAAAGAAAATAAAGTGAAAGTCACTCAGTTGTGTCTGACTCTTTGTGACCCCATATGGGAAGATGAATTTAAAGTGAAACCTGTCAGGTTGGTCATGTGGTTTATCTCTTGCAAAATTTAGCAGCTTGGGCCCAAAGATGAAGTAGATAGATTAGTAGGAGTCATCAGGATTGAGGTTTTGAATGAAAGGAGAGAGGGAATGAAGTTATTCATGAGTTATTTCCAAGATGGACCAGGAAATCTAGACTAGACAAAGAGGGAAGTAACTGAAAAAGGGGTTGACAGATTGTGAGAAAATGATGTCATTGGAGAAAGGACAGAATTTTATGAATTGGGGCTACTTCTGCATGAAATGGCTGGTTAAAAGGAAGTGATCTGAGGGTGACTTCGAGGTTTCTGAAATAGAAGTCCATTTATTGAACGAATTTGGGAGGAAGTACAGGTTCAGTTAGTTCAGTTTTGAACAGGCTATGTTTGAAGAACTATGGAGTGTATGAGTGGAGATGTCCAAAGGCATTTGGATATACAAATCTGAGAGATCTAGGCTTTAAATAAAAATTTAGGGGACTTCCCTGGCAGTCCAGTGTTTAAGACTCCACGCTCCCAAGGTAGGGACACAGGTTCAATCCCTGATCAGGGAACTAAGATCCTGAATGCCATGTGGTGTGTCCCAAAATGAAATAAATAAATAAATAGAGATTTAGGAGTTGTTGGCATGTACATGATAACTGAAACATGGTGATAGAAGAGATTATCAGGAGGAGTTTGGGAAGAGAAGGGGAGGGAGTGTGCGGTTTCCTTTTTTCACAACCAGGATGGTTGTGGTGGTGGTTGGTGTTTTATTTTGTTTTCCTTTCATTCTGTCTCCTTTTCTAAGTCAGCCCTAGCAAACAGAATGGTGATAAGAGCAGGATTTAGGGCCTGGCTTTGCCATTTCCTACTGTATGCCTTCAGCAGGTAAATTTCTGAGCCTCAATTTTCTGGTTTGTTGAAAATAACTGTATCAAGAAAATAAGAAGACAAACCAGACTGGAAAAGAATGTTTGCAAAAGACCTATCTGATAAAAGACTGTTACTCAAAATATGCAAAGAATTCTTAAGACTCAACAATGAGAAGACAAACAACCCAATTAAAAAATGAACAAAAATAACCTTGACAAAATCTTAACAAAGAAAATAAAGTGAAAGTCACTCAGTTGTGTCTGACTCTTTGTGACCCCATACACTATACAGTCCATGGAATTCTCCAGGCCAGAATACTGGAGTGGGTAGCCTTTCCCTTCTCCAGGGGATCTTCCCAATCCAGGGATTGAACCCAGGTCTCCCACTTTGCGGGCAGATTCTTTACCAGCTGAGCCATAAGTGAAGCCCAAAAAAGATAATATGGATGGCAAATAAGCATATAAAAAGATGTCCCACATCATATGTATCAGGGAAATGCAAATTAAAACAATGAAATGCCACTACACACCTATTAGGATGGCCAAAATCAAGAACGCTGACAATACCAGATGGTAAGAATATAGAACAAATATAGGAGCTCTCTTTCATTGCTGGCAGGAATGCAAAATGGGACAGCCAGTTTGGAAAACAGTTTGGCAATTTGTTACAAAACTAACATACCATATAATCCAGCAGTTGTGCTCCTTGGTATTTATCCAAATGAGTTGAAAACTTATGTCCACTCACTGATGTTTATAGAAGCTTTATTCATAATTGCAAAAACTTGGAAGCAACCATGATGTCCTTCAATAAGTGAATGGATAAATTGTAGTGGAATCTAGATCTAGATAGTGGAATATTATTCGGCACTAAGAAGAAATGAGTCATCCAGCCATGAAAAGACACAGAAGAACCTTAAGTGCATATTACCAAGTGAAAGAAGCCAATCTGAAAAGGCTATACATACTTTTTTATTCTAACTATATGATATTCTGTAAAAGGCAAAACTATGGAGACACTTAAAAGATCAGAGGTTGCCGGGAGTGGAGGATGGAAAGGATGAATAGGCAGAGCATAGAAGATTTTTAGGCCAGTGAAAATGTTCTGTATGATAGTATTTGTTGCTGTTGTTCAGTTGCGACCCCATGAACTATAGCATGCCAAGCTTCTCTGTCCTTTGCTATCTCCCTGAGTTTGCTCAAACTCATGTCCATTGAATCGATGATGCCATCCAATTATCTCATCCTCTGTTGTCCCCTTCTCCTCTTGCCCTCAACCTTTCCCAGCATCATGGTCTTTTCCAATGAGTTGGCTCTTTGCTTCAGCTGGCCAAAGTATTGGAGTTTCAGCTTCAGCATCAGTCCTTCCAATGAATATTCAGGGTTGGTTTCCTTTAGGATTGACTAGTTTGATCTCCTTGCTGTCCAAGGGACTGTCAAGAGTCTTCTCCAACAGCACAGTTCAAGAGCATCAGTTCTTTGGCACTCAGCCTACTTTATGGTCCAGCTCTCACATCCACACATAATTACTGGAATTAATTAGCTTTGACACAGCTTTGACTATTCTAACCTTGTCGGTAAAGTGATATGCCTGCTTTTTAATAGCTGTCTAGGTTTGTCATAGCTTTTCTTCTAAGGAGCCAAGTGTCTTTTTTAATTTCATGGCTGCCGTCACTGTCCGCATTGATTTTGGAGCTCAAGAAAATGAAATATAATGATGGTAAATACATGTCATTATGCATTTGTCAAATCCATAGAATATATAACCTCAAGAATGAACCCTAATGTAAAGTTTGGACTTTGGGTGTTAATGATGTGTCAACATTGGTTCATCCATAGTAACAAACGTATCACTCTGGGGCTAGATGCTGATAGTAGAGGAGGCTGTGTATGCTAGAGGGGAGGGGTTCCATGAGAACTGTCTGTGCATTCAGTTTTTCTGTGAACCTGAAATTGCTCTAAAAATAAAGTCTGTCTAACTCAGGACTACTGGTCTGAACTTCAAATCACTTGGTAAATACTGTAGGATCCCTTGGTCTTTATTTTCAGTTGTTTGCTTAAGGGGAGGGTTTTGCTTCCCTTCCTCAACTTCACCACTTCCATCAAGTTTTTTTTACAGTGGTAATGAATAAAATTACACCCCTTGAAAAGATCTAGCTTAATGAACGTATAGATATTAGTGTCTGGATTTTTACATCTAAGTACTGTTTCCTGCTTGAAATCTTTTCAGATAGATACTACACATTAATCTTCTATGAGTACCAGAGCCTGCTTCCCTCTGTGAGTTCCAAAACAATTTCTGAAAAGATGTGAAAGGGGTATTATTGAGTTCATGTATACAAGGAAGCCTGTAAAACTAAGGTGAAGTAATTGGCTAGCTTCTGGCTGGTAGACACCCCCCCCCTCCTTTCTTATTGCATCCAGAGTTTGGGAATGGGTGGAATGGCAAAACTTTTTTTTTTTTTTCCGTAAAAGAGAATAATTGCTACTTCCAGACATTTATCTGATAGGTGTTCTCACACATGTATGAAATATCCTATGTAGATGAACATTCATTATAGTCTTGAGCCAGTTACTTCACCTATTTGCAAAAGATATCTCTAGAAGAATGTGCAAGAACTGGAATTTTCCTTGTAGAGAGGATAATCTGGTGTGGAAGGAAATGGGCAGAAAGAGAGACTTAACTGTTACTCTTTATGTCTCTTGAACTTTGTGCCATGAACCTTTGTTACCTAGTTTAAAACAAAAGAACAAAAAAATAAAATCCTGATTTTAAAAACCTATTTTTAGGGTTGTCTTGAGGATTAAATGTATATAATCATTTATATAATGTATGTAATCTCTTGCAGTACTGCCTGGCATATAGTAAATATAAATGATCACCTTTGTTCTTGTTTTTTTTCCCCTTCCAGTTACATAATTACTCTTTGTAGGATTTATTGCTTCACCTAGACTTAAGTGAATTCAGATTATCAGTCTGAATAGATCTATGAACTCCTTGAAATTGTGTTTCAAATTTTGTATAAGCAGACACCAAACTCTAGATTCTAGAGAGGGTATGTGACTTTCATTATATTTTCCAAGGAGGGTCTCATGGCCCTAAAAATATTAAGACACATTAATCTAAGCCATTTTGCTATTTTATATTAACACCAAAAAATACTCTGCTGTCATTTCTCTTTATGTTAATAGCCTGTCTTCTTTTTTCATGCTGTTGCTATAAAAAAGCATGAAGATGTAAAGCAGTGTGACAATTTGGAAACTTAACAGAGTTGGGTATTATTTCATCAAGTCCCGAATCTAATATTATTTCCCTAGTGAGGCCTTACTAGATCTCACTGGTATTGAACTGTGTTCCTGCAGCTCTTTGGTTGTTCTTGTCTTCTCTCTTGCTACTGCACTTTAGACCTTCCAAGGTGGAAGCCATATATTAAATTCCAGAAAGAGAAAACAAAGAAAGATTGTGGTAATAAGGTGGTGGTTCAGAGGCAGGGCCTGGGAGCAGGGCCAGATAGGATGAGCAGGGAAGGCCTTGAAGAGATGACATTTGAGTTGAGACCTGAAAGATGAACTTGGATTATGTATAAAATATTTTATACAACTCCATCTACTTAGAGTCTTGATTGTGTTCTTGATCATTTTCTTCAGGTTACCTTAGACTGGTAACTGCTGAATTTAGTTTACATTCGCATTCTCTACTTACAGCTGCAACAATAGCTCTTCTGCTTTCCTTCCCTCTCCCCTTCAGAGTGAGCTTTTGAACTGACTTTTTTGAACCTAGGGAGAATTTAATTCTTTGTTGATGTTTTAATTTGATACCCAGGATTTTATAAACAAAATATTACCATCCCTAGACATTCCTCTTGGGTATATGTGCTGTGCATTTCTTCATTTCACTCTCTCAGAAGTGGTATGTTTGAAGCAAGCCTCCTTGTAAGTACTAGGAATATGTTAGTCACGATAATAGATTATAAGAGTTCTAAACAGTAGTCAGTTCGGAGATTTCCCAAGTATTTTGACAAAAGTAGAAACTTTTACCGTAGAGAATCTAGTCCCCTCAAAGTTAGGTTGCAGCTGGAAAAATGTCCTGCTCTCTGTTTGCCCTCTGTTTGGTGGCACAGTGATGACCTCACACCACTCTTTTGAGAGCTAACATGATCTTATTATCCCACAGCCAGAATATCCTTGATAACGTTAATGACTACCTCAAGAAATAGCCCTTGCTGTACTGGTTAGTCAGAGAGGCAGGATTCAGTTTCTTGAATTAAAGGGTCTCATTAGATGGGTGGGTCAGAGTACATTTTTCTATAAGCAAACTAAATTCCCTGGATTCCACATTGAGCTGTGGAACAAGTAGATATGGGGGCTTCCCTAGTGGCTCAGATGGTTAAGAATCCATCTGTAATACGGGAGACCTGGGTTGGAGACCTGGGTTCGAATCATGGGTTGAGAAGATCCCCTGGAGAAGGAAATGGCTACCCACTCCAGTATTCTGGCCTGGAGAATTCCATGGACAGAGAAACGTGGCAGGCTACAGATAGTCAAATAGAATTGTTAACTATCAGAATTAAGAACCAGCTTTCTCCTAATATGACTTTGTTGCATAAATCCTTTAGCAAGGATCTGTTTCTGAATGCCCAGGCCTCTATTGTTTTCTTGACCCCCAAAAAAAGAGGGGGAAAAAAAAAAGACAGAGCAGCTCAGAATCAGGATTCAGTCACTGGATCTCTGGGCTTTCAGACTGCAGTGGTTCTCGGATTTCCACCATGAAGATCACGTAAAGTTTTTTTTCTTTCTCTTCTTGTCAGGTACCTAGCTGAATCAGAATTAAAGGAAATTCTTATTTTTAGAAGAACAGCATACCCCATTACTGTCTACTAATTATTTCCACAAAACATGTAACTCCTAAGTAGACTCTACCTCTAATCCTATAGGTTTATCTTTCTGTTTTATTCAGGTTTTTCATCTGTGGTTTTTCTGGAAGAGTCCAAGATGACTTGTCATTTAAGTGGTGATTTGGGGTCATCTTATCTTTGTATTGAGTTAGTCTTTATGCTGTGTGACACAAAGAGCTCATCTTATTTCCACTGAAAGTATTCAATTCCTTTTTTTTTTCAAACTATAAATGATTGGTCTCAAAATAACGCTGTAACTTAATTGGCACCATTGTTATTATTGTTCAGTTGCTAAGTCGTGTCTGACTCTGCGACCCCGTGGACGCCAGCACACCAGGCTTCCCTGTACTTCGGCATCTCCCAGAGCTTGCTCAAACTCATGGCCATTGTCAGTGATGCCATCTAACCATCTCATTCTCTGTCATCCCCTTCTCCCCCTGCCTTCAATCTTTCCCATCATCAGGGTCTTTTCTAATGAGTCAGTTCTTTGTATCAGCTGGCCAAAGTACTGGCGCTTCAGCTTCAGCATCAGTCCTTCTAATGAATATTCAGGATTGATTTCCTTTAGGATTGACTGGTTTGATCTCCATGCAGTCCAGGGACTCTCCAGAGTTTTCTCCAACACCACAATTCAAAAGCATCAATTCTTTGTCATTCAGCCTTTTTTATGGTCCAACTCTCACATCCATACATGACTACTAGAAAAACCATAATTTTGACTACACAGACCTTTGTTGGCAAAGTAATATTTCTGCTTTTTAATATGCTGTCTAGGTTTGTAATAGCTTTTCTTCCAAGGAGCGAACATCTTTTAATTTCATGGCTGCAGTCACCATCTGCAGTGATTTTGGAACCCAAGAAAATAAAGTCTGTCACTGTTTCCATTGTTTCCCATCTATTTGCCATGAAGTGATGGGACCAGATGCCATGATCTTCGTTTTTTGAATGTTGAGTTTTAAGCCAACTTTTTCACTCTCCTCTTTCACTTTTATCAAAAGACTCTTTAGTTCCTCTTCGCTTTCTGCCAAAAGGGTGGCGTCATCTGCATATCTGAGGTTATTGATATTTCTCCCAGCAGTCTTGACTTCAGCTTATGCTTCATCCAGCCTGAAGAAGGCTACTACTCTGCAAAGAAGTTAAATAAGCAGGGGGACAATATACAATCTTGACCTATTTTGTACCAGTCTGTTGTTCCATGTCCAGTTCTAACTGTTGCTTCTTGACCTGCATACAGGTTTCTCAGGAGACAGGCAAGGTTGTCTGGTATTCCCATCTCTTTAACTGGCACCATAATGCTATTCAAAAATATTCTGTTGGATAAAGCAAAATAAAGTAACTTACTAACAACAAATCTGAGGGAAATACAGATTTCATTGTATTTTTATTTCCAAAATTTCTCAGTTTCTTTGAGGGTGAATTCTTCTCTTTCATGAGTCAGAGAACTCTGATATGTTAGTTTCACCTTTTTCAGTATTACATGTATTAATTATTTTAGAATCTGCCTGCAGTGCAGGAGACCCAGGTTCAATCCCTGGGTCAGAAAGATCTCCTGGAGAAGGGAATGGCTACTCACTCCAGTATTTTTGCCTGAAGAATTCCAGGAGAGGAGCCTGGGAGGCTACACTCCATGAGGTCACAAAGAGTTGGATATGACTGGGCAGCTAACACTTTGACTTTCACATCTATAGGTTGAAAACAAGAAGTTTTCTAATCTCCTTTTTTAAAGCAAACAATTCATGTTGTTATTATTGTTTAGTCACTAACTTGTGTGAGGACTCTTTTTCGACCCCATAGACTGTAGCCCACTAGGCTCCTCTGTCCATGGGATTTCCCAGACAAGAATACTGGAGTGGATTGCCATATACTTCTCCAGGAGATCTTCCCAACCCAGGGACTGAACCTGCATCTCTTGCATTGGCAGGCAGATTCTTTACCACTGAGACACCAGGGAAGCCCCAAACAATTCATACTTGAGTATAAAAATCTTTATAAATACTTTCCCTCTATTTCAGAATATTGTTAAAAATTTATTGGATGATAATGAAATTGCAGAGATTATAGCCAGTGTAACTGAAGATAGACAGTAGGAGCACAGTAGAAGCAATGAGTTGAAAACAATTTATGTATAACCTAAACCAGACTCCTTGGTAAATTTTAGAAAACACAAAAATACAGAAGCACACATTTTGTTAGACAGCACAGTGATGACAAGACATCATCCAGACAAAAGTGAAAAGGACAAATACCATTTTAGTAGTAGTATGAGAATACTTTTGATTCTGAAGACCCTTTGAATAAAATAGGCAGGAGGTAAAAAGAAGAAAATCCCCACTGTTAATGGTAGAGGTTATGGAAGTTTGTAAAAAAAAGACTTTTCTGAGGCACCCTTAGCAGGTAAAAAAAAAAGTTCATGTTGCCATCTTACAATAAGCCTTTGTTCATCTCCCACTGGTCTCCCAGCACCTCTTATGCAGTGGTTCTGAAAATGTGGTCTGTGGATTTCTGGGAGTCCCTGCTACGCTTTCACAGGGTCCATGAGGTCAAAACTGTTTTCATAATAATATTAGCATGTTATATACCGTTTTCATTGTGTTGAATATTTGTACTAATGGTACATTAGCACTGGTTGATAAAACTGCTAGTGCCTTACCATGAGTCAAGACAGTGACACCAAACTGTAAGTTGTCACTGTATTCTTCATTGCCATACACTTGTAATTTAAGTCTCTTTCTAGCTTCAATTAAGAATGTTCTTGAAGCAATTAAAGTTTTTATTTTATTAAATATAAACCTTAGAGTATGGTTCTCTCTCTCTTATTTTTATTTTTTTTTAATGAAATGGGAAGTATACCTGAAGCACTTCGGCTGCATGCTGAAGTGTGATGGTTGTCTTGAGGTAAAGCACTCATGTTTTTGAGTTCCAAGCTGAACTAGCTTTTTCTTCTTTTGTGGCATACCACTTTTGCTTGAAAGAACCAACTGACAGACAAACCACAGTTATTCAAAACTGGATATATTTTGGAAAATGAACAAAGTGGATCTGTCACTTCAAGGAAAATAGACTATTTGTTTCAACGATAACACTGAAGCTTTCAAATGAAAATTAGAATTTCAGAAAATTCAAATCTGTTCCTATAAGCTTGACGGCTTCCAGTCAAGCTGCCTCCAGTGTAGACCTCTTACTTGAGCTCCAGATTCTCATATCTACTTACTGCTTTATGTATCCATGTAAATGTTTCACAGATGTTCCACTTAACCTGTCCACAGTGGACATTGATTTCTTCCATAAAACTTTATCTCTTTTACCCCACCCAAGTTTTTCTCATCTTGATAAATCACCTTCAACCCAGTTGTTCAAACTAGAATTGGGAGTTATTCTTTATTTCTTTTTTCTCACCTCCTGCCTCTCCATTAGCAAGTCTTATGAGTTCTGCCTTTGAAATTACTTCAAATCTGTCTGCTTTTCTTCATGTTTATTGCTATCAGCCTATTCCAGCTTACCAGTGCCTTTCATTTGACCTACAACTTCAACTTTCTAATTACTCTCCCCTTCTTGCCTGTCCATAATCCATTTTCTATACAGCAGCAAATGTAAATATGAATTGGTTCATGTCATTATATTACTTAAAATCCTTTAGTGACATCCAGTATACTTAGAATAAAATCTAAAATCTTTACCTTGGTTTATAAAACCCTTTGTGATTGGGCCTTTGCCTTTCTTTGCGACCTCATTCTTCCTGTCATTCATGAAATTTCTGCTGTACAGATTGTCTTTCTTTCTATTCCTTAAACATACCAAGGTATTACAATTTGCTTCTGCTTTACAATTTTGCTCTCTTAAAATTACTATTTGCTTCTGTTCAAAGAGCAAGCTTTCTCTCATCATTCTGGTCTTAGCTTAAGTGTTACCACCTATACAAGGCCTTTCTTGACAATTCTGTTGAAGATAGTTTCTTACTTTTATATTTTAGGCTCTTTCTCATTTCCTTTCACTTACCATAAATTTAACTCTTTTATCTATTTATTTTTTATCTCCCTTAGAAGAAGTAAATGAATAATTTTACATATGTTGAGTTGGATGTGCCTATGGGTGCATCAAACTGAATAGACCCAATAGGTCATTGTCCACACAGAACTAAAGCTCAGAGAGGTGTTAGAGTTTTAGAAGTTACCTGTACTTTAAAGGTACATAAAGCCGTGAATATGGATAAAGAATGTTTTGAGTGAAGATCACAACAGAGATTAGAATCTTTAAGAACTCCTACATTTAAAGGACCAGAAGTTCAAAAAAAAAAAAAGCTACAAAGGAAACTGAGAAGGAAGTTATCTTGGAGATCAAAGAAAAGATAGGTATAATATTAGAAAAGCCAAGGGAAGATAATCTTTCAAGGAAAAGGTGATAACAGTGTCACAATCATGCGAAGTAAAGCTGAAATGTCTCATTGGGTTTAGCAACAGAAAGCTGTTGGGCACAAATAGTTTCAGTGGACTGGCAGGAGCCTGACTGTAGTAAATTGAGGCATGAATAAAAAGTGAAAAATTGGGGATATAGCAAGCATAGGAAGCAAGAAGTTTTGCTCTGAAATTAAGTACAGAGAGCAGTAGCTAAAAGAAGAAGATGAAAGATTTATTCATTTGGGGAATAGGAGAAACCTGAACATACTCTGTCCTGGTGGGAAGAAGTCAGTAGAGGGTGAACGTTGAAGAACCGTGTGTGAGAGGGGCTAATTGACAGAAAGCAGTCCCTAAGAGGGAACAGAGAACTTGATCCAGATGGTTAGAGGGATTAGAGTGATTGATTGATTGATTGATTTTTGGCTGATCTTAGCTCCCTGACCAGCCCCACGGCAGTGAAAGCTCTAAGTCCTGGCCACTGGACTGCCAGGGCAGTCCCTGGAGGGATTATATTTAGGTGGTGTAATAGTCTCCTCAGACTACTGTAACAAAATACTACCGACTGGGTGGCTTTCAACAGCACAGTTATTTTCTCATGATTCTGGAGGCTGGAAGTCCTGGTCAGTTTCCGGTGAGGCCTCTCTTTCTGGTTTATAGATGGCTGCCTTCTCCCTGGTCGTCACATCACCGTTCCTCTGTGTGCTATATAGAGGGAGTGCTTTCTAGTGTCTCTTCTTTTTAGAAGGACAATAATCCCATCCAAGCAAACCTAACTTGGAATCAAGCGAACATACCAGCATAGTCGATGCCCATTATTTTCGGATTCTGTGTTTGCAAATTTGTCTACTTGGTAAAATTTATTTGTAACCCCACCAAATCAATACTCGTGGTCCTTTTAGTTGTCATCATGTATACCCACAGAGTGGCAAAAAATTTGAGTCACTTAACATGTACGTTCCCAGTTGAGGTCAAACAAGGCAATGCTCTGCCTCCTTATTAAAGCTCTCATTTACATGGTCTACTACTTAGTGCCACATTTTTGCATTTTTGTACTTTTTTCTTGTTGAGTTCACTGTTTAAAATATCTCCTAAATGTAGTGCTAAAGTGCCTGGTTAGGAAGATCCCTAGAGGAGGGCACGGCAGCAACCCACTCCAGTATCCCTGCCTGGAGAATCCCATGAACAGAGGAGCCTGTGGGCTATAGTCAATGGGGTTTCCTTTAAAGAGTTGGACACAACTGAAGCAACTTAGCAAAGTGCTGTGTAGTGTTTCTAAGCACAGAAATGGCTGTGCTGTGCTTTATAAAGAAAAGTGTATGTTAGATTAGCTTCATTTAGCCATGAGTTGTAATGCTGTTTGTTGGCTTTGAGTTCAGTGTTCATGAATCAAAAATACATGTTAAATAATGTGTCTAAACAGAACATATAAAACAGGGTTATCTGTTGAGCATTTGACAAAAATGTGATGAAGAGACTCATGGAAATCTATCCCTGTATTTTCCATAGGACCAGAGCTTCAGTGTTGATTAAGTCAGTGTTCATTGTGACTTTATTAGAATATTATTGTTCAATTACTAAGTTGTGCCTGACTCTTTGCGACCCCGTGGACTGCAGCATGCCAGTCTTTCCTGTCCTCCACTATCATCTGGAGTTTGCTCAAACTTGTGTCCATTGAGTCAGTGATGCTCTCCAACCATCTCATCCTTTGCAGCCCCCTTCTCCTCCTGCCTTCAATCTTTCCCAGCATCACGGTCTTTTCCAATGAGTCAGCTCTTCGCATCAGGTAGTCAAAGTATTGGAGCTTCAGCTTCACATCAGTCCTTACAATGAAGATTCAGGATTGACCATGAATAGTGAGAATCTGCTGTATTTTACATATTCTTTCCTTCAAAAACTTTAGAGTATCTTAAAGACATTAGCCCAGTCATCAACACAACTTTTAAAAATCGCTGCTAGACAGTAATTTATTTGTTATATGGAAGATGTTGAAGGGGAGCAATCCACTTATCACGTTTTCTTTAATGTTCAGATTCTAGGACAATTTTTGTTTCTTGTAAGGAGTCTCTTAAATATATCTTGCTATTGGATGTAAAAAGAGCTGTTTCCTTAAAGTTATGCGTGATTGATTTGCTTCGAAACTCATCAAAATATTTCCTTTTTGACTTTCATGAGAAAAGGTGAGAAGAGAAAGAATTTTGTAAGGCAATGGATGAGATGGCTGGATGGCATCACTGACTCGATGGATGTGAGTCTGAGTGAACTCCGAGAGATGGTGATGAACAGGGATGCCTGGCGTGCTGCGATTCATGGGGTCGCAAAGAGTCGGACACGACTGAGCGACTGAACTGATTGGATGTAAAAAGAGCTGTTTCCTTAAAGTTATGCATGATTGATTTGCTTCGAAACTCATCAAAATATTTCCTTTTTGACTTTCATGAGAAAAGGTGAGAAGAGAAAGAATTTTGGAAGGCAGTTAGAACTTTTTGACAGAAAATTGGCAGGTGAGGAAAAATAATCATAGTGGTTATTATCATAAACATAAAAGCAGTAATGGTGTAAGTTGCTGAGTGCATGGTTTTTGAATGTAGTGTGTTGAAAATGGCTTTCTATAGATACATTTTTATGTACATAATTGGAACATCTCTCCTTCAATTCTGCATCCAGATCTTTGTCAACATCTTGCTAGTACTTGTTTTATGTAATTTCTCAAATTTGTCCTTTATTTTTCATTCACATAGTAGTAATCTGAAAATCCAGACTTTAATCATCTTCAAGGTTGACCTTAAAGTTGTTCGCATTTCTTTCAGCCACATTCTCCCTTGAATGCATCTTACTTTAGCGTATTTTTATCGTGTCATTCTGCAGAGATGTCACTGCCCTACTTAGAAACTTTCAGTGGCTGCTAGTTGTCTGTTTTTAAATTATTATAAACCAGTTGTCTTTGGGGTTTCCCAGGTGATTCAGTGGTAAGAATCCACCTGCCATGCAGGAGACGCAGGTTTGATCCCTGGGTCAGAAAGATCACCTGGAGAAGGAAATGACTTTCTCAGACGTCTTCTTGCCTGGGAAATCCTGTGGATAGAGGAGCCTGCCGGGCTACAGTCCATTGGGTTGCAAAGAGTCAGATACAACTAAACAATTGTCTCTCAATGCTTCTCAGTTCTCCTATAGCCCTTCCTCCCTGCCTGCCTTTTATTTATTTATTTTTTAATTTTGGCCATGCTGCAAGGATGGCAGTATCTCCATTCCCTGAACTTGGGCCATGGCAGTGAAAGCGTAGAATCCTAACCACTAGACCAGCAGGAAACTCCCCCTTCCTCGTGTGTTCGTGTCAGTCGCTCAGTCGTGTCCGACTCTTTGCGACCCCGTGAACTGTAACCTACTAGGCTTCTCCGTCCATGGGATTCTCCAGGCAAGAATATTGGAGTGGATTGCCATTTCCTTCTCCAGGGGATCTTCCCAACCCAGGGATCGAACCTGGGTCTCCCGCATCGGAGGCAGATGCTTTAACCTCTGAGCCACCAGGGAAGCAGGAAACTCCCCCTTCCTATTTAACCTTAATTGATGTCATGTCATAATTCATTGAGGGGAGGTAGGAAGAACCTTTTAAATGTGAATTCCCTCATTCTTACTACCTTCATCTGTATATTTGCTACATTTCTTCTTTTTTTCTTTCTGTAACACAGAAAGAAGTAATCCTAATCCTAACCAAACATAGCTTCTCCATTCATGCCCTGGATCCCATTCTCTCTTATCTTCTGAGACTTTTCTTCTTGATTTGCCCCCAAGGTTGTTAAACTTGGCAAAAACAGCAACGCAATGTACAATTAAATTTGAAATTTGGATAACTACAAATAGTTTTTAGTATAAGCATGTTTCCATGCAATATTTGGGACACATTTATGCTGAAAAATTATGTGTTGTGTATCTGAAATTCAAAAATAACTGGATGTCTTAAATTTTATCTGGCAACCCCGTGTACCCCTCTCTTTATTTACACTTCTAAACGCACACACATTCACATACATACACACAGATGCACACGTTTTTATCTTCCACCCTCTGTTTCTTTCAGAGTTCAGTCAAGATTTCCGTCTTGTGAACAAAGGCATTCTCTCTCTCTCTCTCACACACACAAACACACAAGTCCAAAGGCATTCTCTCTCTTTCTCTCTCTCTCACACACACACAAGTCCCTTTGGCTTGTAATCCCTCTTTAGTTATTTCCATATCTCAGCCCAGTTTTTCAAAAGACTTGTCTGTTCAAACTGTTTCTGCTTCTTAACCTCTCAGTCATCCTTCAGTTTCCTAATTAGTTTTCCTAATCCTGTTTTACCCACATTACTCCCTCAAGTCATCAAAACTTCGATGTTGCCAAGTCCTACAAACTATTTTCAGCTGTCATTTTGTTAAACTTCTCAGCAGTATTTATCTGGTCAGTATTTAGTGAGTAATAGCTGAGTATTTAGTGGTCAGTAATAGCTGACCACTCTTTCCTTCTTGAAGGAATCTCCTTTCTTGATTTCTTTGGATTTTTCCTCTTACTTTTCTGGTGGCTGCTTCTTAAATTTCAGTTGCTGGTTTTTCTTCTTCTACCCTGTGTGGTAGATCATGGATCAAGGCTCAGACTTGAATTCTCTTTGTTTGTTTGCTTTTTTCCTGCTCTCTAGGCAATTTTATCCATTCCCAAGAATTTTTATATCTGCGTATACATGGGATTTAAATTACAGAGATGGATGAAATCTTAACTCTTTTATTTCAGCCTAGGCTTTCCTCTGAGCTCCAGACTGTATTCAGTTGCTATTTTGATTGCATTAGCATATCTTATAGACATTTCAAACTTAACATGGTCAAAATTGAAGTCTTGGTATTCTTCCCACATCTATTTTCCCCCTGTTCTTCCACATTTTAACCAGTGACACCCCTATTTAACCAGTTGCTAAAGTGAGAAAAACGATGGTCATTACTTAAAAAAAAAAATTACTCATTTGGCTCCGTCGGGTCTTGGTTGTGGCATGCAGGAATCCTTTATTGTGGCATACGGACTCTCTAATTGTGGCACACAGGCTGAGTTGCTCCATGTCATGTGAAATCTTAGTTCCTTGGCCAGGGTTCAAACCTGCATCCCCTGCATTGCAAGGTGGGTTCTTAACCACGGGACCACCAGGGAAGTCCCCAGTGATGGTCATTCTTGACATTTTCCTTACCTTTCACATTGTCTGTTAACTAGGTCCAGGTGAGGCAACCACCAACATATTTGTCCTAAATCCATTTACTGCTGTCATTGTTATTGAGGCTACCATCATCTATCATATGTTTTAATGACCTCTTAACTATTCTTCTCATTTCCATTCATGGTTGTTTAGTTTTTCTCTTTTTATGGAGCCATGGTGATCTTTTAAAAACATAAACCTCTAGTGGCTTCCTATTATTCTTTGAGTAAAATTAAAACTGTTCTGTGACCTGTAAACCCTACATGTTCAGTCAAGCCCTGTCTACCTCTCCCGTCACATTTAACCCTCTCTCTCATTGACAGTGTTCTTATACAAATAAGATTTGGTAAAAATGGAATCCTATTCCCAAGCACTTTTTTTTTTT